>CM017189.1:23594202-24084202 GCA_004837865.1 Musa balbisiana
TATTTAACTGCACATACCTGTAGGTGTGATAAGCTTCTCTCAGCCCTCTTCCTGTTAACAGAAATGCCTCCCGGCAATGTTTCCTTGCTGTTGGACAAACAAAGTTTTAGATGTGGTTTCTCCTGATTGAATTTGGCACTTTTATGAGAACGAGTTGGAATTTTCTTAAAGTTAAATCAATATAAATTAAAAGATAGGTATGAGACCTCACAACAATAACGTCCAAATCTTTATCTATAATTGACGGACCATATGGATCTGTGATCGGCTCAACTTGCACCATCAGCTCCGGCTTAATTGACTGAAAAATGTTCAGTAACCGGGAAAAAAAAGAGAAAATAATTATAACATATGAATCAGCAATGGTGCAGAATCAATTAGGTTAACATTTTTCAGATAAATGAGCAAAGTTACATGAATTATTATTACAAGTTGTGTTTTTACAGGATAAAAAGAAGAAAATTGTGTGATCAAAGCCTCTGGATATTGTTGTGTAAACATCATATTCTAACTTCTCACTGAAGGACCCAATGATCACAATTTTCTTCATGATGCTGCCGGTCATCACTGTAAGAAAACCAGAGGAAGTCCCAGAAGAAAATTCATTTCAGATAGGTTCAAATGCACACTAGGAAAAATGAAGAAAGACAAACATAAATAAAATAATAAGGAGATGAAAGAGGAAAGCCTTTTTCAAAAGTGAGATCAAATTAAACAGGACAAGAAAGACATCGGAAGATGTTCTATAAAGAAGAGAGACCAGAAGAAAATGAGAACTGAAAGAAAAACATTAGAAGAGGTTCTATAAATAAGACTTGAAAAAAGTCCAATCAGCATGCAAAAGAATATATCAAAGCATCAATCTCCTCAGCCACTGTTTTTATGCTTGTGAAAATCCTATAGTTTCTGTCTGACCAAACAGACAAACATAATGTGTACTATTTGAGTACTCCTTCCAATATATATAGACAGAGGCATGCCGGGCATTTCAGCACTACAAAGATAAAAACAGTTATAACATCTAGAGTTGAACTCAATACAAGAATGAGAGAGATGCTGCAAGGTCAAGTTAAAAAGACAAAAATGAAGTGCAATGGGCTAGAAGGGTAAGATACAAAGAATATTCTCAATCAAATACTTGGAAGAATTCAAAGGGCTGTTTTTCAAAGACTCATTGCCTTAAACAGGTAAGTTTGTAAGAGAAAAAAAAGTGAAACCTAAACAATCGCTATGAGCGGTCCTGGCATACATGAATCCTGAAGAATCACTAAGAGCAATCCTGCCCATGCCTGGGTTATTACTAAAGCCTTGGCTCTAAACTGATTATTCTGGCCTACAAAGGAGAAAAGAATTTTCCAAAGATATCATACTTTATCTTCGCTAAGTTACTTCGCATAACAAATAATGGAAGACAGATAAAAAGCAATTTACAACAGCGGACCAATTCACCATATATGTAACTCGGAACAGGATTTATGCAGTTTCAATCAGATGTGTCCTATCAGTAGATCAGAAATTGCAATTATTTAACTGCACATAACTGTTTGGATTGGCCAATATGAGGCTCCAATTTATGTTAGATTTGACAAGATCCATCAACTCCAAGAATCATCACTAGCCACTTTACCTGATTGCATAACTACTGATATAAACTTACAAACCAGCATAAACTAAGAATCTTCAGTAACCAGCACGAAGGACTTGCTGCACTTACAAATAATCACTACAAAAATTGTTTCCTTGAACTACAATTGATAAGAGAAAGGAGCTATATTCAATAGAAATGAGCTCTCTATATAAAATGACATTAAAAAATTACAACAATGGGAAAGTGAAATGTGAATTCAGATAAATTTCTGCAGCTCATAAATTATGGTTCCTTGACTACTAAAATGTAAACTAGATCAGGGCCATAATGAGTGGAAACTAACAAGATTCATTCAGCAATGAAGGATGCTGTGATGCAACTATCAAAAGATTACCTTAATGAAGTCCTTCACACTTTGCATGCGCTTTTCAAGTGGTTCTATTAGGAAAGCATACTGCAATTTCATGGAGCAAGGAACAAGATTTTAGATATTAAAGACCAATAGCAAAAGAAAACTATTTGTGGAACTGTATCTGCTAAAATGGATCAAACAACAATGATATACAGAACCAAAATGAAGAAATTATTCTGCACAAAAACTTGTAGCAACAGCAAACAATAGAATAATCGATAAGAGACTCCAAGGCCATGACTGACAATGAAAATCTCCCCAAAGTGACTGACCTGATGCTAAATTTTGGTAACACTGCAGTGCAACAAACTACATCTAAGCCTAAAATTATAACTACGTTCAAGCAAAGGAATGCACATGGTTTTACTTAGCGTCAGTGGCTAAAAATAAGAATACTGTTCCACTGATCTAAACGGGGAGTCCTATCGAAGACAATTAATTAAATGGAAGACTCTCACTTGATAGCTTGTCAAATGACAAACCAAAATGGCTGGCATAAGAATACAATAATAGAGTATGAATGAGAAAGTTTGTTTCAGATTTGTTGTTGCACAGTAAGTTTTTCCTCTTCGATTATTGATAAAGAAACTAAATTGTGAATAACGCCAAGAGTCACAGCAACAAGGGTGACGAGAAATAGGAAGAAGAGAGAGGAGGAGGAACCTCTTTCTTGCTCAACATAGGTCCATCGCAAACCCCTACGACGATCCGCTCCCTCGCAAGCTCCGCGGACGCCTACAAGCGAGCAAGAAAATTAAAGGAAACAAAATCTCGAGCCTTTGAGAAAAGCGCTATATGCAAACCGATTACAAGGTGGACAAGACGCGTACCAAACCCTGTAACAGCTATTACGGATCCAAAAAAAAAACAGAAACAAAGAACAGTGATCGAAGAGAGAGAGAGAGAGAGAGAGAGAGAGAGAGAGAGAGGGAAGAGATGGGACCTTGAGAAACAAGTGATGGCCTTGGTGCAGTCTGTCAAAGGTGCCTCCGATCACAACAGCCGCGTACGAATTCGAAGGAGAGGGATTGGGATTTACCGATGACATGCAGTCCGATCTGTCTCCCTCCCTCGCCGCCGAGGGAGGAGAGGCCGCCTTCAGATCATCCATCCAAAGGACAAAGAGATGCTTGCAAGAGAGAGAGAGAATAGAGGCGGAGTAAGAGAGTAGAACAGAGGAGGCGACGAGCAGAGTCGAAAAGAGAGGTTGGTGGCAACTATCTTAAGCAGACGAAATGGTGTAGGATATATATATATATATGTATATATATATATATATATATATATATATATATATATATATATATATATATATATATATATATATATATATATATGTATGTATGTATGTACATATATATATATATGTACATATATATATATACATACATATATATGTATATGTATGTATATATATGTATTTGTATGTATATATATGTATATGTATGTATATATATGTATATATATGTATATAAGGACGAATAGTTGAAAAAAACTTATTTTTTTGACAGAAGCTTCTTTCATGGGTGAATTCGTTAAAAAAAAAATCTTGCTTTTTCAAATTTCACGTCAAGTGTCCGTACTTCAAAAAAGTGTGAAACAATATTTTTTTAAATAATTATTTTACCTCGACATCGATAGCTCTCTCAGCCTAGCTTAACCCATCGGCTATCGCTTTAGTTATCCTCCACATTAGAATCCAACGGTCTATGATGACGATGCAAGAAGCCAACCCACCTTTGCACGAGGGTTGTATTGGAGGAGATAGTCTCGTGTATGATGGAGGGGGGCGACCAACGCTCTCACAATGATTGCAACAAAAAGGGCAACCTTGTGTGCGGTAGAGGGAGGTGGTTCGTGCTCACGCGAGGGCTACAAGTGAAGAGGGGTGATTTCGTGTGATAAAAGGGTACTATGGGTAACGATAGATCCAACAAAAGAAGGGATAAAATGATCTTTTCATAAGTCTAGGGTACTATTTTGAAAAATTTCAAAGGGTGAAAATTTTTGAAAAGTTTTTTTTTTAGAATTCATCCTTTTAAAATTTTCAAATAGTGCATCTTTTTACCTGATATATAAAATATTTTTTTCTTATGTCTTAGTTCATGGGGTGAATAATGTTTTTACGTGTTTTCAATAATATTAGAAAAATATTATAATGTAGTACAAAAATATTATAACATAATATTTTTATTTTTAGTAATATAAAAAATTATACAATATAGTATTTTTATGCTATGTTATAATATTTTTTGATATTATTGAAAAATACTATAATGTAGTATAAAAATATTATAATTGAATTGGTTCACCTTAGTGTTACGTACAAAATTATAAATAGGATGTTCGATACAATGCTTGTTTTATTGATGATTTGCACAACATGTAGAGGGCTTGTAGTAAGTTTGGTAACCCCATTTTAATTAGCTTTTATGGTCATTAAAAGACTTGTAAACGCAGGTTGTGTGCAGTCATCATGTATATGTAAAATTATCTAAAAATAAACCATCTAAATAGTCATTTTTAGGGTTTTTTTAGCTCTATAGAGTGGTGTGAAGTGTCAACCATAGTATCTAGGAGCTACCCATGTGGCACATGACTACATGGACCTTTAGGATATTGTTCAGGGTTAGTTCGTTACCTTATTCCATAGTAGTGTTATATGGGTACTTGTGGAGAGTTTTAGCCATGACGGACCACCTTAGATCTTTTATTGTGCGATTGCTTAATAAGAAGTTTATATTTGTAATTTATATTGTCTATCAAGTGTCTTCTTTTTTGTATGTCCTTAATGGATTATAAGATGTTTCAAGAAGGTTGACCCTTTGTGAACGGATGCGCAAGGGTACCGCATGACTTAGGTAAAACTAACTAAGTCTATGACTAATGGTATTATAGTAGGACAAGCATACTTATAAATACTTGACATGTAAACATGGGGAACTTAGCGGGGTTACCTTGAGGGTAATTAGCACATACGATTGATTGAAGGAAATAAGCATTGAGACATAGGAAAATGAGTCGCTTAGAGAAGTGAGCATCCGAGATTGTCATTCAGAGGAATGATCAACCTTTCATATGAGAGATACCACGAGGGCAAGCGAGCTCAGAAGAACTTGTATCACACAAAAGTTGGGATAGCTAAGTTCGAGTTACGACTTGACATTAGTTGTCAAACTTGATGGTGCTCAAGGCAAGTAAGGCCCTTGGCAAAAAATGAGACCATGAAAGGAGAAATGAGTTGCTTAGTGAAAGAGTTGTATAAAGCTCACAAAGGTAAGGAAAATTGCTAACTCGAAGAATTCGATACTTATGCAAGAACTTATACGTGGACGATAGACTATTTGTGGCCATGCCAAAGCAAATGAAACTTGACACCATGAAGCATTGAAACTATCTTTTTGACATGGGAAGGATACATCTATAGAGAGTTAAAGTGTGTAGTAGGTTTAGTATGTTACTAGACTTTGACGGGCAGAGCGAGAGCTATATTAGTGAAGAGTTATAATATAGCAAGTGTGTTCAAGGGGGTGAAATATTATATAGTTTGTTTAGCAAGGCGGAGTAGTCCAAGGTAATGGTGGTCTTCAAAATTTCTAGAGAGAATGATGCGAAGAGAAAAATTACTCTAATGGAATAAATATCTATGAGGGATAAGTCTTAATTCTCCAAAGTGAGAATCATATACAATGAACCGCATATGTTATAGTGGAGTACCTTAAGACAACAACTCTATAAAGCTCAATAGATTAAGCAAGTGACGAGGAGCCATCGCATGATCTCACACAAGGTAATGTGTTGGTAGACACATTACAAGATCAAGTGGGGGACCGATCGAAGGCAACATCAAATGAAGACATACTTAAAGTAAATGTGGAGATCAGACTAAACATAATCAGATGTGTCAGAGGCCTTACGATATATTAGCAGAAGCCACATACAGAGAGATTGTAATCTAAATTTATCCCACAAAAATCAAAATATAATAGAGATGCCAGTAAGATGCAATATAGTGTAGCGGATCGTTATGAAATAGTTTGAGGCAAAATGACACACATGGGATAAGTCCCGTGAGGGACTCGACCATATAGAGGTATGATAAGGAGCTTCACTTCGATAAATAATACAATGACAAGAAGGGCTATAGTTTGTCATAATACTGTAAAGCTGGGTTTCCGTGTGTGCATCAAATTTTGTATTAGATGAAAACCTTAATCATCAACATATATGGGCTATGTACCATCAAAGGAGAATTCTAAGTACAAGTACTAGTAAATCCCATGAAGGAGACTTGAACATACAGAGATACAATTATAGTAGTTAGAGAGTTAGATTACTTTAGAGCTCATTTTTGTTTAAGGAAGCTCGACAAGTCAAAGGACAAGACTGAGTAAACGAACATTGCTACCAAGAATACAAAAGAGAATATAATTGGCGTGAGCTCTGTAATATGATGGTAGAGGTCATGCATGAGAGTTACAGTTTACGTTTTCATCCACCAAGGGGAACTGCTCGAAGGACACAATGGTGTTGAAGTAGATAATCAAAAGAGTCGAGGAAGTGACGATAAGTCTAGAGAGACTTAGCTATCCAAAACTAAGTGTTGGTTAGAATGAAGGTGGATTTGGAGGAGTGCCACAGTGCTACATAGGTGAATCTACCATTGCGAAGAAAGAGATGTAAATGCGAGGTGACGGATAGCAGAGTCATGAGCTTGGCAATACTATATTATCGTAAAGGTAGAACTTCCATGGAGTCATTGTTTTCTTGCTCTCATGGAGGAAGAGTGCATGATCATGAGAAGGGGCGAAAATGTAAAGAAAAACTCCAAGTACCAAGATAAGACTGAAGGGCAGAGGCCAAAGAACTCCATAAGACTAATGTCAATAGGCTTTTTATCAAAATAGCTAAAATGAGAGACTTCAGGTTAATGCAGGAGTGCTCGACTAAGAAACGAAATAGGTGTTTCACGGTACAATACATTTTCTACTCAAACAAATAAGCAATAGAAATGATGGAGAAGATAATACAATCCTAGAAGTGACCAAACTATTAGGGACTAGCTTTAAGTCAGGATAAAATTTCACTCTTTTTAGAGAAAAATTCTTGCATTCCAAAAGTTTGATATAAATGAGAAGGTGAATTATAATAGCTAACTCAACATAAGAAGTGCAAACACTTAAGAGTGCTTTAGAAATGTGAGCAAAAAGCAGTGAAAAACTAGTAACCAACTCGATGCATGAAGTGTAACCCTTGATGAGGCGAGTGAAGTTGAGTAATTTTTACCTTATCAACTCTTAAGAGAATGGGCGAAATAGACCCTAGTTCTCTTATTTATTTAGAGCCATGTACATATTCAAAGACCCTAATAAAGTAAAAGATAATAGTTGTTAAATCCTCACCAATGGTGATAGGTTCTATCGAGAGTAGACTATTCAATTCATTTCCCAACAGAATACTAATCAAAAGTAGAAATAATGTGAACCTATTTGGAAGCGACAACTATGTAAAAGAAAATTCGTTGGGTAAATTTTATGGATGAAAGACTTCAAAAACTTTAAAATTTGTGAGGTGATGCTTATTAAAGATCCAATAAGCATCCACCCAATTCAAGTAGCACGAGTTATTTGAAGGACTTACGTATAATAAGAAAGGTCTTTTTCTTCATTTGAAGGATACATAGAAACTAACAAAGATTAACACAACTTGACAAACCCAACTCCAAAGTATTAGTCATTGTCGAGTTGATGTAGCATGATGAATTAAAGTTCAACTGCTCAATAATAACGATGGAGAGTAATTGAGAGCAAAGAGACATATTGCAACTAGAGCAAAAGATTGAAGATTCAATAAAGGCGAGGAGATGCAACGTCTACAAGGCTTCGTCGATGATGTCGAAGGAACAAATGAGGGAGAATGTCATAGATAAAACTATAAATATGACATTCGATATAGTGCTTGTGTGTGTCTGTTGTCTTTTAGCTTTATTTATACTTTGCACAACATGTAAATGACTTGTAATAGGTTTGATAGTCCTATTTTAGTTGCCTTTTATTATCATTTTAAGTTTATAAACATATGTTATGTACGATCATCTCATATAGATAAAACTACCAAAAATATGCCATCTAAATAGTCATTTGATGGGGTTTTAAGCTCTACAAAATGGTATTGAGTATAAGCCAATACAACATCTAAGAGCTACTCGAGTGGCACATGGCTGGATGGGCCTTCGGGGTAGTGTATAGAGTTAGTTCATTGTCTTATTCCATAGCAGTATTATGTGGGGATTTTTTATTGTTGTAGACCACCTTGGAACCTTTATCGTGCGAGCATTCACAGCTTGCAAAGTCTATGTTTGTAATTTGCATTGTCTATCAAGTTTTTATTGAAATGATTACTTATCGAATATCGAGTTAAATATTTATTTTAACATATCTTCTCTTTTGTATGTCCTTAAGGAACATAAGAGATTTCGGAAAGATTAAGCTTTTACTAACGAACACACAAAATGTATCGCATGACTTAGGTAAAACTAACCAAGTATATAACACTAGGAACCGATCTATAAAAAAAGAAAAAACAATAATTAAAAAAATTGATAAGTATGTGGGAGTATTTAAGGTATTAGGGGAAAAAATTATTTACGAATTCTAAAAATAATAAAGGAAAAAATCTAAAAAAAGTTTTTTTTTAAGAATTTGCTCAATTGTATATATATATATATATATATATATATATATATATATATGAATTAATCATGTAATTATAAAATAAAAAAGGAGAGATTTTTCATCAAAATCAAAGGGTTATATATATATATAGGATTAATATCCATGTAATTATAAAAATAAAATAAATAAATAAAGGAGAGTGTTTGATGTCAAAATCAAAAGGGTAAGGCGATCTTATCATATTCCCCACCGACGGAAGCGTCCGAGGACGGAGCGTCCCACATCTCACGTGTAAATAATACAAGAGTAGGCAGGTGGTGAGGCTTTTGCTTCAGCTTCAACCGACCGGAGACTCCGCACCCTCTTCCATTTCTCCCCTTCCTCATCTCTCGAATCGGTCGGAAGAGGCAATCCGATCTCGAGAGCAACCTTCTTCCTTCGCCTTCTCTTCCTTCTCCTTCGCATCTTTCTTTCATCACACACACCCTTTCCCAAACCCCAGAAAGAAACAAGGGTGAGATATCGATCGCGGCATGGAGAAGATCTTGCATGTCTTCTGCATTGGGACTGCGGATACCAAACTGGAGGAGCTCCGTTTCCTCGCGGACGTTCTGCGATCCCGTCTCGCCACCTTCTCCAACGATTCACCGACTTCCAAGGTACTCGGATACGTGGATCTTCCTGCTTTGCGCCCGTTACCTTCTGATTCTTGATCGTTCTTGACCTCCTGGTTCAAGGTTCTCCGATCTGCGATGAGTGTGCGTTTTTCTGGTCTTCGGAGCGGGGAGTCGTCCGTATTTAGAATCTTGATCTCGCTCATCGATTTTGGTACAAAACTATCGTAGCAATGAGGTGATTCTAGTGGTTTACTTTCTTGCAAGAAAATCTTGCATATGGTAGCCTGGCGCTCCTCTTTCTTGGGAAATTGTTCGGGGGTTTGAAGTGCTTGTCTTTGAAGCGGACAATCCTAATTGTGTTCTTGCTTATTGATTTTTTTCGGTGCGGTCGTCTCGAATGATGCGATTACAGTGGTTGACTTTCTTGAGAGAACATTGGGGATATGGTAGCTGGCGCTCCAATTTCTTGGAAGTTGTCCGATCGGGTACCTGGGTTTGACGAATAAGATATCTGTTCTCCTTAATTGAAGATCTGAATCTGATATTGGTAACGCACGTATTTTGATGGTTGATACCATTATCCATACGTTTCAGTCTTCTTGACGTGGGATACTTTGTCCCATATGGTCAGTTGGACTCGAAGCTTCCATGTTGTTGAGTTAATTATACCTTAATGAGCCATGAGCATCGGTTTCTTAGATCACATAGCTGAAATTGTAGTTGTCATGCACAAGTTCTTGATAATACACTTTGCGGTAATCTTGGTGCAGTCAGTTACAGATGCTCGATCCAATGAGAATTTTGTTGGATACCCACTTGTTTAGGGTAGTGTAGGAAACACGTGAAAAACAATTCTGTCCAAATAGATAACATAGACTGTAATTTAGACAGAGTAATTTGGGTTATAGAAAATTTGATGTCCAAGGTCCAGCAGATAATATGGTGATTGTTACATAATTCACTGGTAAATCTAATGAAGAGAGACAAAATTAGAGCACAATTACTACTTCAAAGTAAAATTGCTTGAGTTTTGCAAAATGGCAGCAGCATTATATCATAACAGTGGATCTCATATTGAACAGCGCATAACTGGTGAATGATGATTACCAATTTTCATTCATTTTATTAGTTTAAAGCTCATAATCTGATTGTTGATATCAATATATGCCATTGTCATAGGTCTCAGATCTAGTACTTGCCGGACGACCCAAATGACTAGAAATTTTCTATGGGAAAGGAAACCTCTGCTTATGGGAATTCATTTTATTTGCTGGTATCATCTTCCGGTCCTATGGGAACTCAACTTCTTTGACTTGCTTGGTTTTAATATTCCTATATAAGTATGGTTATATTGGCCTAGGGACATCAAGATTAAACATATAAATGCACGGTTAAAATATGAGCAGTCTGAAGCTAATAATGAAATGATTTGTCACTTAATAGTAGTTGTCCTTATAATCTTGATCAGCGATGGGTACTTTGGTGCTAGGAATGGAATTGATATGCCTCAAAGCAAGAAGCATATTTTTGTGAACATGGATGTTGTTGGCAGCGTCAGTAACATGGCTGCTTTCATCTGCATTAACAGCTCAAATGCTATGATATTAAACTGGTTTTTTATGATAATGTAGCTCATAGAATAGTTGTGATGCAAACCAATAACAGAGATAAAGATGAATGTAAATGAAGAAAACACTGCATTTATAAGCCTGTCACTAAGAATATTCACCATTTGGCTCTTCTTAATAGGCATGTTTTTGTTGTACATATTTCTCTTGACTGTATGTGTGAAAGAGGCAATGATCCATTGTCGTCAATTTTCTTAGTGATTTACTATTCTACTAAATGTTCATTTTTGTTTCATGGAATGGCAGATACAGGCTAGTCTGGTCGATGTTTCCACCAGTAATAAGAAAATAGAATGCCTGGAAGACATTCCTTTTATCTCTAGAGATGCTATCCTTTCTTGCTACATGGGTGTTGAAGAGCACCCATCCTATAAACTCCCTGATGACAGGGGTAAAGCAATTGCAGTTATGGGTAATGCTCTAGGATGTTTTCTTCAAAAAGCTTATGAAGATGGCAACCTTGTTGGAGCTATAGGCCTTGGAGGCAGTGGTGGAACTTCATTAATTGCTCCTGCATTGAGATCTCTCCCTCTAGGAGTGCCTAAGATCATAGTATCAACTGTGGCTAGTGGTCAAACAGATCCTTACATTGGAACATCCGATTTGATTTTATTTCCATCTGTTGTTGACATATGTGGTATCAACAGTGTTAGCAGGCTTGTGTTATCTAATGCTGGGGCAGCTGCTGCTGGGATGATCATTGGAAAATTTTTGACCTCTGACATGTCCGGTCAAATGGCTAAGAAACCAACTATTGGCATGACTATGTTTGGAGTTACAACTCCATGTGTAAATTATGCGAAAGAAAGACTGGTGAAGGAAGGCTTTGAGACACTTGTATTTCATGCAACAGGCATTGGGGGCAAAGCTATGGAGGAACTTGTAAGAGCAGGTTTAATACAGGTACCTTTCCTTCAACACCAAATTTAGAAGTTAAGAGAAGAGTTTAGAGGATAATGCTTTCTAGGAACATTTACAATTAATTTTCTATGATATCAAATATCAGAGATTTCTTGTTTTCTACATAGTTCAGAACATTACATCACTTTTTTGCTTTGCTACATACCCAATTCTTGGTATATATTTGCTAACTCTCAATCAACTTATATTTCAATTCAAAATATGCCCATGAGCTATATTTACTTGTCAAAGTTGAAAGAAATTGGTCAATTTATCTTTTCTTTTTTGAAAATTCTCGTTTGCTTAACTTTGTTTCTCTTGGATGGATATAGGGTGTCTTGGACATCACAACAACAGAAGTTGCTGATTATATAGTTGGGGGAGTTATGGCCTGTGATAACACAAGATTTGATGCCATTATGGAGAAAAATGTTCCTTCAGTTCTCAGTGTAGGGGCCTTGGATATGGTTAACTTTGGAGCTAAACATACAGTACCTTCTTTATTTCAGCACAGAAATATTTATGTACATAACGACCAGGTTAGTTCTCAGTGATTAATCATGTTTATCACCTTAGCCACTCTTTGGTACCCAAGCTTCTTAAATGCTTGATTTGCAAAAGTTTTATTCTTTAACATCTGTCAGTGCAGATGAAAAGAAACTTCAGGGGGTTTTTTTTTTTAATCTGAAATTATCTGAGAAAGATATTTTTCTATGTCAATATTCTTTATAAGATGAATTGTGAAAATAACTGAACGTCTATTTTCCCTCTTCAAGCATTGCATGAGAGGAAAGGACAGATAAAGGCTTTCTTTTTCTTTCGTTGAGGAGCGTCTTATGATAACTGGTATTGTTTGTTTGTGTGTGAGATTTTATAAAAAAAAACAGAGAATAATATAACGAGTAAATTATGTTTGAAGCAGGGTCTGCCATACCAAAGCGTACCGCCTGTATCGTGCGGTACGTACCGGTCTGACAGGTTACCGATACGCGGACCGCCCCGTACCGCTATAGTGCTACAGTATAATACTGTAGCACTGCTACAATATGAAAAAAATATAAAATTATTCGGTACACCAGGGTGTACCGCTCGATACGCTCTGATGTACCGCTCAGTACACCGGTACCGTACCGTACTGAGCCTAGATCGAAACACCGGTACGGTACAGTACGACGAACCTTGGTTTGAAGTATTGAAAGGTTATCTTATTGTAAACATAAATTTTTTGAAATATTGAACATTTATCTTATTGAAACAAATGTTTATTCTCTCTCCAGGCTTTTAATAAACAATGCTCATATAATAACAAACTAAACTGGTGTTAATGATATATTAATTTTTTTAAGTGTTTCGTATTTTTTTAACCTCTCTCCTTCCTGAACCTGAAGTCATGATGAATAGAGTAGAACAATTATGTTAAAAATTAAGTAACTTTGATGATTGTTGCTTGTGGTCGTTGTCATCATATTCTTTTTCTGTTATCAAGGATTTTAAATCATGAATTCTTATTTAGACGAGTGGTTGAAATGTCAACAACTTGCAGGTTTCAATAATGCGAACAACTATGGATGAGAACAAGAAATTTGCTAAGTTTATAGCTGAGAAAATGAACAAGTCATCATCAAGCATCCGTATCTGCTTGCCACAGAAGGGAGTGTCTTCTCTAGATGCACTTGGGAAGCCATTTTATGATCCAGAGGCCACATCTGTTCTGATAAATGAATTAGATAAACTTATTGAGAAAAATGAAGATCGGCAGGTACTAATGACTTGTAGATAATTTTATAGTTCACTCACCCAATTATCACTTTTTGAATAACTTTTATGATAAATTATCAGAAATATAAAACTGCTTACTTTCTTCTAGGTGATGATATTCCCAAACCATATTAATGATCCTGAATTTGCAGAAGCATTGGTTGACTCATTTCTTGAGATATTTAAATTCTCTAGAAGTGGAACTCCTCAACAAACTGTTAGGACACCAGAAAGCCAAAGTTTGGTAAATGATATATTAAAAGGGAATTATTCAGATGGCACAGCCATTTGGCGGGCTCCAATTGATTTTCCTGACGCAAAACCAGGTTTCGCACTCTTTCTGTCAAATCAATAAAACTGTCTGTTTTAGTACCTGATATTGCCATTTTGCCTCACAGTTTTGAACCTTGCAGCAAACCAGTTAGTATACTAGAGTATTTTGCTACACAGTTTTGAACCTCATTAACTGGGATCATCAATATTCTTAAAGAAGTTTGCTCAATAATTAATCACATCATTCTTATTATTGTTCATTCAGTGATCTTCAAAATATTAGTGGATTATACAGATTGTGGTTTGCTGAAACCTTGAAAATGCTTATTGAGGTACTTCCATATAGCTTACGGAATAGATCAATTTATAACTTTTGCTTAAACAAATGCAGTTTTCCTTGTTTCTTTGAGGACTAAAAATAATTTACAAGGAATAGTTTCGGAGTTTTCTTTCGAGCAAGAATTAGTGTCCACCTTATTCAATAGCAAGCATTAACACAGTTCCACAGCCTAAAAGATGCTTGGCTGCCAACTAGTGATCTTGTTCAACTTTTGTTGTCACGAACCCCAATCTGATGGGATATAACTGGTCTACTAACTTCATTAACCCTGAACCACTGGCATTTAAGTCGAAGTTAACAGTAGTAGATCCACAATCAATTTCAGTCTTCGTCCACTTCTGATGTTTGACTAAACCAGGGTATTTCATTTGTTGTGATGATGATTACAGAAGTGTGATGATGTTACATGATTCTAATCAAGACTGATGCCTTTTGCTCCTATATTCCTAGATATTTAGGGTGTTTTAGTTAGGGCTACACTACCCGAGCAAAGTATTTAGGAATGTATAAATATATAACTGCAGACATACTCTTGGTATAGTTTGTGGAATATCAATAATTTCATTGTGTCTCTCTTTGATTGTGGAAAATACATGAATATTTAGAATAAAGTTTCATTAAAAATGGAAGTATACTATCTCCTATCTTTGTGGAATAAAATGATCTAGCTTAGAATTTTTTTTATTGGTTGTGTTGATTATCATAAATGTTACACTTTGACATTAGAAGCAGGAGTATGACTGTGGTGGTATATAAAGCTAGATAGGCCTACTAATAAGTAAGTAAAATATAATGCTCTCTATCAGGTAGCAAATACATATTTAAGAAAACAAATAAGCTTGTGGAATCAAACATGCATTTGCATGGCTATTATTTGCTTGATGTAGTCCTGCATTTGTGCTGCTTAAATTCTTAAATACAAAAGCTGGATAGTTCTTCTAACATACATTGCCTGTATATGTGACATAAGTTGTATATATCTCACTAAAACCAGAAATCTTTGTCACCAGATGAGAATGACAGGAGTCATTTAACATTAAGGAAACTATTTTGGTTATTGTCTTGCATATCTTGATTCATCTTACATATCAAGATGGTTTGCCATCTTGACCACCTTTGGATTGCATGTTGAAGTTGTGAAATGTCTTTGCATGTTCTGGTTTGCCTTAAATGCCTCAGAATATGGTTTCCTTCTGTAACATGCCTTTTGTGTATATTAGCAATAATCTATTTCTCATTAATATTACAGAAACATTGCAAAGAACACGTAAAATACTGGACCATTTGAGGCAGCAGATAAATAAGGGTGTACCCATTATAGGGGCAGGTGCAGGGACAGGCATATCTGCAAAGTTTGAAGAAGCTGGTGGCGTTGATTTGATAATCCTGTACAACTCGGGTCGATTTCGGATGGCGGGAAGGGGGTCATTGGCTGGATTGCTGCCATTTGCAGATGCAAATGCAGTTGTTCTTGACATGGCCAATGAAGTACTTCCAGTGAGTTAGCTAGTACTTTGAGAAAGTTAATAACACAGTTCACGGCATCTGCTTGTTTAATGTATTTAGTGCATCATTAGATCTGTTTAGCAGATTGTAATTTGGTCATGACTTGATAAGCAAAAAGAGGAAGAGTTAGGTTTTCTATGGAAAAGAAGTACTGTTGATTTTCATAGTCATCCTGTCCTAATGTCATGACTGTTAGCATATGTAGGTGGTGAAAAGAGTACCAGTTCTTGCTGGAGTGTGTGCTACTGATCCATTTCGCAGAATGGATTATTTCATAAAGCAGGTGGAAGCAACTGGATTTTGTGGGGTTCAGAATTTTCCAACAGTTGGACTCTTTGATGGTAACTTCCGCCAAAACTTGGAAGAGACTGGCATGGGCTATGGGTATGTCTATAGATGCTCTGCAATTGGTTAACTTCTTCTATTCATGTTGTTTGACTAGTTTTAGTAGCCAGTCCTAGGAGATCACATGTCTCACCAATTCTGTCATGGAAGACATGATTTTTCCTATAATTAGCTTCTCCTGATCAGTTTTCAATTAATAATAGCAGATATATTGAAGACGGATCACATCTTTTTTCTTGTTTCCTTTGGTTATATAATATTTCGAATGGTATCACCCTATTGTTTCTCTAACATGAACCAACTTGTTGCTTTGCCAGGTTGGAGGTTGAGATGATTCATAAAGCTCATGAACTAGGATTATTAACGACTCCATATGTGTTCAATGAAGATGAAGCCATTGCTATGACTAAAGCTGGTGCCAGTATCATAGTGGCACATATGGGTCTAACAACATCAGGATCTATTGGTGCAAAGACAGCAGTAACTCTGGATGACAGTGTTGGCCGTGTTCAAGCGATTGCAGATGCAGCAGTTGGAATTAATCCTGAAGTTATCGTTCTCTGCCATGGAGGTACATTTGCATGAAATTAAAATATAAAATCCATATAGCAACATGTCCCTGTTTACTCTTTCCAAATTATATATTTTGGGAATTAGTTCTCTTCCAAAAATAAAAAAGAGGGTACATCAGTCTAGTAAACCTTCCATCTTTACTCAAAACTTTCTCAAAATCTCCCTTGAGAAACAAATTCTGTTATATTTGCTGCTTCCCATTTAGCAGCATCATATTGATGGATGGGAATTGGTGTTCGGTTTATTCTCAAGTGCATAGGCATCATAACATGTATATTGTTTGCACGAGACTATTTAAGAAAGTAACATGTATATTGTTGGTATCATGAGCCTTAATTTTTGTAGAATTCCTATAAATTGTGTATGGATTATGTTATATGGGACACACTTTAAGCTGTTGTAGGAGACATATAATAGATATTTTTTCATAAACAATAAACATATAATAGATATTGGACAATGTCTTGGCCCTCGTGATCTTGGCAAGTTAGTGTCGTGAGATCCATAGATGAAGTAGTAACTTCGACAAGGAAACTAAAAAGGTTTGTCCAAATCATAAAACTAAATCAGCCACTAGATTGAGCTATTGTCATTATATATATATATATATATATATATATATATATATATATATATATATATATATATATATATATATATATATATACATATACATATATATATACATATACATATATATATGTTCTGACAGTTGTTCTTATGACTTCTTTTTATTTTTTTGTAATCATCTTGTCTTGTAATACAGAAATGCTCAAAGATGGAATAGCTGTTTGTTGCTGTTCTCGTAGGGTTGTTTTGTTATTGCAAGAAGTAGTACTATTACATTACACCGTTGTGTTAGGATTGTAAAAACTTTCTAAGAGAAGTTTTTGTGCAGGTCCTATTTCAGGTCCTCGAGAAGCTGAGTACATTCTTAAGAGTACCAAAGGAGTTCATGGGTTTTATGGTGCATCGAGCTTGGAAAGGCTTCCAGTTGAACTGGCAATTACAAACACTGTAAAGGAATACAAAAGCATTTCCATAAAGAGAGACTAAAAATCCATCCAAAGCTTTCTTGAACGTGAATGTTGTGAATATCAGCTGAAAAACTTGCAAGAAGCATCCTATAACTATTTTTGTTTTGAGCAGCACATTTGGAAGTAGTTTTTCGCATTTTTAAAGTTTGAAAAACTTGTAAAATTTGCATATTATGTCCGATATGTAGTTGAAAATAGTTTAAGAAATTCTAAAATTAAAACTCATGAAGTTGTTTCAAATGGGAACCGCCTCCAACACATGCATGCCCTATGCATTTTAGATTTTCCACATGCTGCTGCAAAACAGAGGCAGCTTGGAATCAACTGGCGACAGATGAGCCAAGCTTCATTTCAATTCCTGCTATCATACAGAACAACATGGAACGGTACTTCAACTAAGTTCTGCATACCTAATATGAACGAGGGATGAAACAGAACAAGAAATCCACAGCTCCGACAATCCCGAAAATTAAATAAATAATAAAAGACGAGCATCACAGTAGTAGTACACCATTGACTTGGTTTAAACATCCTTGTGTCTTCTTCCCCCCCCTTTTTTTTTTTACTTCCTAACTTACTACAGGCAACAAAGATATCTCACTTCATTGCAAGTATTTCCAAATATTCATGGTAGAATGCTTAGTTGATGTTTGCTATGAACAAAAATTAACTCTCCTGGGATTCTCAGGTCCCTTGTCATATAGGACCATCACAACTTCCCAATAGAAGCATATTGATACATCCCTCAATCACTACTTATCATACATCCATTCTCAACTTGCATTGCCATTTCTATCACATTCATATTTTTGCTGGGTTTTCTATTGACTAAAACCTCAGATGGTAAAGTTTTGGGGGCCTGATGTCATTTTTCTCTTATTTGATTCAAGAAGGTGGATGACATTTAGATAACATCCTCTGAGCACCTCTCACACAATCTTAGATTGCATCTAGTACTAACACATGTCCATATCTATTCCAATAATTACATAGCTCATTCAAGTTCTATAAATTTGCATCTCTTAATATCATCAGTGTTGACATAATCATCATCCAATTGATTTCTGTTGCAAAGATTTTTAATATAATCTCTTTGTATGATACCTTATTCAAGTTCCATATATTTGCATCTCTTAATATCATTAGTGTGACAAAGTCATCAACCAATTGATTTCTGTTGCAAAATTTTTTAGCATAATCTCTTCGTATAAAATGATTGCCACTGATCAAATGGTCACTTCCTGATATCTGTCCAACTCTATGCCAAATGTAAATAAAGATCTGAAATCATCAACTAAGATTTGAGATTAGCTTGAAGAAAAAGAATAGCTTGTATCCTGAAGTTCTCTCCCCATTGATTCGGTAGCATGTACTCTTATCTGGCATTACAAAAAAAGAAAATAGGATAAAGGCAAGAAAAGTCTATAAAACAGTATCAATCTGAAAATGGAGAATTTCCACTTTATCAGAAAATTTTGTTAGATATCAACCATGCAGGCTTTGCTAACCTACATCAACATCCTGTTTGCCATCTGACCTAATATAAAAGTACATCTTTAACTTGTGCAGTTCACTGAAAACGTTAACCAGCTTGGCCTATTAATTTGTTCAGCTAAGAAAGATTTGTTCATAAACCATGTAATATAATAGCAAAAGTTGAAATTATTTTGTATTTCCCCAACCCAAAAATTCCATTCCTTCTACTTCTAATGTATTTAATAAATTCAGAATGTTCATATCAATCGAGGCCCTATGTAATATTATTAACATGCAACTAGTACATGTTGCTTATACTTCAGCGCAAAACACATATGTGCATAAAATATAAGCATGATTTTTCACATATAATTCGTATGGAGTTGAGGATTTTGAGTACATACTTAGGCTAACAAGATAACATTACTAAACAAATGATCCAAAAAGATCTAACAACAACAGCAACAGCAATAAGCCATAGATCCAACTATTTTCAGGCACGTACAAAATCCTTCCCTGCCTTGACCACTACTTTAATAGTCAAACTAAACAACATAAATCCTCTTTTACTGATATAGCATGCCAGTATGAACCTGTAATCTGCCATGCATTGATTGAGAAAAGGGGGAGACAGACAGAAAAAGATAAAAAAGAAAAGCAGAGGAAAAGTATGTATCTTCAAGTTGGGATCGATTCTTATTCGATTGCCCCATGTGATTGATTCCCCCAGACGAAGGCTTGATTTCATGAACAGTTGGACCATTCCAATTTTTTAAACTGGCCTGATACGTTCTATAGCGCTTCAAAGTTGTAATGACAGGTTTGTTAAGTCTTGAAATAAATAGACCAAAATTCAATATTTCTCATAGAAATAGATTGAGATTTAATAAGTTTAGACAGTTCACTCAAAAAGAAAGTTATTTCACTTGAAACTATACAAAACATCATGCGCACAAATCTCTGGATAACGCAAGCCATAGCTATCTTCATTTTATCTCTAATAAGAATTATTGACAAATGCAAGCTTCTTTATTATTTTTTCTTTTTTAGTAAACACATCGATTACATAATTTCTTGTTTGAACAGCATTAACTTCTTCAATATGTTGTTTCTTGTAGTTTCAATATTTAGATCCATAAAATATAGCACACTTTCCAACCATCTTATAAGAGTCATGGATTAAAATACCACCCTTACCAATTGATCCAATCAATGTAGGCCACTATTTACCAGTTCGATTGCCAACCAGGACAAGGAACAAGCGATTTTGCACAGTTCAATCTAGTAGAGGAGGATGCACCACCTAGTAGCTGCCATAGCTATATTGTTTTTTTTACTTCTCTATTTCTCTCTTTCTATCTGCCTCTCCTCTTCCGCCTGTCCTCGCGGTGGGTGTTGCTGCCACCCATCCTTTCCTTCCCCCTCCCCTCAACCCCCAACCCCAATCTTCTCTCTCATGCGCCTCATACTGACCAACACCAAATGTTAGTGTGTGATCCTGCACCAGTACTATACTGGTCCGGTTGCCGACCAGTATTAGTACATGATTGAGAATTTGCTTATTAATGAGAAAACCTTAATCTGGTTAAATCAGATGGTAGACGTAATGGACAATGGCAGAAGAATGATATCCTAAAGGAATCAGATTATTGGAAACAAGATCAACAAACGGAATACTAAATGAACCATAATAAATAATGGGAACACAATAAAAAGAACCCCGTGTCAACATCTGGATTTAAGACTAACCCCGATCAGGAGATTCCATGTTGCTATGCTAAGAAACGTAAAGAACCAAGAACCATAAGATGGATGTAACACCAAGAACAATAAAATTTAGAAATGATGCGCCCGGGTATTTAGGATCAATGAAATTTCGGTGCCATATAAGAGCAGCACTCATGCTTCATGACGGAATTGCAAGAAAATCGCGTCTGGAAAGGAATTCTCTATGAATTAAAGATAAGGAAGGAAAGGAATGAAAGAATTCTTTTTCGAAAAAAAAAAAGGAAAAGAAACCCGCCAAATCGCACATAAAATTAAAATCAGAATCCCAGAATCACCCAGAATCTCAAAAAAAGCAGAGCAAAAAAATAAAAAAAGGGAAACTAGATCAAGATTTTAATGACGCTAATCAAGACAATTCGTTTCGTAGGATTAAACCCTAAAAATCTGCAAAGACGTTCCAAATATCAATTAAGACAGGAAAAAGAATGATCGATCTTTCACAATACATTTGTTCGATTGATTGTTCTATTTTATTTTTGTTCTTGACAGATCCATCTAGTACAAACCTGAGATCCAACGCAAGATGAGAGGCGGGAGACAACCCTTGGGGCGGGACTTGGGGATTCCGATCGCCATGCCACGACTAAGGCGCACGATCTCCTTTGCTTTGGCATCTACACCTAGTGGAAGAGATGAGAGGAGGAAGACAACCCTTGGGGCGGGACTAGGGGATTCCGATCGCCATGCCACGACTGAGGCGAGAGAGAGAGAGAGAGAGAGAGAGAGATCGACGACCAACGACCGTCAAGAATCGGGTATGGAGAGACGGAGACCCATGCAACTACCTAAGCACCCCTAGTCATGGCAGCTACAGCGTGAACGATGAGCTGGATTTCCCAATTTGGCCGTGCATCCCTCGTGCAGGGCTTTTACATTTTAAGCGCGGCGTACACTACAAATGTCGAATGGAAACACACACATCAAGATCTCTCTCACCCGGCTACCACGGACGTGATTGGAGCCGGAATCGGCCTGTTACATGGGCCCCGCATGGGACAGATCATTTTTCATTAGGGCTTTCCCGTAGGAAATTAATCAAAGATCTGTCGATCCAATCACAACATATAGTAATTGTTAAAGAAAGTGTTCTTTAAAACGAGAAAAAAAAGGGCATCTTACAATTTAGTAATGACCAGGAAACTGCCGGCATTGCACGAGGAGGAGGTGCACACAATAGCTTGCAAAGATCAGGATAGCCGATAACAATAACTAGAAAGCTCATATAAAAATATCTCAAGGGCATTATTTATTTGCTTCTCAGACTGTCCATATTCATTCTCAAGTAAAGTCAATTTCGCTGTTTTTGTCAGCAGCTGGTATTATCCCGTCAATTCACATCAAGATCAAGTTTCATCTTAGGAGCAGCAGAAAGAACAAGTTCGTTGTGGAAAGAGATTATGATAGCCAATAACCATACCTAGAAAGCTTACATAGAAAGGTCAAAGGTATTATTTACTTCTGGACGGTCCATCATCTTCATTGTCAAATAAGTTATTTCACTGTCTTTGTCAGCAGCTGGTGTGTTTTCATCGATTGGCACCGAAATCATGTTTCAATAAGCAGCAAAAGCAATAAATTTGATGTTGTGAAAGCCATCTATGTGCCCTCTTGGTTCAAAAGCAAAATTTCTTTTTCTGCACAAGTGTAAAAGAGAAGTTTCGTCATCTGATCAAACAACATCATAATCAAAACTAAAGAAATAAATCATCTTAACTAACCCGCATCTTAGCCTCCTCTTGACGGTCAATATATGCAAGAAGTTCATCCTGCCTCATAAGAGCTTCATGCAAAGCCTACAACCAACATAAAAACCCATTTCATTGATGCATGAAAGGAGATGCATCGCTAAACATAGATAAACTAGAAAATATTGCAGACGTGCAAAGATAGAGGTTAAGTATAGGCTAACTAATTGCATGACTGCAAGTATTATGGCAAAAAAAGCAGATACACTCACCAATATATATTGGCAATGAGGACTTCTAATTTATGAATAGAAAGATTTAGGACATGTTGAGAACAGTTTAATTTTATCCAAGAATCCATATGTTGACAAAACAATGTTTTTGCTTAACATAATAGCTCCATTTAACTGCCGCTTCCCAAAGCATACTCATTTGAATTATAAAAAATAAAGATTTGTAGAATAGATAGATAGGACACAAAGCACACCTTTTTGGTAGCAATAAGCTCAGCCTCCAATGCATCCACACGGCAAACAGCTGCATTGAGCAATTCATCTTTCTCTGAAGGCATTTCAGATGGTTTTGCTTGAAGTATGTTCACCTTTTCTTCCAGCTCTTCCAACTTTCTTAAAAGGCGTGAAAGAAGGTCAGCCTCGGTAAATGCAGGAGCAGGTGAAGGATGACGGTATTCCTCCTTGATCATGGGGTCCACAGAAAACATAGGATCATGTTGATCTCTTTCAGAGACTTCATCGTGTAGCCTCTTTGACACACAACTGCTGACTGAACAAACCAGTGTAAAGAGGTACACGATAATGGTCACAAGGAATTGGACTATTTGAGCCTGAACTCCTTGAGGAGATTTATGTGTCTCAGGGTTAGAGCATTGTCCTGCAATGAAGTTAAAATGATCCAAGTTTTATTAGACAACAATGATTTAATTTGTTAGCAGGGTCAAAGACTCAAAAGTACATAACATCCTAAATGCAGCTAAAATATTTTGCTTAAGAGGATCCAAAAATAGCCCAACATAATTGCTATCAGATAAGCCTGCATATCTCCCAGGTACTTCTTCAATTAACAAATATAAGTGTAAATCTGAACTTTACCCAGTCAATGCAGATGGCATGAAATTGCAAGATTTTGGACTTTCGTATTAGATGTTCAGATCTCTAGAACATGGGAGAAAAACAAAAGTTGCTTGGTCCTCGGTGTTTGATGATCAAACAAGTAACCTAATTCGAACTTGTGGAATGTGGTAGGTCTGTCTGTTCTGAACCAATTTCTTGGAATCATGATCGTGAATAGGGCATGCTTGCTGAGTGGCAATCAACACGTGTTGGATAATAGAGCCATTTGAAAAATCATATTCCTAATAGCTCCAAACTATTGGTAATGCAAAACGAGTTACTTAAAGAAAGCAAACATGCTAACAAAGAATTGATCATTCATCAAATTATTCATTTCCCTTCCCTTTTATTTAGAAATTATAACTGGTAGAAAATGGAAATAAACTTGGCTTGCATAACTACTATTTCAAAAACATTAGACTCATGGACCTTTGGATGCATATAGCCTTTTATTAGAGACCTCTTTCTTCCATCCGCCATCCACAGCCTTGTCTACCATGGGAACATATTCATCATACTCTGGAAAACCAGAAGAAAAACTAGCTGCCTTAACCATTTTTGCCTGCAGGAAGACAAACGAGGATATGAAAAGATGTTAATATTGACTTTTTATAACCTCTATCAACATTCATATCTAACATGCATAGATATTAATATTCACAAAATATTATCACAAAATGACAAATTTCAGAGGCAACCTCCATGTAATAAATTATAATTAAAATTCATATCATTTATGCTTATTGTGATAACTTGATCTAGAAATCTGAGATATCCTTTTTTTGCAGAATTTCAGCCAGATGCATAAGGACCTCTTTTTCATTTTTGCAAAAACACAATAATTAAAACAAATTAAATTTCACTAAATTTCTTTTATGAAGTAGTAATCATAATGGCTTTAGATCAACAGATGCATATTGTTAGATTTGTTAGATATGATATATTAGTGTCAGATGCATGAATCATTAGTTAATTCAATTACTTAGAAACCCGTACTTCAAAACAATGATGGCAATGCAAACTCCTAAAATGACTTAAATGCTGCAAGAGATAATGTTGTCATTTCATTGAAAAGATAAAAAATAAAACAGGTATACTTGAACAGTGAAAACCATATCTAAATTCTGCTTTGAGTTGTCTCTTTAGGAATCAGACAGTCAAAGGATGACAATGCATCAAAAGGGCGATCAACTTTCTATCCTAGGATGGTACAGAAGAAATAATTTTGGTTGAAGAAAAGACCAAATGAATTGTTCTTGATTAGTCATTAATTCTATATTTATATTAAAAGACCAATATGTGATCAAAATTTTCCATTTATCTTGGTCATTGGATATAGACTGACAATGGAAAAACTAAATCAGTGCTCTTCTTTTAGATTCTCTCTATCGTGGGTCATGATAAGTCCTGTCACCAAGATGATCGAACCAAAACTCATATTTGTTATTTTATACCAAGACATAAGCATATCAAATAAATGTGTCAAAAGATGAATTTTGATGTGATCTATTCTGAAGTCAAATATAAAAGAAAGGCATCTCTATTTATTTCTTTCCACGGAGTCTGAAGTAAAAAATAAGAGAATTTGAATTCCATAGAACATCAATTTATAAAAACCTGCAGATATAAAGAATTGCTTTTTGGTGATTAGGTACCACTAATGTAAAGGATTTGCATATATAATGACCTAAAATTGGCACCAGGAAACTAGCATCAATTATCAAAATGCCAAGTAACATATAATTTTCGAGGGATTGTCATATACAAATAATGTGTGAGGAGGGTGGTACAGGAACTACAAAAAGTATAATGAAAGATCCCTTGAGACCATATAAAAATCAAAAAGTTATTCCATATTTACTGCTATTGACAATGGATGTAAATGTTACAAAGACAAAGGTTAAGATCATAACTAAAATACGGCCAAAAGACCCCAACTAGAAGAAAAACAAAAAAGAATGAATTTTATCATAAAAGAAAATTCATTGAAAAATTAAGCAGGTTACAATACAAAGTGGGCCAAATGTAAGAGGATGAGCAGTGCCATAAGCATGATAGAGAAATTTGCAACAGCAAAACTTGAACTTCAGCATAATTTTCAAAGAGACAGGAAATGAAAACCAATCATATACCTACAACACAACCAGAAGAAACAAGTTTACCTCTTCATGTACTGGGGTCAAGCAAGGATGTGATATATGATTCCTCACTGCTCTAGGAGAAGTGATGTCTTCAGCTTCTGATCCAGACTCAGCAGTAGATGTATCACTACCCCTTATCTGTTTCAGCGATAGATAACTCAGTACTCTACAAAGTGGATTTTAGTCTAAGAACTGAGATCAAATGAGAAGACTCACTGTTGGGTACTGTGGCTTAGCATAAGCAATAATCTTTTTTTCACCATTTGAAACGGTTACAATCTGCCGGGCACATTGTGCTTCACCATTGAGGACCATCTGTTTGACAACAAGAACCATGATAAACACTACATAAGAAAATGAAAGAAAAAAGGTTGAAAAAAGTGAGATATTAAACAGAAACCTTCAGTATATTTGGGTCCTTCCATGGACCTTTTTCAGATCTTAGGCAGCCTCCTTGTTCTGCACAGGTACAACAGCCACCAAGGAACTCTGGCAACTCACTAAAGATAATCCAAAGTGATATATTAGAATATTAAATACCTGTCTCTCTAGTTGTTAAATATCATATGAAATAAGTCAGATTCAAACATTATGTTTCCTTGGAGGTTAAATCTAATATAAAATAATAGCAAAGCACAAACCTGGGTTCAATTATTTCTAACAACTTATTCTGATACTTTGCTCCAAGAACCTGATAGCAGTTGGAAAAACAATTTTAGTATGCATCTTCTCATGTCGGGGTAAAGATCCATTTCAACAAAGTAGGAGAAAAAACACACATGAATTTTGGAAGTAGTCTTTGGATCAAGAAAGGATTTTACAGTGTTCCACAGCAACCTGAATCCCGGGCCAGCATTGACAATAAACATTCGGTGCAAGGTCTACAGTCATTATTTCACCAGATAAGAACATTGTAGTCAGAGGAATATTACTCCAAAAATACAAAAGACACTCGAAGTGAAGAAAAGGAGTATCTTGTCTACCTCAGGGTAGTTGTCATTGTCAATCTTCTGTAATCGCTGAATTAGTTCTCTGGCAGTCTTGCTGAAGTTTTTCAAACTCTACAAATCACACCAATCATGACAAGAATAAGATTAATGTGTCAGACCATTAGATGTTCTATCCAATTAATAGTGATGGTTTTTCCATGATACTGAGTCGGTGACAACATACCACGCCTTGAACATCAAGGATAGTTGTACTTGAATCAATGTGCTTCTTTGCAGCAATTGAACAAGCTGGGAATTTAATTAAAAAGCTCCTCTCAAACTCCTTCACATGATACCTTAAATAACGCTCCATAGTTGTCACCTGCATTAGTTTGCTAGGATCAACTTTTCCAAGCCTTTCAATATAAACAGGTCTTCCCTCCTTGTCTACCCCATGATAACCGTGAGGATAGTATTGCAGAACTTCATTTAACTCAGAATACTCAAAGTCCTGATGAAAGATCAAATCCAGTTAGATTTTTAAGGTAAACACAATGTGAATAAAAGATGATCTTATGATGTATAAGATAAGGGGAAAAGGATGTCCAATATCTGCAAGTAGAATTCTGCAGTTCAAAGTTTACGAGGTTTCTTTCATGGTTTCAAATATTGATCCGGTATCAGTTGGTATTACTTTTTAACATTTTTCAGGGTGGGGGTAAGGGTTTCTATACCACACAATAAATCAGATTATCAGTACTGTAGCAGCCCAGCAGATTACCAATATGATATTGGACCAAATCTTAACTTTTAATTTCTTTTCTATCCAGCATAAATCCCATAATCATTTAGAGGAATCACTCACATAAAAATTAAGATAATTGAAAGTTTAGCCACAGATATAGCAACCTATAGTATATTGAAAATAATGCATAAAAGGTTTCCATGTTTCCATTGAATTATTAGCGATTTCTGCTAGGTCCTTTATGTTAGAGTTGGCAGTAATAGGAAAAAAAAAGTCTTGCATAATGTATCATGTTGGATATAATATTCATAGAATTGAAGAACACATCAAAACTTATATATAAGTCAGTTCTCAAAATATTAAAATTCAGTTAAGATGTGCCTAAAATCAGTGTTCATGCAATAGGTTCAACAGAAGTATTCTATTTATACACTGAATAATTGCAATTTGGTTTCTGAGATTCAACAGTCAATAACCTCTATGACAGTGTCAGTGCCATAATCCTTTCTCCACTGAAGCATTTCAGCCCACATATGCTTTGCTTTCTCAACATCAAATTTCCTTGCCTTAAGAAACCTACAAGTAAACAAGTTTTCAAGATATTGAGCAGGAAAAGTTAGTTGCAAAGCAAGAAGTAAAAAATGAACTCATAAAGAAAAGTCGCATTAGAATAAGCCACAGAGCAAGTGACAACAATTCAGGCAACTTACTGGAAAAAAAACAAAAGATTAGAACCTTTTTCATGCTAGAAGGGAAATTTTAATCCCTATAACTAAGAAACAGAAAGGCTAACTACGAATTACCGGAAGGATACATGGAGAAGCAAAACTTATAAAACATAGTTAAGCTAAAAATATCAAAGCACAGGTCAACCTCCAAACTCCAAAGTGCTAAGCAGTCAATAACAACAACAAGCCAAAAAATCCCAACTATTTAGGATCGACTACATGGATTTGATCCCACCATTGAGCTATATACAAGACAATGTCTCTATTCTCTAGTATATCTAAAAACAATCAAACCTCTTTCTGTTGTTTCTAGTGAAAAACCTTTTTACGTCTTCCTATACCTCTTCGTACTAATCGATCGAGGTCATATAACCACAGCATCTATAGTCTCCTTTGAGCATACATATCATCTTCGACAATTCTTAGTCAGTATATCCTCTATTGAGGCTGCATCTAATTTTTCACAAATAAAAACAGATCTTTTTTTATCTTTTCTAGTAATTCTGCACATCCATCACAATATTTTCATCTCAATTACACATTTTTTGGACATAAATGTTTTTTATTCTTCAAACTAGGATCCATAAAGCATGACTGAGCCCATAACTAACTTATAGAGCATAGTTGATTTAGTTCCTCCATTCTGGACTAATGATGTTTGAAAATGAGGAACTAAATCAACTAATCCTTTTAGTGCTAAAAGAATATAGCATCTCCAAGAAGGACAAACTAAAAGGAAAATCACATAATAACATTTGGTTATCTTAAAAACAGACAAATTAAAGCACCAATTCTAGTTTATTTAAAATAAAGGGGCAAGAAAAGAAAGATAATTTGTGGGATACAAATAACAACACCATAGCCTATGTATCTAGCCTACCCTGGTTGATTGCAAGAATCAAGAGAAAGAAAAGGTGGCATCGACAAATGTAAAATGGATTAGTATATCTATTCAAAAATTATAATATAAACCCTCTAGATATTTCGCAAAAACATATATAAGTATATAAAGCCAAAATGCTAGTAGACAAGACATAGCTTACCTCAGCATCATGTGATAATCATCATGCTTTGCAGGCAACAATTCATCTAAAATTAGAGATTGACGGAATGCATCAACAGCCTCCAACTCCTCAATATTTCTTATATCCTCAATTGAAACAGAAATGACTCGGCTATCACTCTTCCTCCTGTTCTTTTTCTTTAAAGAATGCCTAAATCTAGTAGATGCATTTATAGCTTTTTTCTTCAAGGATCCAATTCGTGTCCTTCTCTCATCTTCTGAATTTTCAATATCTGATCTCCGTTCCTTTCGTTCATCATGGCTTGAAAAACCCTCAAAACCTTTGACAAGTCAAAGAAGTTATATGTTATTCATTAATGAAGAAAGATATGTTATGGAGTATGCATAACACAAGAAAAAAAGCTCCGTTGCCAAATGGATTAGTATGCCACTTAATAAAAGGAAATAAAAGCAGCGAGAAAGATGTTAAAGCTTTCAGAGTAAAAAGATCTAAAATATTCAGTAAGAACTTGCCAAATAAATGACTTACAAATTTCTACATCATTACTAAATTACTCTGAATCAAAATTAAAAAAAATGCTAGTATCCAATAATCTGGGTTTTGAATACCAGATAAGAAAAAACTAAAGCCAGATAAGCCAATATTCAATTCAAAATTTTGGTTAAAGCCCTGATCCTGAGGAGGAAGAGACAAGTTTATGTCTGGTTAAATCTTTTGGTGGAATAAATTATCCCCAAAATTTTTTAATGGTGATGTGGTCTCTCAGATCTGATGTGTGAGGTCCACACTCATCAATTCTGTAAGAGGAGCCACCTAGCAGCATCCCAATGTTTATTGGCCTGCCTCAACTTTGCAAAATGAAGAATAAGTTAATTGGATATCTTCAAATGCATGAACATATTTTATCAAACCTGGCTGCCTATCTTTGAACGTCGCGATACCTTATGATTTATGAAGAGACTGCAATATTAATCATCGATTAGAAAGCAATGAAGTATTTAGCCTTCATTCAATTTCCTTGTTTACTGCATTCTAGCTCGGATGTGAATAGAAACTAACAAGATATAGGTAAGAAATTCAGAATTATATTCAAATGGCTAGCCCCAAGTTGATTTAGTAGGAGAAAAGCACATCGTGCTCTGCAAATCAATACCGCAAAAAAGGAAAAAGAAAAAACAAACGCAGAAAGTTAATCGCTCAACTTTGTCTCGGTTGGAGACACTGCAAAAATGGATCAGAGTATCAATACATTATCTGCAAGGTCAACAATTAGAAATCTTGGATTGTATCGATAAGAATCGACTGCAGAAAAGTAAAGAGTGTGCATTTTGAACTTCGACAATGATTAAGTTCCTATTCTTAACAATCCCCCATCAGGACTAGCTGGGAGTGAAAAATAGGTACAATTTTGCAAAGAAATGGTGCTATTGCTGCAGGGAGACAAAACATAACACGATTGTGAGGAAGTAGAAATCCAACAACAAATTCGATCAGCAACTTTAACTTGTAACCAGTATCAAAAAAATATTCAAGAATTCCTTTTGCTTAGATATTATGCAAAATGATTGCATATCAGACTGATTTGAAACGAAAAATCCAAAGACCACACTTCCAAACCAGCCATTGTGATCATACACGACGAAGAGGAGAAGGTAACTCACAAGGCCTGGCGAACCGATCCAGTGGCCCCGACATATCAGACGGCAAACAAACCAGCGCGATGAAGATATCACTGGGAGGAGGAGGAGGAGGCAGCCAAGACCCTAATCACTCCTGCAAAGAAGATACACTAAGGTCAGAAAACCACTGAAGACCCTAGAATGTCCGGATCTTCCCAAGAACCCAACCGGAACTGGATCGAAGTACCACGAAGCGATCGGGCGCCTTGAGATGAATCCAGATACCGTCAGCGATCGACGGATTTAGGCGCGAGATCGATCCCGCAGGGGGAAGCCGAGAAGCCGACAGAGCTGAGGGCTGAGGCCGAGCCAAGTGGGTATGAGCGGAGAAAAAGGATGATGAAGACGGAGATGATAGAGAAAGGAATCGCCGGTTCCTCGGCGGAGAAATCGGGGAATTTGAGACACAGCAGAACGGCAAAGTGGAAGCAGTCCCCAGTTTGTGGGCCCGACTGCCATGAGAATGACACGTGGTGGGGTCCTCCGCGGAGAATACTTCCCTCGTCGAACGCGCCGGTGCAGAGACGTCAGACGCTGCGTTCTTCTTAGGTGGGATTATAATAATATTAATAATAATTATTATAATTACTATTAGAGCGATGCTATTGCAAACGCCGACTTCTCACCGTCGCTCTTACGCGATAAATCTTGCGGCCAGAAACGAAGGCCGCGGATGCGCGTCCCCGTCGCGGAGAGAAGAATCCTATGTTTGAGGTTGGGGCCCAAATTGGCGACCGTTTGTTTGTATATGCCACACGGAAAATACAAAACGAAATACGAGAGAGAGCAGCCTTTGCTGAAGGTCGCTGCGAGTCCGGTCCTCCCGGTGGCATTGACCATCACGCCCTTCACGAGCTCTCACTACAATTAATCCGATTACTTGTAGATGCAAGTCAAACCTTGATAAGAGAGATGGCAGCATGTCAAAGTTCGGTTGTGAAACTTGGGAGTCACGTATCATCGGATCATTATTCATGTCTCATGCTAAGGCATGTTTAGTACGTCAAAAACATTCTCCACCTTCTTTAGGAAACCTGTGCGTCGTAGTTCACGACGAGCCTCGAGTCATTCGGCCTCGACGTGTTCTTCGGGGCACGCAGGAAAAAAACACAGGACCGGACTGCACAGTCTTTTAAGTTGCGCTCCCTTTGCTATATTATATGGCTGAGTCCGTCGACAGCGAAGACCTATCTTGTCTTATCAGTAGGTATGTATGCCGGAACATGGGTCATGTATAAGGAAGGCTATTCCCGAAACCTATGCTGATGCATCATCATCATCTTCTTCTTCTTCTTCTTTTCCCTATCTTTAGCTCATTTTGGCCAAATGGCATGGGATTTGCTAAAGCAGGGTGGACCTTTACCTTTTGATCAGAAAACATATAAAGAAGTTGATTCCTGTCAGCGAGCACCAGGAATATCAGCCCAGATCTGCGCTAGGAAAACCTGGAAACGATGCTCTTGTTAAATCGAGCCACAACGTACGGTCTCATTGCAAAAAGCATGAGCACTCTTGGATTACTTTATTCTCCACTGCCGTGAAGAGATTGCCCTCGAGAATAGTGTTGCGCACATCTCTTTGTTAGAGTACTTAATCATTCTTAAATTTTAAGATAACATCGGTTCTGTAGGATCATAGCCCGCCTTGTTAGGTGGGTCATGCTTGCTGGAATCCTTGTTCTTCAATTGTTAGTTTTTTTCCTTTCTTTTTTTGGTATTTTGTCCAAGTTTTGATGTGCATTTATTTGTTTGGATGCTGTGTTGTTGGCACTAAAAAAGTAAGGGGTGACAGTCATATGATTTGAATTAGGAGAGAGTGAGAGCTGAAGTAGAGAACCAAGGATGCATAGTTTCTCTCCTCCAAGAAACTTTAGATTGAAAGGTGTAAAAGTCTTGGGAAATAATATCGATAACTTTGATCAGATGAAAAACGCAGCCACTGGCAAAAATCTATTTCCTTTGCATCTGAAACTTTAGATTGAAAGGAGTATAAGAATCTTGGGAAACGAACAATTCCTTTAAACAGATGAAAAATGCTGCTAGTTGCACAACTCCATTTGCTTTGCAATTGTCCATACATAAGTATCAGCAATTGTTTACTAGATAAGCTGGATCCAGTTGCAACTGAGATGCGATCTCAGATAAAGTTCTTCAATAAAATGATGTGTTGTCACAATTCATTCGAGCGATTAACGATGTGTTGTCACAATTCACCTCTTAGGGCTCCTTGGGTACTGAGTCCCAAGATTCCAGTATGTTCCGCAACCCCAACCTGTAAGTTGGGTACAGAAGACTGGCACCGAGTTCCTTCTTTAGTCGAGCATTTGACACACGCTTCTCACATCCTGCAAGACTCTTATGGGGTTTCATATCATTGTTATCCAACTTGCACACTGTTCCTGCCCATCTTTCCTCAAGTAGACTCTGCGCAAAAGCAAATACTTCTTGTCGCGGTGCTGGGTCATCATCTACGACATTATATATTCTCCTGAAGCAAACATTGATGTTGCTATTAGACACTGCACAACATGTTCAAATCAAGCAACGTGAGCATATCTCATCCAAAATCAAGTGAAAAGTTTATCCAATAAAAAAAGGTACATGCCACATGAATAGAATGTGCTGAATCAAGCCATAGATGTATTTTAATTCATGTTCTTAGTCTTTAAATAGTTTGCTAAAGCAAATAAAGAATGAAGACAAAGAGAATAATCAAACTGCTTCACTTATGTCCATGGCTTAAATAGCCGTCCAAGTAGCTGGATTACTAATTTTCCCACAGACAAGGGCTTGATCTCCAAGTAAAGCAGATTGCATGCATGTATTATTTGCGTAAGTGGGGGACAAATGTTACATTCTTAAGAGTCTAAGAGAGGCACATGAAAACACCGCTTGGATGTCATGTGTCATGATGCCACGTAAATAGCATATTCCAAGATGAAGGACTAAGTTATCTGGGCTCTCAACTGTAAATTCTTTTTCCTATTTTATAACCTCTCCATGCTACAATTCCTAATCAGTCTGTTTATAATAGGTTATTCCCTAGATAAGGCAATCAAATTCACCAGAGAAAGAAAGGGGGGTAAATAAAAGAACTGTGAAAAATCAATGGAAGTTACTTCTGTATCAGTCCCTCCCCATAACAATGAATGCCATAATCAACGATGAGATTGGAAACTGACAAGATAAAGTAATAGTTTTATGAATTATTTGCATAGATAGAAAAAGAAAAGCAAAATCCCGGCTGTTCACATAGAAGCACCAAAATATCCAAAGACATGATCCAATATAATTGAAAGAGGAAAAAAAAAAGTTTATCAAGTTGAAAAGTGGTACACACCCTGAAGAGAGAATTTCCATACTGGCCTTTATTGCTTGGTATACGTCAGCAACATGAACTCTTGCTGTAAAGAGCCTAGATTCCCTCTTCTTCTGTGCTTCTGACAAACTTTGTCCTTTAATGATGGTGTCCAAAGCACTGGAATAATCATGATTAGTGATAATATCATGGAACTAGAGTCCAAAAAAATAATAATAATTATACAAAAAAGAGATTATCTGACTATGCTAGGCATCCTGCAAGGAAACCACATCTTGGAATAATTAACATAAAAAGACCCATGAATACTTCAACCTGAGAGTCAAATTTCAAGTTCACCTAAAAGCCCTTGAAGTCTCTCACCTATGCTGATAGATGTAACAAGTGCAGAATTACACAAACTGAACGCAAACCTTCTTCCAGGGCCATATATCCCTCCTAATCGAAACACATTAACAGTCACCCCAAGCTCATGGCCCAGATCCAGCCATCCTTTCTCTGCTGCAAGCCTTGACTTAGCAGACTCTGTTTCAGGATCTGGAGGGTAGCTGCATTAAAAAATAACTTATTTAAGCTAGTCTTTTGAACCTAATTTTCTAAAAGCAAGCAAAAACATTAATAAAAAATAGCTGCTCACTCTTCGTCAACCCAGGCACCTCCACAATCTCCATAAACACCTGCAACAACACACGAATTAACTACATACTGACAAAAGCTTGCTTGATGATAGCATAGCGAATTTTCATTCATATAAACAGAGAAAGGGCGAGTTACATTATGTTCCAAAGGACAATCCCATGGAGATGAATGATGTTGATGACCCTACATTGAAATATACTTGATTGACATCATTTAACCTGTTTACATACTGAATTGTACCCTAGATTTTCATTAAGTCCTTATTGAACGCTCATGATTATATGTTTGGAACAGTCGGATGCATCATTTTGTCCAGCTCCTCTGTAGGATTTTATGTTCAAGAAGACAGATCATTTCAATGCATAAAAACCAGCTAGACAAAGTTTCCTTGTTAACTACCTGGGACTTGGTCTTAGCAATAGACTGGTGCTAACCAGTGTCGTATATATCACCATATAATATAGTGATGTTTTACTTCAGGATGAACATGAAATTAAAGGCCAATAAGAAATTTCATGCAAAATGCAGTCTTGAGGATTTGGACTGAAAGAATGAGTGATCTGTGATTCTGCATGTAACAATAAGTAGACAAGTCTGGTGGTAAAAGAAAAGCAAGAAATATTATCTTGCATCAACGGTCCATCAAAACTGTCATTGCCTGTAAAACTTGGAAGAATCTTTAAGAATTATCTGTTTCCTGACATCATAAAGGATGCCAAATGGTTGGAAGGTGCTGGCTGCTGCTGCTTAGAACTAAATATGGGCACATGTAAAACACCTATACTTTCAGCAATTTATCCTGACATGCTGAGACCTGAAAAGCATCTTATCGAAAGACATTTAGTATTGCATCAAGTAACTTATTTACCATTATATGCTATGAAAGGTAATAAGTCAGCACATGATAATTCCCCACTGCATGTTTCAAGGAGGATCAGATACAGCAAACCCTTGACCCTAACTTGGCAAAGAGGCCTTCTGTAGTTCAGAGCTATGTCATTCAAGTCATAGTCACTACTTGCGCTCATATTTGACCAATCAAAGCAACTCAAATTATTATTTTTTTTTTTACTAAGTTTCTCTAAGTAGATTTTTTTTAAAAGGATAATTTTTTTCCCAAAAGAAATATATTTTAAAAATTCTTCATTTTTTCAAAAGATAAAAAGAATTTGTTAAATTCACTGAACTAGCCCTTTCAAGCTTATATGCGCACCCTGATCTTCTACAAAGTAAGTGGTCTGATACCAACTAAACAATCGGGATAAGCTTTTTTGCTTTTTGTTTTCTTTTTCTTTTTAATTTGATTAGCAAAATTCTACGATCAATCCCTAGTCCTTACTGCAATACGGATTAGCAAGACAAATAAATACTTTGTTTCCCTTATGTGATGCATACACCATCCTGTCTAATAACATATTCAAATTATATTTGACACCCACCAAATATTTTGAAGATAATTACCTTAGGTTGCTTAAACGGCACAAACTGGACAGACTCTTCTGAATTCTGTTATATATAAGGTATCCGGTGTATAGAGCCGATAAGGAAGGTCCAAAAGCCTTCTCATGCTGATAGCATTCCACTATCAAACTAGAGTTGTGCATATAGGGCAGATACTTGCTTAACCAATGTATTCCAGTCATGAGATACAAATCTCCAGTATATTTATGATATTTCTTTCATGTGGTAGAATTAAACCATGATAGAAAAAAAAAAAAAAAAGGTCACTTAACAACAATCATAAATCATACTGCATAAGAAAAAGAGCTTTAAAAATATCAAATCCAAAAAAAACAAAATATAAATAATAAAACATACTTGTTGACGACAAGTACCCTAGCCACTGCAAATTCCCATCTCCTATTGTAGCTTGCAATTCCCCATGAAGACACAACAACTGCATTTAAAATTATAGACATATATGCCTGGCTGGTAACCACTGAAATGTTAAAAGTAGAAAACAACATAATCGGTGGTGGGTACCAAAGAACAGATATCAACAAGATGATAATCAACCTACAGGATCACCAATGCCTACAATAGGAGGAATAGAGACCAGGAGATGAGTTGCACGTTGCAAGGTGTGGAGACTTCTCAGCCTATATTGTCAGATACAGAGCAAATGGACGTCAAGAACGTGGAAAAAATAAACAAGCTAGATATTTCTGCAGCAATTTTAAAGTGAAAAGGATACCATCTGATCTTAACAATCATGGTAACATGGTTAACGAAGAACATGCAACATACAACAATCTATTGAATGTGAATCCATAAACACACATATATAATCGGTCGGCCTGCTAATTCAAATAGACTATCTACACATATATAATTGGTCGGCCTACTAATTCAAGTAGACTATATTTGCATAAATTGCATTGTTATTCTATTTGAGGGAAAGAAATCTTTTCCCAAAGCTTAACTGCTCTGTTTGAAATAACATCACCACCCATTTAAGCCAGAACCTAACAATCAACAAATTCACTCAAATTGAAAATTAAAAGTAAGATAAATAAAATGAGAACTAAGCAAAATAGAAAAATAGAGAAAAAGAATGGACGGGGGTTATAAGAACAGCATCCACTAATAATTTCCATCGTAACTGTCTCGCAAGCTCCGGAGAGATATCCCAATGCTTCAATCGATCTAGCAAGATTTACAAATTCATGCTAATAATCTTGATCAAACACCCTTTTCTTTGTTGAATAGACCAGCAAAAGAGTAAACTGAGCACCATTATGACTGTGATGAAATTGTTTCAACGTGACAAAACACGTACTGGTCGCTAACCGCATCAAAAACAAAGGCCTCCATTCCAATCTTCTCGAGCTCTGTCTTCATGGGAGCACTGGTGCAGGTGCCGGAAACATGCCTGAAATGATCCATCTGTGTCTCGTTAAATTACATATGGAAAACACCCTATCAAACAAAAGAACCAACTTGGTTGCTCGCGGCGACAAATTTCACATCGAAAGAAGGATAGGCGAGGCTAAAGGATGAAAAATAGTACTCCGATTCGAAGATCTAAACATGGGGAAGGCACTACCCAAAGCAGACAAACCCCAGCAGCCGCAGCGGAGCCCAACAATTGGAAGCAACAAATAGAAAAATCTAGACTCGAGAGATGAAAAAGATACGATTCGCAAGAAAGGAAATCGATCAAATCATACCAGCCTTGACTTATGAATCGATCGGACACGTATCGGCCGACGAATCCTGTTCCAAAGACGAACAATCGATTGCCTCCCCCACCAGATTCGGACCTCGCCACCGCCACGGTCATCGGCGCGGAAAACTGGCGGTGCGACCTTTCCGGAGGAGAACGCACGGCCACTGTCCCCGCCCGAGAAAGTCGGCAAGAGGCCCCAAAAATCGCCGCCTCCATCCCGGTCCCGGAAACACTTCTTCGGTGGCGTATGTCAATGGGTTCTTCTTTGTTACCTCAGTCCTCCGTTGCCTCCCTTAGGGCTCCTTATTCTTTTGAAAAATGAAAAACACTATATTATTCCTTCGGAACAGTTATTACATCACACCAAAAAAAAGTCAACCCGTTAGATCGAGTTTACATCGGCAAATCTCCGACGCATGAGTTTACCATTTTTCGGGATGTAAGTCCAACGATAATATATATATATATATATAATTAATTATGTCAAAAATGTTTGAACGTCGACGCAACATAGAGCATCCTTTCCATCTTTCAATAACATTTAAATGATGATTTTGAGGGTCTTGTCGATTTATGAAGATTAGTACCCTCAAATAGCCGATAATCGATGTTTCATTCGTCGAAGAATCAACATCACAAAGATAAAAATGTGAATTGATGAGTCAGCATCAAGATTACAAGCAGGACATGAAGAACGAAAGCAATGCATCGTGTTTGATTACTGGCAGAAGGTGAGGCAGACGGTTCCGAAAGGAAGAACATTAATACTCCATATGGTCGTCCATCCATATCAATCCCTACAAGAGTCTACCATACTGATAAATAATTTGTACTGGATTTGACCATTACATCTTAAATTTTCCGGCATACGCTGTGTCGATCGAAACGCTAACATCGCAAGTGAAATCAATTCTCGTGGAAGGGTCAACGAAGCGTCATCTATCCAGCTGAAGGTCGAGACAAAACAAAAGAGAAATGTAGAATCCTTGGAGACATATCCAGTGCACAGCTTCTTCGATCTGCAAAATAAGTGTAGAGTGGTACTCCGAGGATGACATGGGAAATTGGCCATCGAGTCATCATCACCAAACCGTCCCATCAAGAAGCGAGATCTCATTTTCCGTGGAGGATTCTGAGCACATGCTTAGTCCAATCTTTTCGTCGGACTCTTCCAAAGATGCTGCAGATCTAAGGAGCTGCCGACCGATGGAGATGAGGTGGGCTCGATCAGCAGCTGATTCATTGGGGTAAGGGTCAATCTTTGACAGTTCATATCAATAATAGAATCTTTCGGTGTTATCTTCAATGTTTATCTAGGCTGCTATTATTAGAAACCAAGTACGTAATAGGAACCACATCAGCTGATCGATGTGATTACGAACTATTCAAGCGAACTAATCCAGAAACAGTCGTCGCCCGCTACAAGACGAAACGCCATGCGGAACTATAATAGATCATGAATCCGCTCCCTACAGCCATCGAATCTGTGGGTTGGGTTTGAGATCGTTTCTGTGGTGTTCCCCATGGCAAATATTTTTAGAACGACTGTTAGGTAAAGTTGCATGATGATTGTCAAAGTATCTTTCCTTCTTTTAGCTTGCAAATGGAACATGCACTTCATGTTGTTCCAAGCCAAGATCAGATGTAGTGCCGATCGACCAACGAGCTAAAGCCACTGATATCGAACAGTGCCGGTCATTTTACTTTGTATACCATCCTGCGGTTGAAATCCTCACCGGATACGAACTACTTTTCCCCACCTCGAGAAGATAGGGCGGGAAAGGAAGAGAGAGAGAGAGAGAGAGAGAGAGAGGGGGAAAAGAAAACCTTATCATAGGGTTCTTAACATCCTTGCCATGGCCTCTTCAGTCACATCCGACGCACGTACTTGTGAACTGTTGAAAGCTTCTGTGCCGCAGCTTTCTGTCCCATCCTCCAAAATTCCAAACTGGTGGGGGACTGCTCCCACTTCACTACCGCCCCTCCTTTTTGAAACCCTCATCTATGGCTGCTGTTCTGTTAAGCAACTAAAACTCCCAGCAGTCGTCAACTTCGTGAATCCACAAAGCTAGTTTGACCTCGAACACAACTTTGGACTTTGTAGGATAATTACTACCAGAATTTCTTCTTCTTCTTCTTCTTCTTCTTCTTCTTCTTCTTCTGCTTCTTCTTTTCTTCTAATTCATCTAATGAGATCTTATTTTTATGTTTATCATTTTTGCCTCAGGAGCTACCTGCCCAATCGAACATGTCCATGGTATGAGAGGCCTTGTCCCCCCTCTCCTCGTCTGGTTTTGCGTCCATGTATCCTTTGGAGAAGATGAGGCTCATCGGGTCAGTCTCCAGCTCCGCCAAGTCCGCGAAGAAGTCGTCGGGCTGGTCCGCTTCCGGGATCATCGGCTTGTAGGTTCGGTGCATATTCTGGTTGAAGTCGTCGTCTTCAGTTGGCTTATCCATCTCTTCTTCTTCTTCTTGTTCTTGTTCTTGTTCTAGATCTAGATGAGCGTTCGAGGTTGTTGCCTCCCTGCGCTCTTCCTTGGGAGCCGTGGGCGACTTCAGAACATCGTCGCCGGGGATCTTTAAGGCGTTCTTGAATGGATGCGATCTCGTGGATCCTGCAAGCGCATTGCGTTGCGTAGGCCACGGATGGTTGTGCTCCGACGTGTATGTGATGACCAACATATTAGGATCGGTTCGGCTGCGCTCCACTTGCTTCCTCGCCGAGCATCCCTTGGAACTGCTACATCTGTAATAGCCCCTGATGTCCATGAAATCTCCATCAGCTTTTGGAAACCAAACATACAGGAAAATCTTGAACCGAGAAAGAAGCCATGGCACGGATGATTGCAAGAAGAGAATGTACCATGAACGAAAACACAACCTTTTCTTTTCCCGGGAGACAAAAAAGCTTGTTTGATATGATCCAAACAAACAATAGAAAATAAGAAAACAGAGGAGGCGGCATAAAATTTCACTCACACAAGCTGGAAATAGAGATAAAGAAGAAAAATCTACACTTGATGTGCCCTGACAAGTCAAACGATGCTCACAGTTAAAGCTAACAAGGTTGTCAAGAGTTGAAATTCTCATTTAATGCAGGTCCAGATCTTGAAGAAGCAATATGACCTTCTAATATCGATCACCACTATTTTATTAGGTTTACGCATCATCCATGAAAGGAGTGATAGAGGCACGCACTTCATGTTCCTCATGCGAAATTGTGAGAGCAAGACCAAAGAAAAACTGATGATACACAAGGAGTGGTTCCTTGTTCTTCTTTTTCTTTTTTTTTATGATTTGATCTTTGCATTGGCAACTGATGTGCATCCACTAATCAAGAAAAGAAAGGAAGAAGAGAAAAGTAGATATGATATTCCCTGAAGACGAGGAATCGGAATACTGATGATGGGGGAAATTTACCTTGGATACGGAGAACCCTTGATCGGCTTCTGGCCATACTTCCTCCAAGCCCATAGATCAGATGGAACAACCTCACCGCTCGGTCTGCTGGTGGCCGCCGCTGGAGCCGGTATGCATACCACCTTCTTTGCCTGGCTTTTTCTGTGTCAAAAGTCCACTTAGAACTTTGAGATCTTTCAACCCCATAGATAGGCAAAAAAAAAAAAAAAAATTACACAGAGAGAAGAAGAACAAAAGAATTCCCAATATTCTACAAGTCTTGGTTGATTCAAGCGGAGGCTTGTGGTTGCCACTACCAATCATAAACTCGGTTCTGGGAGTCCGTGGGTCTGTCTTTTTGAGCTCTTTTTAGCTAAGGCCTGTACTAGTCGAAGAACCAACTCTATGGCTGCCTGGTTTCTGCAAGGAGAAAAAGATGCTTCCACTTTTGATGGCTCGAATCCTTAAAGAGTTCCATCAGTTCCTCCTGATGCATTCCCATCAAAAGCAACTGCCTTCTACGGGACACTTAACTTCCGCCTAGATTCAGTATCATTAAAACTATTCTAGCTAGATCGTCTCGATGGATCGTCCCAAGACAGCTCACCGTAGGAAAAGCTCAGGGGGGAAACAAGAAAAAGGAATCTCTTTAGATGCTAGGAAGACTAGGGATTTTTCACAAGATGATCGAGATAATCTAATAGATTAGGTAGTAAGATTCTTTCCACAAATGATCCGTCGATCTCGAACCTTCGTTTGACCCCTGGAGTCTGAGGGCACAAGATCTGCACTCCACCACCATGATCCACCGGTCCGGCTGCGGAGCTGCTGCTCACATTCATCAGCTTCGTCATCATCATCTCCCTGGCCACTGCAGGCGACGGCTTTATCAGCCTCGGAGAGAGCGGGAAAGGCCTGCGGCTACCACCAGGCGAGATCTGAAGAACCCTCGAGAAGTTATTACAAGGCCTGTCGATCTCCTGCTCGCCTGATTGTAACTCGGGAGATACGAGAGACCTCCCTCCCCCGCCATGGTCGCTGCTGCTATCTATGTCGGTCTTGGCCGGTGCCACCATCGCTTCCGCGCCATAGAAGAACTCCACGCCTGTGTACTGATCCGGCAGAGGGTCACGGAGGTTAAGGAGATACTCACCCGAGTTGCTGGTAGGGGCTTCGGTTCTCTCAGGAAAGACCACAGGCTGTGAAGGAAGATGACACCGAGAGACCACAGGATCAAAGTTGGCGTGTGGTGGTCCGCTACGGCTGCCTGCAGCTCGGACTATGTCGGCGAGGTCCCCTCGGTCATTCTCCATCCTTTGCGAGAAATAGTCACACACATCCCTTGCTCGTTAGCAGCAGACACATCTGGATAGAGGAAATCAGAGGTACTTGGGCCTGATGGTGTTGCACCAGCTGCCTGGTCTCGTCTTCTTGCTTCTGCCGAAGCATGGGGGAGAGATCAGTGGGGAGGAGGACTAAAAAACGAGCCTTCACCTATAGAAAGAGAAAGAAACTGAAGGCTCTTCTTTAAACTTAAGAAAAGGCGTAGGAGACAATGAGAGGAAGACGGAGAGATAATCATATATATTATATGCAGAAGAAGCTGACTTTTTCATGGCAAGGGCTTCTCTACACGCAACAAGAGAGCCACACAGAGAGAGAGAGAGAGAGAGAGAGAGAGAGAGAGAGAGAGAGAAAGAGGGGGGAGAATATATTGGAAGAAGATGGTGGGTTAATCATGCTTCTGATTTTGGGTTCTTAAAATGTATTCAATGGGTGGAGTTTGATTTTTGATTTTCTTGGGAGGAGGGAGTGTTGATGCAGGACGAGTAGCAGCTGTGAATTTCTTTTAATGATAGAGAAATCAAAAGAGGAAAAAAAAGATAATATATTTGGGTTGATTGTATCACTCGCAAAGAGGGTTGAAAGCAATTCAATTCATTGATTCGATCTTATTATTTATCGAATAAAAATAAAAATAAAAAATATTTATAATTATATCAAATTAAATATATAATATGTTTTAATAATTCTGATTCAATTTGAAAAATATTATTTATATTCTTAATTGATTGATTGATTGATTGAAGAATTTATTATATATATATTATTTTTAAACTATAACAAAAATTATTATTTACACAATGTTTTGATTTTATTATTATTATTATTATTATTATTATTATTATTATTATTATTATTATTATTATTATTCCTGGAGGGGGGAGAGGGCATCTTCATGCATTTCTCCACCAGTAAGCTTATGTTTTTGTATGACAGAGACCTGCACTGTTGAATCAATTAATGAGTTGGAAAGGGAGAGGTGGCAAGCAGCCGCAGTTTCCGGCTTTGACAAGCTCCCCTCTCGTCATGTTTCTGACACTGCCTCTGCCATGAGATCTTGCTGCGAAGGCCAGTTAAAGACTCCTAAAGCTCGCCCGCTGCATGCAGTCACTTCTTGTAGTCATGGTTAATTATCGACGCAAAGTAAACGAGGATCGTTTTCTGGATGTGAAAGACCTTTGATGAATTCCAAAGCTACAGTGCAAATCCTCTTCATGGTTTGACCCTCCCAAAAAAATAATAATAATAATAATTGGATGATCTCTTTGCTCGAAAACCTTTGCCTGGGGAAGAACTCATTTTACGCTGAAACTCTAACATCACACGTGCAAGTCGGACAAAGAATGAGTAAGATCGAGTTGCAGTAGACAACATATTTTAACCAAACAAATAATGAACTCACATACATTATCTTAAATGATTCAACGATCGAAGAAGAGGCAACCGGAAAGGAGAAAAGCTCAAACGACTTATTCTATACTATTATCAAGCAAGCAAGCAAGCAAGCTTGTCTTTCAGTTTCACATCTATTTAACATGGATTTTTAGGCATTGTAGTTTAGAGAATGATTTGTTTGCAAGTGTGTGTTAAAACGATGTCTACTTCAGACGATTATGAGAAGAGAATGTGATGCCATTAAGAATATTTGCAATTAAAGAATTTGACCTTCAAGAAACTCCTCGGGTGTGGCTTTCTTTGTCGGAACTGTCACACAGTAAGATCCTTTGTCCTATTCGACATTGGTAGGGTTTCGGTGGGATTGGTAAAGTAGCAAGCCGGTACTGTTTCATGATCCACATATCCTAAAGTCTAATAGTGCAGATTCTAATCATGCACAGACTTTTATTCTCGACTCTTAACATATGCTATTATTAGATACAAAATGACAAATTGAGATCAATGTTAAGAGTTTCCAACTCTAATCAATTTCTATTATTTTAATTTTAGAATCAAAATCGATGGTTTCAACTCTGATTTCGGTTTGAATAGTATTTTCCTTAATTATAAAATAAATATGAATAATTGATTCGAATCGAAATCGAAACCCTCAATTTTGGTTCCCAAAATAATAAAAATAAAAAATCATAATCAAATAGAACTGTGATCAAGACTAATGGTAAGGCATAATCAAGAAGAAGCAAGCCATGAAGAATCTACTTGTACATTTCATTCAATGATGAAACCCTTATGCCAACTCATGCCATTAATGCTCAAAAGCATATACAGAGCCCACGTTGTTGCACGAATTGAATACTCTCACTGGGATTCGCTGGAATCATCAGAGGCATCTCACCATGTGATCCGAAACCTTATTCAATTAACCTATTACATTAATGCTTATCCGAGGAGCCATACGCCTACGTGTGTATTCTACGAGGCAGGCATAGACGTACATATCAATATACATCTTTGCCTCATAATGAATGGCACCTCCTTGTGTGGTGCTGACGACAAGCATCGGAAGCTTAAACTACACTGAGATGACCCAGAATGGCTCGACCCTTAACCATATGCACGTTGATCGACACATACGTCACCTGCGAAGTCACGTCACATCATAACATCAGCAGTACAAATACGTAGAAGCGGTACAAAGTAAGATGAGGATCTTATTGTGATTCCCATACCAAACAGTCTTGGAATTCAGATATCCCATTTTGCTCGACATTGATGGCAACCATGCATTGTGTTTCTACTCCTAACTTCTGCGAGAGAAGGAACATGACGACGACAGTTCAGAAATGTTCACTCAAACTTTGGTTGCTTCAGCAGCAGCAGAAGCTGCCGTCTCACCAACAATCTGCTCGTAGAGATCTCTTATCTTCAGCCCAGCGATCGCCCGGAAGAGACCAGTTCTGCATGCTTCACCTCCCCGTAGAACTTGGTGGACAGGTTGCTTGGATGCCTCTCCACATATATCAGTTCATCCAATCTATCGAATTCCCCATCCGTTTCCGACACTGATACCTAGCAAACAACGTTCACACGAAACAAAAAGTCAAGCAGTTTTCCAGCGATTGCAGATCGAAGACCCGGTGATCATCATCACCTCGCTGGAGTGGCAAGTGTCCGGACCATAAAAGAACTCGATGCCAGCTTCCTTCCGCATGGTATCCACGAAATGGTGGATTCTTCATCCAACAGGGAAACCGGACTGAAGTGCTTCAACCCTTCCTTCATGATCAATCTGACGCACAAAACTTTCCCTTCGCTGTCATCAGCAATCAAATTTTCCTTTGCTGGGATGGCAGCACCAGCATGTTGCTTCTGCGGATCTGCCGACCGCAATAAACATGGCATGAACTAAAATTTTCCTTTGCTGATTCCTGTATATTTTCTACTGCAAAATTAAGTACCAATGTAAGCATCAGAGTCGGGCTTTCGAGCTTCAATGCTAGCTTTGATGCTCTCGAGGCTGTGCCCACCTTCCGCCATATCTCTCTGCGATCCACAAGTAAATGGAATCAGAAGGCAATGTACTGACATTTACAGCATTACGGAATTAGGCGAGTTATAGTCACTGACCTGGATTTTCCATGCAAACTTGACCTTACTGTTAATATCCAAGTACATGCTGAAGTCCAAGAGGCCCCTCGCACCGGGATCATACCTAAGGGACGGTCAACCAATTCTCATCAGATCGTTTACTATGTTACGGTGGTAGAATATGAATCCGAGACTTTATGTTGCTCATGACCAAAACTGTTTGCTCACGATGAAGAGAATCATCAAAATGAACCAACCTCTTTCCTTTCTAATAAAACTAAAGAAGAAAGAGAAAAAAAAAATATTGATTATCTTTTATATTAGAAAAGTCGAACCACCTATAGTCACTAATACCAGCACTCCAATTAAGATTATATTATATGAGCGATGAGAATGATTCAATCGGCTCAGCGTGATGTTTATCAAGACTAAGATAACTACTGGTATACGTGGTTCTGTTGACCAGTATGAAAAGATCTGAAACTTGCTATAAGTTATCAATGAGCAATTCGTCACTTCGAAAAAGGCACTAGCAAGTACCTTAATAATGAAATTCTCATCCCTTAGACTCACCAACATAAAGGGTATGCATAAGCATATAATGTAAATGCGAGATATTGCGGCTCAACTTAAGAAACTCGAGGTTAATATGTCATAATCCTTCTTGGTGCACTATATTCTAAACACCCTTTCACCTTAATACGACCCTTTTAAGGTTTCATACAATACACATAAAGTCAAATGGTCAATCAATGAATTAATAATCATGTGTGTTCAAGAAGAAGAGAGGCTAGTGATGAAACTGGGTGAAAATACGTTGATAGTAACCACTTGTGGGAAGAATAAAACTAACAAAAATCAAGCCAATCAGAAGCTCATCAGTAGGGAAAAGGTAAAATATTGAAAGGGACACAATTTCATGATAAAAATTAAGGATCAAAGCATTTCTTTTGTAAAAGAAAGAGACATACGAAGAACGAACGTAAAAAATTTCAACAATGACTTGAAAGAAAGGTAAACCAACTTTAAAAGGGAATTAATGAAAAACATCTCATATGCTTCTGTCGTATGAAGCCTTATATATGCTCATGTTTGTACTAGACCTGATATTACATTTGTTGTGGGGATGCTAGGTCAATATCAAAGTAATCCAAGTATGAACCATTGGAGAACTGCAAAGATAGTGATAAGGTATATACCAGGAACCAAAGATTACATGCTTATGTATAGACATACAAATAATCTAGATGTGATTGGTTACTCAGATTCAAACTTCACCGGTTGTGTTGATTCTCGTAAATCAACATTATGATATATTTTTATAATAGTTGGTGGAGCTATTTCTTGGAGAAGCACCAAGCAAACATTGATTGCTACTTTTACCATGGAAGTTGAGTTTGTTTCTTATTTTAAGGCTACTTCATATAGTGTATGGTTTAAGAGTTCTATTTCTGGGCTTAGAATCATGGATTCTATTTCTAGGTCATTAAGAATTTTCTACGATAATTCAACTGTTGTCTTTATGGCTAAAAGCAATAAAAGTAGAAGTTGAAGTAAACACATCGACATTAAGTATTTAACAATAAGAGAACGTGTAAAAGAAAAGAAAGTGATTATTGAGCATATTAGTATTGAATTGATGATTGCTAATCTTTGACTAAAGACATGTCACATCTGAAATTCAATGATCATGTAAAGAAAATAAGACTCGGTTCCACTTTGTAATAATATTGAAACTCTTATATATTGTGATATTTTATCATTCATGTGCATATTATTTTGAGAAAATATATTGTTACTAGATCAAGAATAAACATAAGGTTTATTCATTAAGTAATATTACCACATTAAGATTAAGAAACTAAATACATCGTGATACATGGATGATAATGCTCACTCTTAGAGGACTTATTGCTATGATTTATGTATTTAAGAAAGTTATTCGATAAAAATTAATTTAAATTATTAAGCTAAACATATGGATCAAGTGGGAAAATGTTACTGTTCTCATTAACATTCATAATTCATTATCGTGAATTTTTTTATTTATTATGGTTTAAATATTTTAGTTTTTTATTCATTATAAATGAAATCGTTATTATTAAATATTTTATTTAATATCATTAAAATTCTTCATTATAGTCTATACATTATAAATTGAATTAATTCTTGAACGTTATGAGTTGATAATAATAAATGTTCTTGATGAGAGAACATCTATATAAATGAGTATTTTGGTCTGTGGGCTTATCATCTCTTTGAAGTCTAAAGGATTTTTTATATCATTTAAAGCAAGAGTTTTGAGTCATGTCAAAGTTCAAGAATTTTTATAATAATGATTGAAAATATTAACAACAATGATTGAAAATATGCTATTTCGTTTTCATATTAATTTTTTGTGTTTCTATTATAATAATTTAGAAACACTTTTTTTTTAATCAAAATTTCTAACAAAAAAAAGCCAGCAGATCGTATGAATTACCTGTCACGAAGAACAAGAAATTCAAATCCAATGTCTCCGAAGGAAACACAATGGAAGCTCACATTGGGTGCAGTCCTTCTAAGACCAGGAGCTTGGGTGGTTGGCTTAGCTCGGGGGGTTCCGGCAAACCAGTAAGATGGTTGTCGATGGGCTTCTCTATGGCCACTACTTCCTCGAGAGCCTTCACTTGCTGATACATGAGGTCGAAGTTGTTGGCCCTTGGGTCCAATGCCGTGACTCCCCTTCTGCTTCCTTCCACTTCTATCCAAGGAGTGGTAGTCATCCAGACATAAAGGTGTTGGAGTGTGGGTTGCCACCCTTGGGTGGCGCTGCTGCACCTCCAAAAACACTGGTTAGCCTCGTCATGAAGATGCTCTTGCCACACCCTGAGACTGCCGCCAGTCCTATCACCACTATCTTAGCCTCAGCCGAGAATGAGATATCTGCGCTAGTCGTCTCCCTCCTCGCCTGCTAATCAAGATAACCTGCCGTTGGTGGAATCCCAAGTAAGACTTTACTTGGCTGGATCGGAAAGGAAGTGACAGTATAGGCTGCAGAGGTTGCCATTTCTTCATTCCTCCAAGTTTTTTGAAGGAGAACACCAGGGAGGAAGCATAAAGATGAAGCGAAGATGTGGTTCCTGTCTTCCCTTCTTTTCGATGATTTCAAGGGGCAGGCCTTGGATTCCTTCTAATTTTTATTATTTGTGACAACAATTCAAGAAAAATGCATCGCCTGAGGTTCTTTGATCTGATGAAACTTCTCATATGTGTCTCTCGTTTTGGAACTTGGCCGATGGCCATAGTTCTGGACAGAAACGAGGCAAACTTGTAGCTTCGATCGGGTTTCCAACAATGTTTTCGGGTTGTCTTGTAGCTTCATTCGGCTAAACAAGGGAAAAGTACCTTTAGCCCATTACTCACTGTGTCAATGCTACGTGCGTGCATGCAGTACGTTCTTTGTTCACTATATGATGATTTTGATGGTTACCTTAATGGACGTAATATTTCCATAAGGTTACCTCCCGAAATTGTACCGCTGATCCATACTTGCATCTCCTCGGCTTCTTTTTCTTGCGGTGTCAGTAGTGCCTGTCAAGGGTGTATATGAAATTATTTTATTTTTTAAGGATAATAATAATAATAATAATAATAATAATATCTCGCAGAAGTACATGTTAGACTAATAACGGAGATGGGTTTGGGTGTATAGGAAGAATCGCTTGTGGTGAGGGCAATTGCCAGGTGGCGCGGATGATGGTCCCTTATACGGCAAGAATAAGGTCACACGTCCCAATTTAAAAGGCACAGCAGCGGGTCCCATTGAAGCGTCTCAACATACGTGTCAGTTCGTTTTTCGCTAAAAGAGTTGTGGTGTGTTGGTTCCCCAACAGCTATTATTAGCCTCACCTTCCACTGCACCCGTACGGCTAGACCCATTAAGGGTCCAGATTTATCTGGAATCGTAGCGATGGCGATAAATCACGATCGATCCCGAATCTCAAGGCTTACAACACCGCCCTCATTTTCCTCTCCTGTCCTCGGCATCTCGGAGGGTTGGAAAATAAAGCCGGAAAAAAAAGCGGAGAAAAAGAGCGAAGCGATCAGGGTGGAGTTAGGGCTTCGCGATTTCTTCCGGGGTCGCATCGATTTCTCCCTGCGGAAGAGGTCCACGGATCCATCAATGGCGGGGGCGCTACAGTACCTGGAATCCCAGCAGAACGCGCAGCCCGAGCTGGCGGACTGGTACGGCGCCTTGGCGGATCTGTACCAACGGAAGCTGTGGCACCAGCTCACCATCAAGCTCGAGCAGTTCGTTGCCCTGGCCGTATTCCGGGTAGATCTCTTCTCCATTTCCTCGTCCGCTCCTTGTTTGCTGCTAGGGTTTAAAGTCTTCAGTTTGACAGTTGGTCTAGTCTTCTGTTTGGTATGTCCTGGTTACTAGATCTTCACAGGAATTTGTGCTTTTCCTTCTTTTCTCTTTTGACATGCGTGTTTGTATCTTTGGCGGAATCGATATTTAGATGCGTGAAGATAACAGATCTTGAAGGTAGAATTCTTGTTCAGTGTTCCTTCTTCTTTCTGAGCCGGAAGATACACACAAAAGCCATGAATCTTACAGAATATGGTTCTCGAGGAGCACTGATGCGCGGAAGAATTTTTTTTAAAAGTTGATTGCTTCTTCTACCTTCATGGGAAAACCTCTATAAACGATAGCTTTGAGGTGGCAAAGCCACAACAAATTTGCTTAGTTAGTTTTGTTCTGTTTTTTGTGCTTGCCTCTCTGTTCTTCCTTGGATGGCTCACAGAAACTATTGGTGCCTCAGATTAAATATCTTTACGTTAGCAGAATGTTCAAGTTCCATCAGTGACCTTATAATTTGCAATTCCAGATATTTAGTTGAAGAAATCGTCTACTAAAGTTATTCTTAGTATATACATATGAGTGTGTATACATATATGTGTATAAACACATTTATAATATATTTTTTACAAGAACAAAAGTGAAAAATCTTGTACTTTAATCCTGCAGTTGTTCAAGCGTTATTTTAGACCTCTATCTGTTTGGCTATCAAGTGAAACACTTTTTGCATTCTTCTTGATCCTGCATAGGTTTGGTCCAGCTAGGTTTCTTATTGCACTAAAGTTCCAGTTTTGAAGGTTGAGGCACTTTGTGATAACAAAAAGAAGGTAGGTAGTTTAGTAGCATTTAAAGAATAATTTCTGTTAAACATGCCAGTTTACTCATGTTTGCACTTTAGATTTTTCTAGCCAGGATCCATATGACAGTGTTATGAAGGTAAAACAGAACAGTGATTCTACTTTGATATTATTTGGATTCTTGATTTTGGTTATCTAGTAATGTTTTATTCATTAATTGGTTTGCACAATCACCTAAGAATATTGGTGATCATTTCAGCTAAAAGAAATTACTTGACGTATTTCATGATTCTATTTGTCGATGGTATAATAAAGTTTAATGTGGCATTATTTGTGTCAGGTATATAAGCAAGAAAGTTTTCTTAGATTCATCCTGTTTAATTCCCTGCATTTTTCATGGCAAATGAATTATATTCAGAAAGCAATGTAGGTAAGCTCCAGTGGATCTAGTTTGTTTGTTATGATAAGTTCTCTATATTTGTATCCTCATTCTCCTTGTTATGCATGTTAACTCTTGTGACATGTAACTGAGAATGCATGCTTCTTTTTTATTCTCACCTTTCTGCTACTCTTTGTAGGCGGGCGACACTCTTATACAGCTGTATCATAACTTCATTACAGACTTTGAGACAAAAATCAATCTCTTGAAGCTTGCTCACTTTGCTACAGTAATTTCACGACAGTATTCAGAAAAAGAAGCTGCAATTAGCTATCTTGAAGGAATAATTGAAAAACTGAATGCTACTAGAGAGTTGCGGATTGAGGAGCCTATCCTATATGTGAAGATGCAAATAGCTGCATTTTATCTAGAAAAAGGCAGTCAAAAGGAGTGCAAAAAGCTTCTTGAAGAAGGAGAGAGAACACTAAGTAGCATGACTGATGTTGATCCTTCTGTTCATGCTAGTTATTATTGGATTACCTCTCAGTATCATAAATCACGACAAGAATTTGCAGAGTTCTACAAGAGTGCCCTACTTTATTTGGCTTATACTTCAGTAGAATCTCTTTCAGCTTCATTCAAGTTGGTAAATGATTTACTTATTACATATGTATATCATATTTGATGAAGGATTTGTTTTCAATCTTGCCAAATTTTCTAATAATCATTATTGTTTTTAACAATTTCCATCTTCTGGAAGGTGTATCAATTATTGAGCAAATGAAATATGTATTACCCAGCAAACATGGCAGATTTATTGTGCTTCTTTTTTTTTTTCAAATCTCTGAGCAGCATATCAGTATATTATTGTAATGCATTGGTAGATTCTAATTTGGTTATTATATATAGGCGCTGTGCAAGAAAGCAGGAACAAGACTGATCCATCACAATCATGGAACATTGCTTGCCTTATCTCCTTTGTTTTAGTATTTAATTTTTTATAGGAGTTTGGTTTGTGATGGTGTTGATGACAGAGAATGGATACATGCTAGCATACTCTTTTCAGGGCCCTAACAACGGAGGCATTACTTTGTGTTACATTGGATAGTCTAGTATTTAGGAAGTGGGTATTATTCGGTTAGTGGAGTGTCTTCATGCTTACATCGCTAGTGAAGAGCAGAAATTGGAGATGTCAAGTGGTGGTTGGAACAATAACCAATTAGTACACTATAAATTATTTTTAATGTTTAACTTCCATTTGATTTGATAATTATAGATTTATTTATAAAATTAGAGTTAGTGAAGTAAAAGATGCATTAAAGAAGATGAAAATATTTAAGAGTGTGGGACCTGATGGTATCCCTATTAAGGTCCGGAAAAGTTTAAGGGATAAGAGAGTAGTTTGGTTAACTAGCTTATTTAACAGAATCATAAAATTCAGAAAGATGCCTAATGAATGAAGAAAGAGTTTTTTAGTACCAATTTATAAGAATAAATATGAAATACAAAATTATTTAAATTATAGAGGAATTAAAATCATAAGTCTTATTATGAAACTTTAGGAAAGAGTTATCGAATGTATGATAAGACTTGAAACAAATATCTCTGAAAATCAATTTGGTTTTATGCTCGGAAGATCAACCATAGAAGCTATTTATTTACTATGATAATTATGAAAAAGTATATAGAGAATAAGAAGGATTTGTATATGGTTTTTATTGACTTATAGAAAGCCTATGATAGAGTTCCTAGAGATTTATTATTGGTGAGTTTTAGAAAAGAAAGGTGTATCCATAAATTATATTGATGTTATTAAAGGTATTCATGATAATGTAGTTACTAGTGTTAGAACTATAGGGAGTGTCGAGTGAGTTTCCTATTCGCATTGGATTACATTAAGAATCCGTATAAAGTCTCTACCTATTCACATTGATAATGGATAAACTTATTAGTCACTTACATGATAGACCTCTCAGGTGTATATTATTTGTTGATGATATTGTCTTAGTTGATGAGAGCCTAAGTAGAATTAATTGTAAACTTGAGCTATAGAGGCAATCCTTAGAAACTAAATGTTTTAGATTAAGTAGGACTAAAACTGAATATATGAGATGCAATCTTAGTAATTCTAAACATAGACAGGAGAATATAGTTAAGTTTGATCAATAAGAAGTTCTCTTAAGTAAAAGCTTTAGGTATCTTGGATCAATTATTCAACAAGATGAAGAGATTGATGAAGAGAAAATTTTATAAAATCGTCGTGAGACTAACAATGTTTTATGGATTTGAGTGTTGGGTAGTTAAGAAACAACGTATATAGAAAGTTTGTTACCGAGATGAAAATATTAAGATGGATGTATAGAGTTACTATGAAAGATAGAAAAAAATAAAATGTTATTCATGAACAACTAGATATCACTTCAATAAATGATAAGATTAGAGGAAATCGTTTAAAATGGTATGGACATAGTCTTAGGAGACATTCGGATGTAGTAGTCAGAAGAGATGAAGTGATTAATGTTAATGATATGAGAAGAGGTAGATGAAGGCCTAAAAAGATTAATAGAAACTATAAATAAAGATTTAAGTATTCCGAACTTAACTAAACATATGACTTTTTACAAATTTCAACTGCCGTAAAAGATTCATATAGCCAACCTCAAATATTTGAGACTCATGGCTTTGTTGTTATTATTCTTTAACTTGCATTTATTTACAGAAATGCCCAAGTACCTTGTCTTGATAACCTGATTGTTAGGTATCAAACTATAGCCCATGATCTTCAACCCAACTGCTAGCATTAGTTACTGAAACAAGTAGTAAGGAGAGATCATGTGCATCTTGGTAATACCATTACACTTTGTGGTTTTGAAATTACAATCAAGGGTAATAATTTGATCATGTTGATGACATGATTGGGCTTTGAGATTTTTGCCTTCTTCTGTTGTTGGAGATCCATTGAGGTCTCTTGTTGTAAGTTATTGTATCTTAAAAGGATGTTTGACCTTATTAATAATTTGAGATGAAGTTGGTGAGAATCTTGAATACAAATGCATAAGTACTCAGATATTGAATGCAAATTTCCCTTTCCCTTAAATCTTTTTACATTGCTTACAATTTGATGATTTACATTTTTTTACTGTAAAGTCCTTCACGGAAGGTCCTACCGTACTAGGATTATTATATGACTTCTATGCATGAGAGATGATTTGTGACTATTATGTCTTCCAGGGCAAGTTTCTGTTTTTTCACTCAGTTGCATTTCAAAGTCTCTTATGGGTTATCTGGTAAAATATGTTCCATATGGGTTGTATATATAGTAGTTCTTTAATTTTCATCCTCTAGTTATTCATAGTGGTTGGAAGACATTGCACAAACACTTCTATTAGTCTTTCAGAATCTCTTCTAAGTTTTGGGTTTTGCTGGTGGTGTCTAAAGATCTGTGTAGCTGACCCCAAATAGTTGTGATTTCACAGCTTTGTTATCATTGTTGTTGTACTGTTAATGTAGTAGTTTGTCTTATTATATTTTGTGGTACTTCATTCACTCAGTCTGACCTATATCTTGTTTCCAGGATTTGGCCTTTGACCTTTCCCTTTCGGCACTTCTAGGGGATAACATATACAACTTTGGGGAATTGCTTGCACATCCAATTGTAAGAAAAAGTTCTAGACAAAATTCTGTGATATACTTTCTTTTTCCTGATAGAACTAATTGCATTTTGTATTATTGAGTCAAAGAATTGTGATCTTCATTTTCTAATGTTTTGATGATTTGTAAAAATATCGATTTGTTGATATACCTCTTCTATCTTGGTGTGTTATTTAATTGCTGACATGCTACATCACTCAACTGTTTGTTTCCTTTCTCACATCTTTTTCTTCCATTTGTGGATGATTATCATCATGATATGTGTCCGCAGAGCATAAAGTTGGAGCAATCTGACTGCCATGTTGGTTATCTCATGATTTTCTTTCTATCCAAGTTCTACTTTCATTTAAATATACCAACTCTCGTTACATATTGAACTCTCAGAATGTTTTGCAGATCAATAGTCTCACGGGAACAAAGATGGAGTGGCTATACCATATTCTTCAAGCCTTTAATGCTGGACACCTGATTCGCTATCAAGAACTATGTCGGATTCATAATGCTGCTTTGATTGCACAACCTGCATTAGTAGAAAATGAGAAGAAGTTACTTGAAAAAATTAATATTCTGTGCTTGATGGAAATAATTTTCAGGTAAGATTTTCAAGGGTCAATTAATTTCCAGATTAACGTTAAGTACATGTTTCTGCTCTTTCATTTTTAGTGTGATTGAGACTTTTAACCATTTCCAAACTGATACATTCAATTCTTTGCAGTCGGCCATCTGAGGATCGAACCATTCCATTGAATATTATAGCTGAGCGAACTAAACTTTCTATTCAAGATGTGGAATATCTTCTTATGAAGGCCCTTTCTGTAAGTCTAACCTTGCATTTTTTACCCATAGTTCTGATTCTGCTAAAGGGATACATAAAATGTCAATATCTTGAGAATTAATTTAATCACTGAATGTTACTCCAGCCTTTGTTGTGTTTTGCCCCCTTCCCTTTCATGCCTTTTTTGTCATGTAATATTTACAATACTTTTTAAGCGATGTAATTGTTACTTTTTACATTTACCCTTGGTACCTTAGCTTTTCATTCGACTCCCCTAGCTTCTTAGTTGTTATTGGTATTCTTTCATTCTGGATTATCTGGATTTGTATAGAAATTTAAGTTATGCTCGATGATTTGACACTTTCATTGTCCTCTTAATTAGTAATATAAGTGGATATGTTTCACACTTTTGCTTATAATATTCTCTGCTTGTTAGCCTTCCACATTGTATGCATCTTACATATATAGTTTTGTGAGCATTGCTTTTATTTTGTGACAAGTAGTTGCAAATAGTGCTATGTATCACTGGGCATGTTTGTCAACAAAATTTAGTTCCAGCAAGATGGCTTGAACCTTATTGTTGCAGATCCTTCTGTGGCGTTTGTAAGTGGATTCCTTGTAGTCTACTTTCATTTAAATATACCAACTCTCGTTACATATTGAACTCTCAGAATGTTTTGCAGATCAATAGTCTCACGGGAACAAAGATGGAGTGGCTATACCATATTCTTCAAGCCTTTAATGCTGGACACCTGATTCGCTATCAAGAACTATGTCGGATTCATAATGCTGCTTTGATTGCACAACCTGCATTAGTAGAAAATGAGAAGAAGTTACTTGAAAAAATTAATATTCTGTGCTTGATGGAAATAATTTTCAGGTAAGATTTTCAAGGGTCAATTAATTTCCAGATTAACGTTAAGTACATGTTTCTGCTCTTTCATTTTTAGTGTGATTGAGACTTTTAACCATTTCCAAACTGATACATTCAATTCTTTGCAGTCGGCCATCTGAGGATCGAACCATTCCATTGAATATTATAGCTGAGCGAACTAAACTTTCTATTCAAGATGTGGAATATCTTCTTATGAAGGCCCTTTCTGTAAGTCTAACCTTGCATTTTTTACCCATAGTTCTGATTCTGCTAAAGGGATACATAAAATGTCAATATCTTGAGAATTAATTTAATCACTGAATGTTACTCCAGCCTTTGTTGTGTTTTGCCCCCTTCCCTTTCATGCCTTTTTTGTCATGTAATATTTACAATACTTTTTAAGCGATGTAATTGTTACTTTTTACATTTACCCTTGGTACCTTAGCTTTTCATTCGACTCCCCTAGCTTCTTAGTTGTTATTGGTATTCTTTCATTCTGGATTATCTGGATTTGTATAGAAATTTAAGTTATGCTCGATGATTTGACACTTTTCATTGTCCTCTTAATTAGTAATATAAGTGGATATGTTTCACACTTTTGCTTATAATATTCTCTGCTTGTTAGCCTTCCACATTGTATGCATCTTACATATATAGTTTTGTGAGCATTGCTTTTATTTTGTGACAAGTAGTTGCAAATAGTGCTATGTATCACTGGGCATGTTTGTCAACAAAATTTAGTTCCAGCAAGATGGCTTGAACCTTATTGTTGCAGATCCTTCTGTGCGTTTGTAAGTATGGATTCCTTGTAAAAATGTATCCAGCTATTAAGGAAAAAGAAAATCATTTGCTTATTGCAGGGCATGTAGGCCTTCCTGTTAGGACTCGTTTGTTTCCTGGAACTTTCTTGCCTACATGGCACAAAATACAAACACACTGCTGGTAGTGCCATAAGCTCATTTTTTATGATTTTCTCTATATGTTGGGATCTGTGCACCGGAAATGAATCCATTTCAAGTAGTAGTGAAAATCTGACAATCAATTGTAACTATAATGAAATATGCTTTAATTTCTTAGGTATGTTGTTCTAATATTCTCAGTTGAATTGTTGAAGAAAGCTGGGAATTGAATCGGAGCTAAAGCCCCGGTGTCTTAAACAGATGGAGGCAGATCAACCTCCACCCTCTGCCTAGATAGCTGAGACTAGTGTTATTTGTTGTACTATAGGTCTTAGGCATCCTAATATGCCGCTGAAAAGTTGCATCTGTTTTGAAAACATTCAGTTGGAATGCTGAACTTTTTTTTTCTAGCCATATTATTTCCTGCATCAAATTACATATAGGCTTAAAGAGTAAATTCTTGGGGGCTGCAATGACTTGCAGGTTCATCTTATTGAAGGCATAATAGATCAGGTTGAGGGTACAGTACATGTCTCGTGGGTGCAGCCAAGAGTTCTGGGAATTCCACAGATCAAATCATTGCGTGATCATCTTGATGCCTGGGTGGGCAAAGTGAGGACAGCCTTATCGACGGTTGAAGCAGAAACCCCCGATCTGATTGCTACATGATCTGCGTTTGGCACCTGCTCATTTACCATTCCTCTGTTAAAACAGTTCCCCGCTCAGGAGAATTCAGAAAACCAAACATTGGGAATGCCCTTTAATTGAGGTTCTTCTACCACTTTAGAAGATTTTGCACTGAGGCGTGGTGGGTGAATGCTGAGCATGTATTTTTTTTCTTGATTTTTTTTTTCAGAAATGAATTTTAAGCATGCAGTGCAATCATAAACATCATAGTTTCTCCTAACTATTTTGAGTGGTTTCAAATTCAAAAGTTATCCAGAAAACGACGATTGGTGAATTCTCATTCTGTCTTATTTTACTGAATGTTTTTTTGTATTTCTGGATGGAAAGATGGAGAGTAAAATGCTACTTGATATTATTTAAAAAGGTATATGGATGATTCAAGCGAATTTAGGTCAAACATGCCACATTGTTGGTGTTAATCATATGCATGGTATGATGCACAGCGTTGTTCAATATAAGCACACAAAATTATTGTACTACAAAGAGGGTGCGAGAAAAAGGAAAATTTTGATCGGACTTTCATGATCATCGTCTTACTGTCTTAATATACTATCTTAATAGCTCAACACCCTTTACGGTGTGCATCTTGCGATTCATTTTACATTGTTAGTATTGCTTATCAAAACTAATATACTTCAAACTCTCTAACTCTTCATTATGTGGTGTGATTGAAGTTTGAGAGTCGGTGGAGGGCGTTGCATCATCTTCCATGTCTCTAATCATTGGCTTACTACAAAGGGATGGATTATATATAAATTATCTAGTTTTTAAAATTTTATTCATAAAAAAGTATTTATTTTCTCGAGTTTTAACGAATTTACTTCTTGTTAGGAAAAAGAAATGGAGAACCCCTCCGGAGTAACTGTGTTCTCAGTTCCTGTGCAATGGAAGCTTAGTACTACTGCAGTGGCCGTCGGACTTTGCTCTCCAAAGTCACGGAGGAGGAGGTTTGGGCTTGAACCCTAAGGCCACCATTCTTAAACCCCTGGTTGTTCTATGTTCATTCCTTTGAACTACTCGGTGAATACATCCTTCCTCTCTTAAATGCTTAATTTTTATCTCCGTCGTCGAAAATTTTGGCTCAGAAATCTCTATTTTCCCCCGCTCCCTCCCTCCCTCCCTTCTCGATTGCAGGGAAGGGCTGGCTCAATTTCTTGCCCTAGACCCTAAATGATACTGAGGGCGAGAGGGTTGTGCCGTCTGACCCCCCACCGAGCGTTCCAGTCCCCAAGAGCCTTCAGCATACAGTCGCCTGACAGCTCCAGGCTCCAGCTTTGCCCTGAGATCGTGGAGTCTACCGTCTCCTCATGCCCGTCGGATACGATCGCATTGAGCTTCTTCCTCTGGTGCGCCCGCCAGCCGAATTACTTCCACGATTCATTTTCTTTTGACCGAATGATCCCTGTGGTCTTACGGCTCACCGACCGATTTGGGTCTGTTAGGGAGATTGTCAGGGAACAGCAGGCTGTTGGGTGCTCCGTAAAGGCGCAAACTTTCATGGTTTTGATCAGAGTTTATTGGCGAGGGAACTTCTATGGACGTGCATTAGAGGCGTTTGATGAAATGATTAAGCAAAATTACGTTCCCAACACCTACGCCAGGAACATGGTCCTTGATATCTTATTCAAGGTGCATTATTTTGACATGGCATTGAAGTTCTTCAGGGACACCAGGTTTCCAAACTTCATTAGTTACAATATAGTGCTATCCAATCTTTGCAAGTCAAGTGATTGGCTGGGAGCCAGAGATGTTATAAGAGAGATGGTAAAGAAGGGATTCCACCTTAACACTGGCAGTTTTTCTGTGGTCTTGGACTGTTTTTGCAAGGCTGGGAGGCTCATGGAATTGCTACAGTTACTAGCGCTCATGATTGTATCCGGTAAACAGCTAACGGTAGCAATCTGGACGATTTTGATTGAGAGTCTCTGTCAAGCTGGTCAAGTGGATAGAGCAAGTACATTGTTGGGAAAGATGGTAGAGCATGGGTGTTCACCTACTGTGATGACGTACACTTCTCTAATTAGAGGTCTCTTTCAAGCTCAGAAGTTTAATGAGGTCTCCATGCTCTTAGAAACCATGATATCTAATAAGTGCAGTCCTGATCTGGTCTTTTATAATGTCCTGATTGATTGCTTTTCAAAAGCGAGAAGGTTTGATGATGCAATTGATGTTTTCCTTTGTCTAGGGGACAGTAGATTACATCCTGACGCTTATACTATGTCTTCTTTAATATGCACACTATGTTCATCCGGGAAATTGAGATTGCTTCCTAAGTTAATAGCAGGATCGGATGTTACCGCTGATCTGGTTGCCTGTAACTCATTAATAAATGCTCTCTGCAAGGCCGGTTTTCCATTTCAAGCAGTAGAGGCTTTCGTCAATATGGTCAACAGGGGTTTTTCTCCAGACAATTATAGTTATGCTGGGCTGTTAAATGGATTATGCATGTCTGGAAGTATTGAGAATGCAGTCAATGTTTATAATGCCATTGTTGTGAATAATCCCAATGTTGATGCATATGTGCATACAGTCATCCTCAATGGGCTTGTAAAAAGAAGAAAATATCATGTGGCAATTAGACTCTTCAGGAAAGCTGCCCTTCAAAATTACTGCCTTGATGTTGTGTCCTATACAATTGCTATTAATGGGCTTTTTAGAGGTCATAGGTTTGACGAGGCTTGGCATTTGTTTGAACAGATGAAGCATTTTGATATTGTTCCCAATCTTTACACATACAATGTGATGCTTTCTGGCTCTTGTTTGGCTAGAAATATGGGTGCGGTTAAGCAATTGCTAAAAGAAATGGAGATTGCCGGAGTTGACATGGACCATACCTCATTCAATGTCATAATTTGTCTCCTGATTAAGTTGCATCGTTATAATTCAGCACTCCTTTTATGTAGGAGAATGTGTGATCTGGGAATGGTACCTAATAGGATCACTTGCTCGTTACTTTTGGATGGTCTTGTTAATATCTCTGTTGAAGAATTATATGATCTTTACCCAAAACTGGCATATGACTTTAAGAATCCTTATTTTATACACAATTCCCCATCTGATTTGCAAAGTGACCTTCTTGTATGCTCTGCAAATTAGATCATATTTTGGATGTCCAGTGGAAAAACATGAACACAGGCATTACCATAAGTGCATGGGTGAAGCAACTTGGACTTCTGAATAGAGTCATGAGAAAATGGATAAAGTTGCTACTGCTATGACTTATGAGCTTGGTACTCCATTAGCTTCTGAAGTGCCCTCTGATGCTTCATTGCTCAAGAAACTTGTTGGCATCACTCTGGGTACTATAGATGTCGTCTGTAATAGTCCTACGTAAGGACAGAAAGCATGTGCAGAAAGGAAGCTTTTGATGATTACTTAATTTTTTTGGAGGAATGGCACAGATTTCATGTACAGTGGCGGAGAATTAGATGTAAAGCAAGCATGAAATATACAACAGATCATGGGGATTTAATATGAGCACAATGTATTCTTCACTGGTGCACGGCGTTGGCATCACTTCTACTTAAAACTCATTATAATTGCTAGATCAGTGGTGGGTGCTTGACAACTTCACTCAACAGTGTCCTTTCGGACAGGTATAGTTATTTTCTTCTTAGTTGTTAGGACTTAGTGTAGCTAATGACTATTGCAAAATTGGAAATGGACTTTAAAGATCCTTGGGCTGTTTTGGTTGGTAACATGTGTTTCAACTTTTAATTGCTTGTCAGTGTTATTTTTTCTGGTTGAAATATGGGAGTTAGCCAGTGGTGGAATTAAAAAGAAAATGCTTGCTATGTAGTTATATAGAGAAAAAAGACATGTTATGAATTGTGGTAGTTCTAAGTTTAGAACATGTAATGAATTCTTGGTAGCATCCAAGAGGAGAAAAGACATGTGATAATAATTCTTGGTATTTCCAAAGTTTCCATGACCGTCCCCATCATGCAGTTTTTTCTTATCCTTCTTGTGTTTGTTGCCTTTGTCTACTGCATTTTGAAAGTTTCGGTGACTCTGTCATTATGTGGAATTAATTTCTCGCTCCTTTCTGTGTTCCTTTCAAGATGATCATCTTCTTCTGCATTTTTTCTGACAGGGTGCTGACAACTGAGTCTTGAAAAGAGAAATGGAGTCCGGTTATGATCCTGGGTCTTCTCTGCAACTGAATTACAGAAATGTTGATCACTTATTTCACCATTTATGGTTAGACCTTAATACCATATGAATCAACTTTTTTCATGATCAGAGGGTGAGTCCGAGTCCCCACCAAAGAAATTGCTCCATCAGAACACTAGCAGCATTTGAGCTCTTTATGTGCTCATCTGGAAGGTGTTGCTGCAGAATCCTTTAGGAAAAAGAAAACTACTGGCACCATATACCATTTCTCTGCCTCGGAGTTGTGTGAAGCCGACGGATCGGCTTGCTGTGTGGCTGTGATAGCATGTAACAAAATAACACATTATGGAATACATGTACATATACATTGTTATCATTATTACAAAAGCTACAAGCTCCATGAAAATGGAGACCTGTAAAAGGCATTTTTGGAGGAAGCATCGCTGCACTAGTCCATGCAATCACGGTTGTTTCTTCGTGACCAAAGCTTTCTTGCTTCTTTTACTGAAAGATTATTACCCGAGTCCTGAAGATAAATTGTTCCAACATATCAGAAAGGATCGATTTCATGGAATAATTTCTTGATCTCTGGTGCGTATGTCCCTTCCAACACTCTTAAATTCTAAATATTAGAATTGCCTTTATTATTTTCAAATTGTCTACTATGCATCTATGCAAAATTTTAGATCGCAAAGATAACTAATTAATTTTGCAACTTTGAAAGAGAAGTTTAAGAGGGGCATACAAAGCCGAAAGAGAAAACAAACCGAGTCCCAAACATCGATCATCTTTAGCACCTAAATATGATACTGGAGAACCAAACGTGTATCATATAACCTCAAACTTTAATCACTTAACCCAAATAAAAACTCCAAATCATAGAGATCAATTCTGATAATGCTTACAGGTTCAAGCTTCCATATGGATGAAAGGAAATGATTGTTGTGTTGACTCTTGTTCACGACGATGATGCGAAAAACCATAACAGAATCCATAAGTAACAAAAGTCTGAGCTTAAGAAGGAGAAATTGGATTGCAGCACCTCATTACAAGCAGCAAAAATTGCAGAGTATGATGCATGGGCAAATACAGAGTACATTTGTACAAAAGGAGCTTGACCACGATGATTTAGTACGATGTCAGGTATTTGAATTGTTGTAATAGTTCATGCCTTTGAAGTTCTGAGTCACCTGACATCTGAAACAAGAGGCATGTCTCTGCTGTAATTGTTTTCTTACAGAAGAGGTTAGTGCCGAGGATAGGGTTGTTGGGAAGAAAGCGAAGCAGGGCACCAGCTAGACTTATAATGTCTTTTGTTGCTGGAGCTACCAAAAGGAGACGGCACCTCCTCTGCAGGTAACCTGACTACAATATGCATCCAAGTATGATCCGGCAGTTTGATGTCAATTGCAATCTAATAGGGAAAAGAAAAATGACCCCTTGCTCCTCGTCAATGCACCACAGCTTATTTGCCTATAGATGCAGTCCCCTTGAGTTGCTTGTGAAAGCAAGTTCATCATGAGTTAACTTGAGAACAACAAAGCCCTTACCTTTACTGCAATAGGAAAATTTGTGTTCCCATCCAAAAAGCTGTAGATGTCTGAAGCAGCTCAGTATTTATGCTATCCAATAGCTTAAAAAGAAGAGATCCATCAGCAGAATTTATGCAAAAATAGAGACAAACAAACAGCAAATTAACCAAAAGTGAGAAGTATAAATTAGTCCCAAACTATCACAGACAATGAAATCAAAATGAGTTTCTAGACAAATAGGCATGTCATAAGAAAGACTACAAACTTAATGGAAGTTAAAAAATCAGATGCTAATTATACATGGAAGGAATAACCCTGAGGTCAATCAGAAATTTGTGACTACTTCCAGAAACTCACATCATGATTCCTTTCAGTCATACTAGGTGTAAGTTTTTGTCAAAAGAAGCTAGCTAGCAATCGGGGTCTTGTATGGGGTTTGTGATGTGCCAAGAGTGTGCCAGCACATGCGGCAATGTGATTAACTTGTACCAGTCATCACAATGCCCATCTTACCATGCCAACCAGCACGTATTGGTCCACCCAAGGGCTGGCATGATACTTTTATATGAAATGCGACCCACACTATGAAAACTGATAATTAAGGAGGATAAACTTATAACAATTTATGAAGCAGAAAGTTGTGTATCATTAACTTATGTATGAAAACTAGGATGATCAAATTGGATTCCAACATGCTCACATGATTATATATCCTCTTTTCATTCATCAAGCAAGCCTCTCACAAATTCCAACTAAAGCCTGAATGTGAAAACTCCATGTATTCTTAGGATGGAAAGAACATGTAAAAATAACAGCTAACTAAGGATTCTAATAAAATAATCAAGGCAGATAGGATGGAAAGAACATGTAAAAATAATAGCTTACTAAGGATTCTAATAAAATAATCAAGGCAGATAAAAAGGTTCAGTTTCTTGAAAAACATGAACTTTGAAATTTTTTAGCAATTAAAGCAAAGAAAAGAATGATTCAATAATGAGACAACCTCCAAACAATAGATTCATGACCATGGCCGTGAAAGGGAGATGATGGAGTTTGATGCATTAAGACCTTGATATCCATATATAGCAGACTCAAGCACATTGTATTGTTCAATTACAGAACCATACAATGCCCAAACAAAAGCCTTCTTAGCCTGCAAAACCAAATCTTTAAACATGGAATCCAACATAAAAGTTAAAGATCAATAGGTTGCTTATTTTCGATTGAGAAATTGCATTCATACAAAGGACTATTACTTTATTCTTCTTTGAAGAGATATTAGTGATTTAGTGTTCACAGATGATAACAAGTATCTCGAATAGAAAGGATCATATACATTCTTTTAGCATGTATACATGAGAATATTGCTAGATGAGAATAGATGGGATGATGCAAAAAACTCTCAGGAGGACAAAAAACTTGGGCACAGCATTAAATGTATATTTGACTACCATGAAAATCTTCATATGCACTAAAAACTACTTAGAAATTAATTTATAGATCCTATTCTGCCATCTAGCTAAATCAAGTATGAACCTTTCCTTCATCAGAAGGCAAAGATCTTTATTGCATTTGTATCTTCTTTGGTCTTACTCCTCTTTTATGGTGTTTTATCTTCCGCTCAACCTCAAGAAACTTGTATTGGACTAACTTCTTTCCACATGCCACAAATACCTCAAAAGTGGCCAGTCTGGAAACATCATTGTAACCATGAATTTAAATAAGAGTCAATACCAATCATATTAAACCAGTCCAAAGCAAAACCACTAGGAGGTGTGCTGACAGCACTGCCATAAAGAGAAACTTCAAAATTCTTTTTTTTTTGCAGCAGAATATATTAAATTATACCATGTCAGATGGATAATCCTTTTAAGAGCCAGCATCAGTAAACTTAATTCAGACATTATTTCTAGCATTCAGAAATTATTTCTAGCATCCTTTTCCTGCCTCACAGTTCTATAAAGTATGAAACTATAGAGTCAATTGCAACATGTCCTTTATTATGCTTGGAATTTTCTATGATCTTCCTCACACCCACAGGAAACAGGATTATCTTGAATAAACTTCTTTCCAAAAGTCGAAATCAGTACCACCTTAAATGTGATCTCCATATGCCTGGAATTCTATTTTTTAACCCCAGAGCAGTTCAATATAAGGAAATGAGCACAGAAGACCATGGGAGTTGGATAAATTGTGCAGTAGAAAGAAATACGCACAGAAGTAATGAGAGTTGGATTAATTGCGCCAATAGATTAATTTCCGAAAAGGAATCACAAATTTGTACCAACGAAGACTTGGTATGATCTGCAAATTCATTTTTAGGATATCCTATGTTTGCAAGATATTGCTACTAGCATGTGTGTTGTATTATCCTATCAGAATGCGTTTCTCTCCTGTGGTAAGCCATCTTTAGAAACTTCAACTAATTCTAGTAAGTTTCATATAGAATTTTAATTGTCTGAAGTAAATTATAACACTACAAACCATTTGAAGTTCAGAAAAACCCAGATTCTATTACAACATGGTGTACCCAACTCTCCTCTTCTCAACTAATGTGTTCAACTTGAAAATTGCATCCTTAATATATGAGGCTGGATATGGCCAATGTGTATCCACCATCTTGCTTGTCACATGGTCTTTACTAACAGATAAGGCAAAAAGCCTGACAAGTTTGGCTGACAGTAAAATTGATCTACTTGTAAAATTAACAAAATAACCATGATACAATCCCAAGCACCTGCACATGCTTCTTTATGACCATTTGAGTTACCACCTATTGTAGTAATTTCTTCAGATACACTTATATTTCTTAGTTCACCTTCTTCAAGACTTTCTCTTGATCCACCTCAAAGCAAATTGTCACACATGAAGAATAATTATGTCCATACTTGCTTCCAAGAATCATGGGCTTAGTTTTATTATTTTACACCCGAGAGCCTTTTTCCCAGAAAAATCTAAATAAGGCAATCACCAATTGTAAATGAGAAATCTACCTTGTGATTCGCTTCTACAAATTAATATATTTCTCACCAAATATTATCATTAAGGGCATCAATGATTTAAATTAGACACAAGAATATCAACACAGATAATAAAAAATATAAAATTACATAACATGTGTCTCTTAAAATGTGGATGGTTAAATTAAATGTCAATAACTGACCTCTTCAGCGTTCTCACAACCACTAGCAATGTCATCAAAGTTAATTTCTGGAGCTACAGATAACCCAATTCCATGAAAAGAAATTTTTCTTCTCTCACCAATTTGCTTTTCTACCTATGGAAAATATTCATATAAAAACATAATACAATGTACCAAGTCTAGACTGCAACAATTAGGTAAAGCATACCTCTGGTGGTGGAGGCATGACCTCATAACACAGCAACGCTAGGGGATACATATGCCCCATTACACCAGAATGGTCCACAAGCCTCCTCATATTGTCCACTGAAGATTCATCAAATGATGCCTGTACTCATTACTGTCAGCACAAATAGTGTAATGATAATGAAGTGAAAAAACAATCAGTTGTGAAGGAGAATGGTCCTCCAAAGTATCTCATAAATTGAGAATCATTTTAAATCTCTGGTATAGACCAAAAGAAAATGCTAAAACAAAAAATGCTTTGGTTAACCCATGATTTGAAATTTCCGGTATACCAATCTGTACGGACTGGTATTCACTGGTCCAACAGCCGACCGATGCACACACCAGGCAATTTCATCTGGTCCAGTCCAAACCGAGTTTATCATTTGATAAGCTCACCATGCTGGAGTTACTGGGTAGTAGGTTGACCAGTACTAATGTGACCAGTAAATCTCTGTTTATTGTTTTCTCCTATTTTTATAAGCTGTTGACTGCTACATTATCTGTTTCTTATGTTTTTCTCCTTTTTCTTGTCCCTTCTCCACTGCCACCTCTCTGTAACTCTGACTCTGCTTGTCCGGTTGCTACCAATTAATACTGTCCAATAACAACAATTGGTAAACTATATGGTACTATCATAGAACCAATCAATCTCCCATCATTATCAGTAGTAAACTGAGATTTTAATCCTTGGATTAATCCTTTTCTGAAGTCATAAATCTTTTTTTTTGTTACAAGAATCCCTTTTTACTTTGATCATGCACTCGATGAGGATTTACAATATTCAAACTTCTTTCAAGTAACTTTTCAGTCAAATTCACCAAATATAACACAATTTCCACCAGATACTTGACCCAATATCTGATTGCAACATAGCAGGCTGGCACAGGGACATATATCTTGGAACTCTATGTTGTTATTAAAATCCAATTGAAACAAAATGTTCCAGCAGAAATGTCTGCAATTAAAATCTTCAGCTACCATAAATAAAAAAAAGCTGCATTGAAGACCTTGTAGAAGATTTAGAAAGATTTAAACACGTCACTCATTAACAAAATGTCTCAGGTTTAGGCTTTAATCATGACAAAAAAAAATGGAGAATTATAAAGAAAATCTTCCACCCAGTTTTATTTCCAATCAATAAAGTTCAAGCACATAAAAAAACAAAGGAAAAGAGCACGAGGCACTTCCTGTTCATTCATAAGTAGCAGGATACAGCAGAGCAGCAAAAGTTCTATTGACATAAGCATGGGAGTGAAACAACTGTAAATAGAAGCAAGGATTTAAATACTGGTAACCTAACAAACCATTATGTAACAATAACAGGGTAGTATACTGAGTGTTACCACCCAACATTATTGACTACAATAGAGAGAAAAACTAAAGGAATAATATGTACCAGTACCAAGCTATAGGTATTGAGACCAATACTTGGTCGGACCGCTATTTACAACCTTGGTTAGAAGGATAGATTTAAAGGACCTGGCAGAAACAAAGTAGAAGTTGACAGAAAACATAGGAACAAAGACTAAGAGGACCTGGCAGCTCCACCCTCAAAATTTCACATAAAGCCCCTTCCTTTATTTTCCTACCAAGCTTAAAATTTGCGATAAATAAGACTGTTGACAGACAAATAGAATAATTAATAAGTTCGGATTAGCTATTTCATACACAAAGCCTCCATAAAGCAGAAAAAGTAAATGAAATATAAACAATTGTTGGCCATAGATATAGAAATGTTTGGCACATGCTGGATATCATGATTTTCACCCGAAATTGACCCTTCAAGACCACCACCTCACACCACCAGCATCACATAACATTCCTACCACCAACACAACCTGCTTCAGACCCCATCTTGCCTGTGGCTCTGCACCACCATTTGCCCAACCATGGGTGCCACTTCTCACCACACAGCCTATGCTACCATTTCTGCATCTTAGCAGTGCTCACATCACCAGCAGTCCTCCATTACATCACAACACACTCCTGCTCTCTGTCCAATGTCACACCATGTGTATCCACAGTGCCCCCCTCTTCCAGTCTCCTGGATTGGCATCAAGGCCAACCTCAGTAGGTCAGCCATAGATATAGTTGCCAGCACATAGCTACCCATCGGAATCGTTCGAAACCCCAGCTTCTAGTGTACTAAGTGTTAGCTATTTCCTTGTGCTGCTATTTGTAGGTAAATGAAACTTCTCAAATTTGATAAGGCCTCAACAAAGCTAGTCCCAGGAGGTACCACATGGTCTACACCTTGATGTCCTCTCTCTATCTCCTGCAATAGAAGATGAAGCAAGAATGCAGCCATAACTTTCAAAGAAATTGAAGATAATGTATCCATCAGATTTTCAATATAGTGTCTCCTCACATCACAGGATAGATGAATATATATAAAGAGCCACAATTGAATGGAGGTCAAAATGGTGACATCAATAACAAAAATCTGTATTTTAAGGAAAACCAATCTAAAGTGTAGTTTAACTCTCAAGAGAGGCCTAAAATTACATCAAAGATGATAGAAATAGGCTGAACAAGGAAAATAAAAAAATGTTTTTTTATTATGAAAAGGAAGAAATACTGTGCAACCCATTAAAAGCTTAAAAATTATGAAAAGAATAACAGAAGAATTAGATTGAAGAATTAAAGAACAATTGTGTTCAAGGGTATGTACCGGATGCCATTTCCCTGTGAGTGGATCTGGCCGGTCCCTACCACCACTTGGCGCAATCCATATTATCTGTGATCCACCCCTATATTTGATAATTTTGAGTCAACATACAGCAAGTAGAAAATCATAAAACAGTTGATTGAATTTTAAAAGATGGACATATAGAGATAAGTATGAAATGTATCTAGAAAATTGTCTTTTAAATAAACTAGAAGATGCTTCATGATTGAAAATTATGACTCATCTTTAGAGAAAAACTGCTTATGCTGAGCTGTCAAGAAACCATCAAACACTCAGGAGAATTCAAGAACTTTAGAGATTGCAGATATAGCCACTGTGCAAATGCACATGCAAATTCAAATACTTTTTACCGGAAATTGGTCAACAAGTAACTAAAAAGGTAAAGGAAAGAAGCATCAATATAATGGTCAAGCTAGCTTTTCGACTAGGGTCATCAGTAATGCAATAATGCATCTTCAAAGTAAGTAGCATTTACTAAAACTAACAGTTATAAGCATCAGCATCTGTAGAGTGAATGATAACTCAATGTCAATCTTCGCTTTCGAATAGAGTGCAGCTCCTTTAGCAAGGATTGTCAAAATATGCAAGTAGACACTATTGATGTGGTTCAGTGGTAACTGTGCTTTTTTTAATGTTACAAATTGATCGATTGGAATGCATGGTTACCATGTAGAGCTAAGACAAATCAACCACGCCTACTTTGCATGATTTTCATCTTTTATAGACTTCTCTTTTTAATATGCTCTCACTGGCTCCTTAATTATTCAATGCTATCATGAATTACCTGGAAACATTACTTGCTTCATTAATATGGATTAAATAGACATGGCTTTGTGGGCTATTTTCTTTACATGACAAGCAGCCATGACTCTAGCTTTTGTACCAAACCTACATGCTCTGCTGTGGTAGGTGCATACACAAGTTTGTTCGAGTCAATTATTTCATGTTAGCTTACTGGTAGCTTGATACCTTTCATTAGCTTCTTGATATTTTGATGTCATATGATTGTTCTTTAATTCATTCTATTGGAATATGGTTTTGATGTAAATTAATTTTCTATTTTGGTGCTCCCAAGAAATTGGATGACTTATGCATTTCTTCTAGGAACATGCGTCGAAGCCATTACTTCACATTTGGAAAGAGATATGGCATTTCCCGTGGCCATAATATTGTAATTTATTATTATCTTAAAAGGAAAAGGAATTTTCTTTTTACACTTCCATCCACCCTTACGAATGAGTAATGAGTAGACAAAGCTTGCTTAATATAACAGCAAACAACCTAAACTAGCTTTATCTGAACCAACCATACATGGATCAGGTAGAAGCTCTGCCAAAGAATCTGTATGTATACTTTTCAAAATCAGCTTATTTCCATATGAATTGCCAATTCCAAATCCAAGCCACTGGCCGAAACGGTCAAAACCAGACAGAAATTGGTCAAAATAGGATGAAAAACATCATTTATAAAATAAGCCAAATTGGCAATCTGATGCCAATACCTGCAAATTCTACCTTGGAATGTAAACCTTGTGCCAGATTTCGACCAAGATGTTAAGATGGGAAAAGAGAGGAGGAAAGTTAGAAGAGGTGGAAGAATGATGTAAGAATCTCAGTAACACTTTGTGATCAGATGTAAATAACTCTTTTGGAGCTAATACTTAGCGGTGGAAGAAAAATGCCCAATAAACCTAAAAGTTCAAATTTTGAAAAATAAAAATAAAAATAATATGTGAAATCTGAAAGCGTTTGTTACCTGAGACATAAAGTTATACACCACTTTTTTTAAAGAGTATAAGAATGTGTGAGCACACCTTAAAAGCAAAGCCATCTCCTTGAGGCTTCGAGTATTTGCTCTCCTTTTCATTTCAACGAGCTCAGGAACATCATGCATGTGCTTCTTTGAGTGCACACAAATAAGATTTCTGGCAGACAAGAGTGCATTTCAATAATTACAAGAACCTCAAGTTAGCTGAAATATTTTATTACAATTATTTAGTGTGTTGGACTAAAAGAAATGACAAGAACCTTCCCATGCTGAAGGGCTTGGAAAGTGGGTCGGTAATAACCCTGTCTCCTGCCACAAAAACCTGAGGTATAAAGCATAACACTTAAACACCACTAAAATGCTTACAGCAGAAAATGAGACTACTACTAGCCTGACCAGTTTTTCAGCAAGATATGGATTTGTTCTTTCAAGCAATAATGCGATCAGCGGTGGATCTGCTTCTGTCTGATGGTTGGAGAACAAAACAATGTTATGGCCCTACATAAGAAAACAATGTTATGAGTTACGACAAAATATCAAGATATATATCAGAATTAGAAGTGAAAGCATGAATAGCTTGAGGATGTGACACAGAAATACCATTCATATTTTAACTAGGAGAACAATAAAAAAAATTAAATAAGCTCTTCATTGTCATCTTTGAGATCAGAGTCAACGCGTACTATCCAGACCAGTCATTCAATCCTAGCCACACCGTTGGAGCGTGGGCATGGTGGAGGATACTTATTGTTAAGATTGCTAGGAATATATGACATTCAACAGTATACTGAAAAAGATAATGTATTCTTAGGGCAATTATCTCCTAACCTTACTGAAAAACTGATAGAAACATAGACATTATGGATGTTGGTTCTAACACAGCTAATTGCCAGAAAAAGACATACAAATTGATCTCGATTAACGGTTGTTACAGGATAAAATTAACAAAAGACAGTGACATGCCAATTTTAATAGACTTAATTGTTGACCTTAATATAAAAAAACACAGCATCAATTTCGCTAGTTTACTGCAGCTCCGATGAATGATATGGCAATATGATTGAGCATGTGCTTAACATAGAAAATCTCGATACAACCTTGCTGTAAATGCCAAGTAACCAAACCTATTTCCATGTTAATTTGCAAGCATATCTTATACGAAAACGAATAATCCAAATTCCTAAGCTACTGAAAATAGAAGAAAGATAACCTCCTAACAAATATAGGTTCAATGAAGTGACAAACAGCTGGAGCCCTTCTAGTTCGCCTTTTTTTTTTTAATGCAAATATTAACTGATAACCAAAGCTTACATGATTTTGTCATTGCATATAATACAACAAATAAAATCAAAATATTTATTCTACTAAATAGATGATCAGCTTCAGCTATTAAACAACAAAACTTTATTATTAACAGTAATAAATCATCAATGGTACTGAGGCACCTGCTTAAGCTTCTTTTCCATGTCAAAGAAAAGGGAGAGGTTGCCAATATATGATGTCCTGAGGATAAACGAAAAAACTTCATTAGTAAATTGAAGAAAATACATTTTCACAACCAGAATTTGATCCACAATTTGAATGCTTGTTTTGTGCAATTCTCATGTCTCCTATGATGCATGCCATATATGCTGTGACAAAACAACTATCATATTTGGAACTTAAAGCTGTATAACTGGCAATCTCATCAGTTTCATTCAAATTGTTCAAAATGAATGGCAATAGAAAGAATATGATAATCGTTGCTCAGATGGTCAAACATCAAATGCTATGTTAATCTCTGAACCAGGGTTTTTAATTTTGAATAATACCATCCAGTACAGGCGGTACGTACCGGTTCGATAGCATACCGGTACGCGGACCACCCGAATGCTCAATATCACCCCGTATTGGACAATACGGGGGTATACCGGATGGTAACAATCGAAATTTCGACCGTTATTGCCTGGCACAGCTCGGTAACGGTCAATTTCGACCGTTACCACTCGGCACAGCTCGATAGTGGTCGATTTTGATCGTTACCGATCTGTAACAGTGCTTCAACGATCATTTTGACCATTTGAGCCCTTTCTCATGGGTTTTAAAACTCATCTTCTCCCCTATTTCATTCCATTTCACTCTCACACTCTCTTAAACTATCTCAAACTCATTTTTTCTCACATTTACACTCTCCTAAACTCTATAAAGCAACGATTTATGAATTGACAAGTCAAATGATTTTTCTGTAGATATTTCAATATTTATAGAAGAGCAATCCGTAACGGTCCGAAATATGAACCTTGCATAAGGTTATTCCTCGAAGTCCGAAAAAGATATGTAATACTATTCTTACCTAATTTACATTGGTTTTGCTAAACTTATACTATTACTATATTTATTTCTAACTTAAAAATCCTATCCTAATTTTTTTTTTATTTTCAGATATTTTCGGAGGATTTTATGCCTAAATTAGATATATTGCTCGGTACACAGTACTGTACCATACCGAGAGGAGCTCGAAACTCCGATATGGTACGAAATTTCAATCCTTGCTATAAACAATATTTGGAAACATAATGAAACAAAAAGGAGTATTTCTTATTTTATTTGAAATCATTAGTTTGACACTGCAATTGCCTAGCACAAGTGTCGTTGCCAAGTCAGTTTCAGGCAAGAAATGGACCTGCTGATATAAGTAGAAGACCAATGTCAATGAGGAGATTCAACCATGTTGGTTGCTCAGTTTAGGGACATGCAATTAACCAAGAAAAAAAACCTCAATGAGTGTCACTGGGTAAAAAATAGCAAACTGCCATACTTGTTCAAGTTGCAGCAGAGACATTGCACTTGTCATCACCGCTAGAAAAAAGAACTATCAGATCAAGAACCACACACTTGTCCTTAAACATTGTTCTATGTTGCTTCAGAAACGGAAACAGCTTAAATCACATAGGGCATTCTCACGCTGAGGAGATAAGATTGTTCCTCTTGGCATTCGAGGGGCAAGCCTTGACACAATAATAATCTCTTTTGAAACCTGTGAGACCAGAATTGAAGACCCAAAAACAACCTCCTCACTTACAAAAGGCAGTGCTCATAATCTCATACATTAACCATCTTTAGATCCTGCATTGTCGAAAGCCTCATGCACAAAGGCCATTTTTTTCTTTTGGCATTGAGGTACTTAAAAATCCTTAACACTTAAAGACAGTTGCATCCTTTACTCCCCACAAGAAAATTAAGATTTCAATCTTCATTTTCTTAACTAAGGTCAAGTTAACTATCATGGAAAAAGCAAGCTAATACAAATATGCGCATCTTGCACTCCACTTGAATCATTACAGAATTGGCTAAAGAATCAAGATGACAATAGTGGAATATCATGAATGAGAACATAAAAAAACTGAAAGCAAAATTGATCACCATGAAGTATTAATGCCACAATATACTAAAAATAAAGACTAATAAAACTTATCTAGAATATGTGCACGGTGATTTAGATGCTAAAATTAACATTTAGCAACCATATCCAACCACATATACAATCATGATAGACAAATAATTAGTGACTAATCAATCAATTACAACTTAGTGAACTAAAAGGCAGCTGCTGATCCCAATCAGGATGTAATACATCAAATGAGAAACGGATAGGCCAAAGGAACCACGAATATTACCTGAAATCTACCAACGGATGGAAGTAATTTTGACCAAACATATAGTAGTCAAAAGGCTCTCGTACTGCCTTATGATAAGGTGAAAAGTTAAAGGGATTCTGCAAGAGATACAAAGAGTCATTATTACCAAAATCTTCATTTAGAACAGTGACAACATACACCAGGTTAAACAATTTGATATTACTAAAGTTGACTGTGAAAACCTCAACATCCAAGAGAATACGATCAAATGCAACAGCCATATTTGACAGTATGATCTCGTTTGCACTAGAATCTCCGCTTTGCATGACCTGACAAGTTTCAAAGATAAAGATTTTCATTAAATTACCTTTTTGAACAAAAAGGATGGGAATGCACCAATGAAGAAGATGGAAAATAGAACAAATTCTTCCGGTACACAGCAAAAGAATTGAGAAAAACAGTCATCCACTCATCTAAATAACCTACTTAAAAATGATTCCATATTAATATTAAAAACCATCTCATACCATACATTTGATAACAATTTTGACCTCAAAAATAGGGCAGGCAAATCTTTTTTCTGTGAGAACTAAAATACTGAAAAGCCCAAATACAAACATAGGCCTAACTAGTCGAGCTTATTTTGGGGAGAAACTACAATAGGAGACAGAAATAAATGCTGCCTAGAACCAGAAACTGCTAGGATAGTTATTACCATAAGAAGCAAAGTGACCTCCAAAAAGGATTAGTGGCAGTCGAATATTGGAAAGAAAAGAAAAGGAAGGAACGGTAGAAAGATCAAAAGGATATTCTGACAACATGCCTTATCAAGTAGTTGATAAGCTCATCTGCAGTATATCTCCTCCTGAATCAGGCTAGTCTACGGTCTAGTTCTCCATTATCCTGATATTTACCATCCGATCCAAACCAATCCAGGCAATTTTTCAAACCCTGGTATCGATTATCAGTTGGTACTAACTGTTCAATCAGGTATCGGTATCAAAACATAAAGCTTGATTATGGTACATTAAGTGCATTTTTATTTTTATATTTTATTCAAAGATATCAACCAATACATATCAGTGTACCACTCGACATGATTCCAAAAAGGAAAGATGCCTCCCTTGATAGGGATTGGACTAAAAAAAATCAAGGTCTTGTAATTTCACTTTGAATGTGACATAATCAGGCCATTCATCTTTTGCATCAACCAAAATATAATACAATAAAATAAAATATAGTTGCCTGTAATGACTAATGAACAAGCCTTATAGTGCAACTAACAGCTGAAATGATAGAACACAAGAAAATGTCAAGAGTTTAAGAAAGCAACTTACTCATTGTGCCACCTAACTAAACATAAAACGATAATTATATGAAATCCATGCATGAGGAGTATCTGCATTTTGGGCTGGACTTACAGCATTGCGGTAGTTGTAAAATAGTTCCTCTAGTCTGGTAGCAATATCTGAAGAAAGCTTTCCAGCTTCAACTTTCTTCCTTATGCAAGAAAGCAGCTCTAAGGATAAAAAGATAAATGGAATAAATAGTTTAAAAAAATCACGTGGTCCTTTTCAGTGGACTATAACTATTTCCAAGAGGCTTAAGTCCAAAAAATTTTCAACATGCTTGTAATTTATGAAAATAATTGAAGAGTTCTACCAGGCAGGGACAACTATTAGCTGAATTTGAACAGCTTCTATCATGCAAATATTTTCAACATGTCAATGATTTACAGAACAATGTCGCAAACAATTCATGTGACATTATGACAGCTTAGTGATAATAGTTAAACCAGAAATATTTTAGTTGATGAGAAATTTGACAGTATCCAAGAACGTAAATTTATGATGCTATGAATCACGTTCCACATACTGCTCATCGCCTAAAGCACACTGGAGAGGTAAAGAGGTGCTTAACTTACTCTGGATTTGGAAGTTTATGCTGTCATGCAGACCAACCATCATGAAAGCATACATGGATGACGCAACATGCCAACTTGTGCAAACCAATTCAAGGGTCGGACGTAATTTCAGCATTTGAAATAGCACACAGAGTAACAATTGTCTTCGCATAAACAACACACATTTCAAAATTATAGCATTCCAAAATACCACCAAAATTTTCAAAGCTTCTCAAACGCAATAGAATTCCGTTCATCGAATCAAACACGAATTCGAACAAAAATTTAGTAACAGGACCGCACCTTCTTCATTCCGCACCCTAAGAAAACACCTGGAATGCCCGACCTCCACCTCCGCCCCCATATCCGAGGCAAGAACCGCTCTCGTCGTCACGCTCCTCCAACCCCTCCCAACGGACTCCACCACCGCCCGAGCTTTCGAACGGCAGATCCAGCGCGGGCGCCGCCCCAGCCTCCACCGAATCAAACAATTTAACGAAATGCCGCCACCTGAACTCGAAGCACCAGAAGCCCCACGAGTCGTTGGAACCCTACGCGCTCCAGCGAACGAGCCAGAAGTCCGAGGAGGGGCAGCAAGCGTCATCGGGGTCGGCGACCAAGAAGTCAAAGAAGCGACCGAAGAACTCATCGACGGCCCAGAAGATGGAATCCCGCCGCAAGAGATGTCTCGAGAAAGCCCTAGAATGGCTTCGGGAACTCCCTCGAGCTCCGAGCCGGTCTCTCCACGCTTTCTGTTGGCGAGGTGGGATGCAGCGGAGATGGAGGGCGAGGCGGAGAGCATGTATATGGCGCGGCTATCGAGTGTTCATTGGTCGAAGAAGGGGTTCGATTCCCTAGCGGATATTTAAAATAAAATAAACTCGAAAAATAGAGGAAGAAGAAGAAGAAAATATACATTATATATAAGATTCTTTTTATTTGTGAAAGGAACGAACGAGAGGCAGCCGATGACGCGAGGAAAATAAAAATAAAAGAGAGGAAAATACTTTTGCGGTTTATCGGTTGGAAGTGCACGCGCTTGGTGTGCATGCCACGCGGGCTAACGGACGCCGATCCCTGGTAGATATAGATGACTGTGGTCAAAGGCGCACGTGGCACGTCAGAGATGACGCAGTACATGAAAGTTGCTGCAGCACAGCATCCGACGACGTGGGGAAATAGGAGGGGTCCTATCTGGCGTGACACGTGGTGGCCAAAACAGCCACCGACACAGGGTGGATAACCTCGAGGGATTCGATGCTCTCGACCGTCTGATGAGGATCGTTGGTGATTCATGTTGACGGTAGAAGAGAAGTTTCCCAGTTGATGTAGCACGTGAGTGCTGAGTTCGTCTCAAGTCCTCGTGTCGAAATATATTGTGTTTGCATGGCAAATTAAAGATTAGATCATAGGTGGAATTGAGCGTGATCCCAAGAGCTGGTCCTGCTAGTCGAGGGAATCAACCCAGCAGCAGAAAGAGTACAAACCGATAGCTCCATCAACTCCTTCACCAAAAGAAAACCAATTTTCTTGGACCGAGCAACCACCCCAACATCTATTCGCACTCAACTGTGCCTTACCTTAAGCTGATTAAGAAAAAGAAAGCCGCTAGCTACAGCCAGACCGACCGGGAGAAGAAGGTTTTCTCGAGTCATCAAACAACAACTCGGGACCCCTTCGGTATCGTATGTATTCGACAAGCTAGCTCGCTACAGCTCGAACTGCATCCTCCATGTATACGTCGTATCCAAGCTTTTGTGTTATGCCGAATTGGAGGCTTCCCCCCTGCTTTGCATGCGGACAGCTCCTCTCGAGCTACCATTCTTTACGGCCACCTGTATATGTAAAATTTTCCGATTTCCAATAATAATAATGATGGCAATTACGATAACAAAGTCTCCGTCTCCGTAGGTAGGACGTCGATGTGTCGACGTCCATCCCATCCACGTGGATCTCCATTCCTATCGGTGCAAGACAAGTGTCATAAGCCACTTTGGTCAACTCTTCTTATTTGGGGAAAGAGAGGGTCGTGGAATCTCCGGTGACACAGGTCGGTGGCGCGTCACCATCCCGGCTTGCAGCTTCCTCGTCGCCCGCTTACGCTTCTGCTTATCTCCGAAGAAAACAATAATAATAATTTATATTATATATATCGGGGCAAGCACAAAAGGAAAAGTTAATTTGCATCAAGCATATGAAATTATATGTTCTGGCGTTATCTCATGACGACTGAATAGAACAGAATAAGTTGCCGTAACCATGAGAACGATGAGCTACTGAACGGATGGTAGTCCATCCAAAGGGCATTGTGTTGGCGTAGTAGGAGAAACAAACTTCTATTTCTTCATTGACAAGGTCCCTTAATAATTTTCACACCTTCGTCCTTGGAAGCCCCCGTATCATTGATGAAGGTGGCGTGATAAAATGGTTGACCCAAAAAGAAGATCATGCATTCGTATATATATGTATATAAATATATGAGGATTACTTTTTGATAGACATATATCGCGATGGAGTAGGTCGAAGTCTTTTTCCTCACGAGTAAAGACTGTGACTAGCCAACAAAGTCGCACCAAAAGTTCCCACGCCTTTCTGGTGAATTCATTTTCTAGATGCATAAAGAAGAGGTCCAACCAACCCAACTGCGTCCCACCACGTCATGAGAAGACTAGCCTATTCAAACCCAATCTCGCTCTTCGGCGTTCTTCGATGATGGCTTAATGCAGATTTGAACTGAACCAAATTAGAACCACTGTAGTCCTTACGAGGAGAGTGTTGGAGTCGATTGTACGCAGTCGTTGGGTGACTTGAACCGATATATGCTTGCTAACTGGGAATGCGGTCATTTAGTGAGAGAAGAAACGCAAAATATTTGGACAATTACAAACATTTGGTGGCCAAGAATCTGGTCCCCATCTTCCATTCAGTAATTTAACTATCCAATCAAAGTTAATGATCATATAAAAACCTTGTCTCCCTCCTTTATAAGTGATGAAGAGGAAGCACAAAAAGGGGTGAGAGAGAAGAAGACAACAAAAGGATCGTAGGAAACTAGAGGAGATATACCGTCATGGCGGCAACTCCGAGGTGTATGCCGGCGGCGTTCATCTTCCTCCTGTTTATCACCACTGCGGCGGTGGGCTTCGACGTGCCATCCTTAACCTTCAGCGAGGGCTTCTCCCATCTCTTCGGCAACGACAACCTCATCCGCTCCGCCGACGGCCGGAGTGCCCGTCTCAGCCTCAACCGCTACTCCGGTAACCCTCAGCCCCGTCACCCTCTCGCCTCGCTGTGGCCTTCATCGTTGTCTTTCTGCGTTGAGCGTATCTGCATATGCATACATGTGTCAGCCAGGCTCGGGCTTTATCTCTTCGGACCTGTATGATCACGGATTTTTCAGCGCGTCCATTAAGTTGCCATCGGATTACACCGCCGGGGTCGTCGTCGCCTTCTATGTGAGTCAACCGCGTTGAATTCTTCTGTGTGCTTCAGCTTTGTCTTGCTGTCGTTTTTGTTCACCGTAGCATATCGCACGCTTCTCTTCCAAAACTCTTCATATTCATGTAATGTAATGAAGCGTTGCATCTAGTCAAATGTGATGGCTTGAACGTTTGGCAATTGGAATGGGTCTACTGCATGGTGAGTGTTGGTAAGCTCTGTGGCTCCCGATTGTTGTTGCAGACTTCCAATGGAGATATTCATCCCTGGACGCATGATGAGCTGGACTTCGAGTTCTTGGGCAACGTAAGAGAGAAAGACTGGAGGATCCAGACCAATGTGTTTGGGAATGGGAGCACCACCCGAGGCCGGGAGGAGCGCTACCTCGTCCCCTTCGATCCCACCCAGGAAGCGCACCGCTACTCCATCTTGTGGACCCCTGACACCATCATGTATGTAATTTACTTCCCTGCCTCCCTCCTATATAACTGCAGTTCAGCTTTGAATAATATATGGAGTGCATGCTCTTATCCGTCTACTGGTTGATCAATTCGGACCATCAAACCACTATATTCCTTCGCGATGATTCCAGTCCTCGCTGTCATCTGATGACATCGGAATCATAAGTTAATCTATATCTTTTTGGCTGCTTCATTCTTGAGCTCTCGGTTCTTGCGAGGATGAATGCCTTTGACCATGCAACTCTTACGTCCACGCTTAGTCAATCGGCATGCATGCAATTGAACTGATCGTTGCTTCATCCCTGTTTCGTGCAGATTCTACATCGACGACATCCCCATCAGGGAAGTTGTCCGGACCGACGACATGGGTGGCGAGTTCCCGGCGAAGCCCATGTCGGTGTACGCCACCATCTGGGACGGCTCCGCCTGGGCCACCTCCTACGGCAGGATCAAGATCGACTACAAGTACGAGCCATACGTCGCCCACTTTTCCGATCTAGCCCTCCTCGGCTGCCGCGTCGACCCCATCCAACAGGTGGACTCTGCCGACCGTTGCGCGGAGACCGTCGAGGAGCTCATGTCCGCCGACTACGCCATCCTCACCCCCATGAAGCGCTCCGCCATGCGCCGGTTCCGCGAGCGCTACATGATCTACTCCTTCTGCTACGACCAGCATCGGTATGGGAACGTCACCTTCCCCGACTGCGACTACGTCTCCTCGGAGCACACCAGGTTCGGGGAATGGGGAGACAACAAGATTCCGCCCAAGGAGGTGCGCGGGTCGAAGCGGCGGAGCCGGAAGACGAGCGCCGTGGAGGACGTTCGACCACCGGAGTAGATTTGATCTTCTTGTTCATATGCAGTACATGCCTTCGATCTCCACACGATCTTTAGATAGAATTGTGTTAAATCTTTGGGTTAGGTGGCAAAGTTAGATGAATCATTGTAATCAAAGTGGGTTGGTGTTTGATCCTTTGTCAAAATCATGGGGTTGGTGGCGCCACAAAGAAAAGGCAGTATTCGTAGTTGGCCCAGAAAGAAAGAATCCAGCCGACGATCCATGTCCTAGCCCAACCCATCCCAGCCATTACTTGCAACGGCTAGTTTATACCAAATAAAGAAAGGGTTTACTTCTTCTCGCCTCGGTCTACAACGGTCATATTACCGTTGCATTCCTCCCAATTCGAATCCTTTAAAAGCCCTGCTCCTCTACTTCCCCACACACCCCCCCCACTCATATCTCTCTCATCTCTGCATCCCCTCTTCTCCGCAAGATCCGCAAGAGGAACCTGTGGTAGTCGTTGTTGTGTCGGTGGTGTGCTGTTCTTCTTCTTGGCAATGGAAACTCCATCCTCCACGAGAAGGGTCACAAGATCTCAGGCCGCCGCCGCAGCCGCCAACTCCCGTGAGCAAACTCCACCTCTCTCTATCTGTGTATCAACGAATAAGGGGATATGTAGTTCCTGTTACTTAGAAAATTCTAGACCGCACAGAGAAGAGCAAGCATGAGGAGTGGCACGCGAGGCCAAGAAACGGAGGGGATCGCGCAGCGCTTCTTGACATCACCAATGACTCGCCCGTGGTAGGGCTCGCGACCGGGTGCTTCCTGGTCGAGAAGACGCCCTCCTCGTCGGCGGTCAAGAGCCGGGTCACAGCCAGGAGGACCCCCGGGTCGGGCGAGGAGGTGCTCCGGGGCCAGGTGCGGACGCTGCTGCAGAAGGTTGAGGAAGACACAGAGCTCGTGAATAAACTTCCTTTTGGACATCCGCCACCACCACCCCCGCAGCGCTTCCCTTCCCTCCTGGGACTCTCAAGATCTCCGATTCATCTTCTCGCCCCGACGCCAGCCAATACGCCACAAATCCCCAACATTAACTGCTCGAAAGAAGGCTATACTTCGACGGGGTTTGCATCACCCTGTGTTGTGCCTGTAGAAGATGACCATCCGAAGGTATTATAAGAAATCCTGTAAGATTATGGATTCCCATTTTGATTATAGTTCCTTGTGCTATCATTTCTAATGATGCCCAGTTAATCATTTACCAATTCTATTTTTCCCGACAGAACTCACAATTTCTGATCTGTCCATGTTCGTGTCTTCACTTGTCATCATCGATTTCTTTATGAGAGGCGACACGCTTTGGGGTAAATTTACTTACGTTGTTTGGGCTCCAACTCGTTCAGGTTGTGGCAGCACTCAATCGAGAGGAAGCCCATCCTCAAGAATGCCTGATCAACCGGGCACTGATGTTCGACTCACCTGAGAAATCAGACATGTCAGACATCTCGACGATCTCTTCGTCGCTGACATTCCAATGCAGCAGCCAAAGCAGTCGCCAGGAGGGGTCTCCCGACGATGATGACGTCTCCATCTGGTCCGTTCAGGTTCATGCGAGTCCCAACTCCGACCGCGACCACCACGAGATGCTTGAAGAAGAAGGCATCGATTCCAAAGAAACGGAAGCTGCAGAAGAAGAAGAGGAAGAGGGCGAAGCAAACGACGAAGAGTTGCTGGGCGACTTGTGCGAAGGTATGAAGAAGATGTCGATGCTGGATGACGAGCCAAGGTTGGTCGAGTTCACAGGGAAGCACACGAGATTCATCTACAACAGCGACGATGAGATGGAAGGAGAAGAGGAAGCGATGGGTGGAGCGGCGGTGTCACCGAGCGTGTTGGTGTTGAAGGGCCTGCCTGCGCCGCAGGGGAAGCACCTGCGCTTCAAGGAGGAAGACGACTAAGGGCAGTGCTGCCGTTGCATTTTGGTTGTCTTTCTGTGACACCATTTTTCTGTCTGTTTCTCTCCTCATTCCGTCCTGTTACGATGTCACCATCTTCATCTTCTTTTCTGTCATGAAAAATCTGGATGGAGAACGATGTAGTATCTTCTGAATAAATCAACTCAGAATTTGCAAGAACTACTGTTTCTTCTTTTTTGTCTTTTGGATTATTTACTACCGTTATGCGCATCACGTTCATCAAGCAAGTTCGGAACCGACAGTGGCACGATGGATTCCAGATCTTATTTTTTATCCAATTTTTGGGTCGCAACACAAGCCGCAGGCTACAGATCTCGACTTCAAGTAATCGCATCCCCCGACCCCGTCAGGCAACACAAACCGAGATTCCCAAAAATTATATTGGGGTGCTCCGGTAATTACATAGTACCTGTTTAGTTAATTATTTTTAATATTTTCGATTTTTAGAATTATAAAAATTATATTAACATCTTTAGTTATGAAAATAAATTTTTTTTACGTCATCAACTTTACAGACAGATGATATGTCATGTGTTATCACATATATCACATATGCGAATGATAAAATAAATAAATAAAAAATAATTTTATTAATAAAAAGGTCAAAATCAATATAAATGTCAATGAGTCTGCTTCAACTCTACTATCACTATCTTTATCTTTCGCAATTATCTATACTTTCTCCTCTTAGAGGAGGAGGATGAGTGGTTTGGTGATACCTCCGATGATCTTGCAACGATCACCATTAATGGCGAAGCTTCGATCCTTGATCTCAACCCTCTTTATCATGCTAATCACATCCACACGATCGTCACCTTCGAGGGACATTTTCGATAATATAACTTCATGTCAATCATATTCACATGATCTAACATCTATGTGTCTTTCTTGACTCCCTTTCTCAAATCACACCAAATCTTCTTTACATAGATTATCAGCTTTTTAACCATTGAGGATCGCATCATCTGCACTCGTGATAACCTCATCGTATGGCCCAATGTTAACACCCTATGGGAAATAATTATTATCAAAATAGTGACAGTGCTCGAAAACCAATTCTCTCATATGCAAAGGAATAACCACTTCCTCCTTATTAAGGACTACATTAACTTCTTTAGCAGCATCAGACTCCACTGCTATTACTACATAGTTAATCCCCTACTTGACCTCCTTTTTAAGCACCATAAGAAATACCATAACCTCCTCTCTAAGCATCATGAGAAATACCATAACCTCCTCTCTGACTGACAACATGTAGCGATGATAGAGCCGAAGGAAAGATTTTTTTAATATTTTATTAAAGTATTTATTAATTTTGATCTTTTATTGGTAAAATATGTGTCAAATATGTGTTATATCTTTTATCGGGAAAATCGACGATTAAAAGAAAAAGATTAAATATTTTATTTTTATAATTATAAAAATATTAAATATAGTTAAATACAAAGAATAATATGTAATTAGTCTCAGGGTTTTTTTATCTTGTTTTATAATAAATAATAATAAACGGGAAGATCCTTTTCGGTGCCCTCCCGTACGCCCACGGCTGTTGTAACGTCACGCTCTGCCCGCCACAACACACGCACAACAACAAGACAGATGGTGACCCGCCTCCCTTCCTCCCTCCCATCCTTGTCTTCCGCCTCTGCTTCTCCGAACCCTAACAGACCGCACCGCCTTCTCTCCCTCCGGCCCAATACCCTCGCCCTTCCCTCACGCTCCTCCGCCGCCGCCTCAATAATCCGTAGATCTTCCTTCTCGGTCGCCTCCGTCCCAGGCGAAGGCCGTGACCCGAGAATCTCCGATGAGTGGGGGGAGAAGCCCGAGCCAGAGGCCGATTCGCCGTCGGCACCGGATCCCCCTATAGACGAGGACGAATGGGGCAACGAACCGGGAGACGCGGCAAGCATCACCAACGAGTGGGGAGAAAAAGCGGAGCCGGAAGTCGAGGCGTCATCGCAGGCGGATCCTCCCAAGGATGAAGACGAATGGGATGAGGGCCGCGGGGAGCGGAATATCTGTCAAGGAACGGTACCCCGGTGCCGTCCGATGATAAGCTCGAGGACTTGAAGCGGTGCCTAGTGGACTCGTTGTATGCGACGGAGTTGGGGCTGAGAGCGTCGATTGAAGATAGGGCCGAGATCCTGGAGCTGATCAACCAACTGGAGGCGTCGAATCCTACTCCGGCACCGACCGAGGCGCCGGAGCTTCTCGATGGAAATTGCATCCTACTGTGAGTTGTTCGGATTTCTGACCTTTGTTCTCCTGTTCCGAGATTCAGATTCCTGGCATTCTGTGGTTTGTGAGTACGTACAAAATAAGTTTTACATTGAAATCGTGCTCCAAATATCAATTTTTAATAACGAATCCTTGGTATCCTAACTAACTCTGTTGCAACATCCTGTAAACTCGTCTCAGCACCACCAGTATGATCATGCATGCATGCGGCATTCTACTGATTTGACCCGTGTGATGTGTGTGATTCGCACAAATATTGATTGGATTGGCTTTGTAAAGCATGCACTTACCACCCAACAATTTTTTTGAGTATATTGGTCGATCAGTTTGTATTTCCCAATTATTTCATTTCCATTACAAACCGTAATAAACATTACGGGAAGTTCAGGCATTACTTTTATACCTTTTTCTTATTACCGCACACAAAGTGACCGAAAATTAGGGCGTTGCTGACTGTTACACAATGCATCCATGTAAAGATGACCCAAAAAGAGACGGATATGTCGGTGGACTAAATGGGTTTTGAGAATATCAAGTGATAGTAGTCTCTGGAATCCATTCACGTGGCGCCCTTTGCCAAAGAAATTTTTGGAATTCGATCGATTTATGATAATGAAATTAGATGAATTTTTCGAAATCATGTGATACTCATTCGCCCGCTCGCAAGAGGTAACTCAAGTGTAGCTCTAACGCTGCCCGAAAGGATTTATAAAATAAAAAATATTTAATTTCGAGAGTGAGTAATTGATAAGTCCTCGTGAGTCGATTAAAATATAATATTTAAAATAATTTAATTAAAAATAAAAGATAATTATTATTTTAAAAGATAACGAATGCTCAACCAAGTGTCAAAATCATCAATACTACTTTATAAGTCCATCCAATCTAATAAAGGGTCTAAAATTATGACTAATGATTTATTCCACGAGATTTCATCTTTCAAATTATCTTGCAACATACAAAAATAAAGATATTTAAACCCATTTTAACTTTATTCATTTAGCGATAGCTAGACAACCTTGCAAATAATTGGGATGATTAAAACTAAAAAAATACATAAAAATAATATAAAATATTTTAAAAAATAATTATAAAAAAAATTTAGGGTGATTTACTTGAAAAAAAAAACTCCTATTTTTAAATTTTTTTGAATGATATCTTTATTTTTTATTTTTTAATTTGATATCTTATTTTTTTTAATATCCTAAATGTCCATTGTTATTTTTTAAAAATGTTTATTTTTAATATCTTATTTGAGCCATGACAAGATAGAAGTGGAGGGTGAGAGAAAATTAATGAATTAAATAAAAATAAAAATAGTGATATTATCTGAAAACAAAACCCTAAAAAAGGAAAATTAATATAAAAAAAAGTTCGGTTTTGTTGACTAAGATGTTGCACGTGCGACGCTCCAATCGTCCACTCTTTCTCCGTCTCTTCGCTTGTCGTGAGTCCATGTCTATCTTCACAAGCTGACCGTCCGATCGGCATCAGACGGGCACAGCTCGTTCGATGCACAATAACGAGCAAACAAAATATACAATGAATGATAAAAGCGTTTTCCGAAGCAATCCAAACTCATTTTATCTCCCCAACGTGTGTTGGAATTCGGAGATTTCAGATTTATGGAGTGATTGTTGGTTACTTAATAATTACAACAGTAGCAGCGAAGATATAGACAAGGGGCGAAAAATCGGCCATTCTTCTCACCCGCGCCACAGCGGCGACCGCTCCTGCACCACCTTCGTCGTTGATTTCCGGTGCCGGAATGCCTTGATCGGGTTCGGGAAGTGCCACCTCCACCCTTTCCCCCTTCCCCCATCCTCCCCACTGCCTGCGTCTTGCGACCGTCCCGCCGCCACCGACCTCGATCTGCACAGCTTCCCGTCCGCCGGTTCTTCCCTCGCCGGAACCCTCGAGAATGCCCGTAATAGCGCCGACCGCTTGCCTCCTCCCGGCCTTGGCAGCGGCGCCACGTCGCTGACGGAAGAGGCCACGGATCTGGACCTGAGAAACTGGAAGGCGACCGATCGGGACCGCCGTAAGGCCGGTTTGCTCTCGATGAGTTGCGACACGGGTCCCACCGCCCCGACCCCCGCGCCGTCGCCTCCTCGTCCGCTGGATCTGGCGGGCTCGGTGGAGGAGAGGGAGGAGAAGGACGAGGAGGAGATGGAGGAGGGGAAGCAGCGGCAAGGGCGGACGTTGGCGCAATCCGGGCAGAGGCGGAGGAGACGGTCACGTAAACAGGCGGGGCATACGCCGTCGCGGGGCTGGGAGGGATGTTTCCAGCACTTCCAGCCGGTCTCGTTCTCCCCCACTCCATTAACATCATTTGAAAAATTGACAGCTACTGAAGGATGAGAAGGCTGACTTTGATTTATGATGTATGAAACTTTCGAGTCATGATTTATTCGAGTGCGTTGGTCAGTAGGATCATTTGCATCCCAAGTTAGAGACATACTGATAGGATCACTAGTTTCTTCAATTTGCTTCATTACACCTGTAATAAATAAAATATAATTATCAAAATCAATCACGATCCAAACATCCAGAGATTCTAAATCATGTTCATATCATAAAAAGAGAATCAAATAAATAAATATTATTTTATTAATATACATAACTTATAAATATTTATTATAACTTATTTATTTATCAAATCATAAATAAAAAATAATTCTAAGCATTATTAAGAAAATATAAATATGATAATTTAAAAATAAATTTAACTGATTTTATTTTACGATTGAGGAAGATCTGCTCTCAACTTGAATTCAATATAAGTTACTAGGAGCATTTTCTGAAAATCAAAAATAAAAAAATTTTAGCAACCTGAATAAGAACCCCTGTAAGTCAATTATATCAAACGTTTAAAAGAGCTCTCCCCTAATATCAGATAGAAAGAGTTTATCAGAAGACAAACTCATATTGCACTCATAATAATGAATGAAGTTATATTCCTCACCCATCAAAGTATGAATGCGTTTCTTCCAATAACGCATGGAGGAATCATTCAACTGTCTTGATAAGAAAATAATATTATATTATATTGGTCATATTTATATTAAAAAATAATATATTAAAATATTTCTTTCAAACATCATTGATGTAAATAATATCAATTAACTCTCAAGTGATTTGAATCCTAGTTTAATCGGTCCAATTAGATTTAATTTAACTACAACATAAATCTCTAATCCTTATTTAACTAGTCTCAAATCTTCATAGATTAGTATAATTTGGGCTAGATTGAGTTCAACCTAGGTTAAACATACTTAAATAAGTTAAACTATTTTAAAATAACTCTAAATCGATTTAAACTGATTTAATCATTGTTTGAGCTCAAATCAAACAAAATAAGGGCAATGAGTTATATTACATAATATTCGACTAGGTTGAGCTAGCTCGGGTATTAGTCATGTATGCATGCACCACACCATATTAGGTTACCCTATGGATTGGTTATGTGCATCTTACATGATTGCTTATGATGGGCTTGATTGAGATAACATATGGATTAAGGCTTAACTTGTAGGTTGTGGTTAGCTTATTGATTGGGCCTAGCCTGTTGATAGGGCTTAACCTATAGATTATAACTTGATCTATAGGTTGGGTCTTACGTGTTGGCTGGGTTTGACCTATTGATTAGACTTAGCCTATGAGCTACGGCTTGATCTATTGTATTGATCGGGCTTAGCCTATGGGCTATGGCTTGACTTACGAGTTAGGCTTAGTCAATTGGCTGATTTCAACATAAATGCTAACTAATTCTTTCAATTTCGAATTACGACATCATAAAACTATAATCAAACATTTATTTATTAACAATAAGTTATTAAAACAAAATGAATAATAATATATTAAAAAAATATAAATATTATGCATTCAGTATATAATTTTAAAAATACATATGATATAAATAATTTTAATATATTTTAATCAAAAATTAAAATTTTAAACCTTTAAAAGGATAAGAGAATATTTTAGAAACTTCGTATAATATGTCTTAATCTAATAATACTTTTTTTTGATATTTAAAGGAATAAAAAGAATATTTTAGAAGTGCATATAATATTTTTTGAACCAAGAATAAGATTTTAAATATTTAAAGGAATAAAAAAATTATTTTTCAAGAAAGTCAAGAAAACATACCTCTCATTAGTATGATGCAACACCTTGTTCCTAGGCTTGACTTTGTAAAAAATGAAGGAGAGAAATCCCTCCTATTAAATAGGAGGAAATGAGCCATTTAAGGAATTTTTCTTTTTGATTTTTTTATTTATTTAATATTTATTTTTTATTTAATTTACTAACAAAAATGATATCATTTTATTTGGAATGTTAGATAACTATTTCCTAAATTTTATTAGTAATAAATAAAATAAAAAAAATCATGCCTAAATTAGGGAGTTAATTTTTTTTTTCTTCTAAAGGAAATTTAGTTCTCAAATTTAGCTTACCTCAAGAAAATAGGTAATAATATTGCTCTCTCACTTCTTTTTATTTTTCCCAACTCTGAAGTATAGAGACGTAAAATAAATTTTATATATTAGCTAAAACTGGGGGTAATGACAATCTATATACCATACGTTCAACCTTTTATAAAATCTCAAAGACCAATGAATCTAAGGGCTACCTTCGTCCTTTGGCTAAACCTCATTACTTTTCTGGTTGGTGACAAACCTTCAAGAAAATGTGATCACCAATTTCGAACTCCAAATCTCTTCGTCTTAGATTTGTAGATTTCTCCAAAACTTAGAGGTAAACCTTGGATCTCTATTTGAGAAAATACTAACTAGCATTCTATTATATCGAATAATCTCCTTAATGTATAAGATTGTCAGTTTATCTAATGAATACTTCTTATTAACATGGAGAAAATGTGCAAATTTAATAAGTCTATCAACTACTACATAAATTTTATCATATCCTTTCGCATATTTGGGTAGTATTATCATAAAATTTATAATGATCTGCTTTCACTATCATTCATAAATTAGAATCCATTGTAATCTTTCTGTAAATACTTGATATTCTACTTTTACTTGCTAGGAGATTAGACATTCAAGGACAAACTCTATTAATCTTTCTTTATACCATACCATCAGTAATTTTGGAGCAAATCCTAATACATTTTGATAGTCCCAAGATGAATTTTAAATTTTAATCCATAGGCCTCATCCAATAATTGTATCTTTACCATATAACTTTCGAAAATATAAAGTCAATGTGAAATCTAATAAAATCATCTTTGACTTGGAAGAATCCCTAAACTATCTCCTAAGCTATCATATGAAGATATACATATTCCTTTTGACTTTCTTTAATCCTTTCTATAAAAAATGATTATAGGTATTATCTACTATATTAGTCTTCTCAAGATTGTAGTTGATGCTAAAATCATAATATTTTTAAAAAAAATTTTAAAAAAATTGTCTCATATTTAAATCATTCTAAGTGAAGATTACATCAAACTCTTATGATTTGTGAAAATTTCAAAAGTTTGTCCATATATATAATGCCTTCAAATTTTCAATGAAAAAATGATAGCTACTAACTCTAAGTCATGAGTATGATAGTTCTTCTCATTATGTCTTAATTGTCTAGATGTATAAATAACTACTTTTTTATTTTGTATTAGAACACAACCAAGTCTTTGAAGTGAGGCATCACTATACATTACAAAACCTTCTCCTATTGCAGAAGGAATCACTTGGATAGAAGTACTAGTTAATTTCTCTTTCAACTCTTGAAAACCTAGTTAACACTTATCATTCCAAACGAATTTTATATTCTTCTATGTCAATGTAGTCAAAGGTGTTGTTATTTTTGAAAAGTCTTCTATAAATATTCTATAATATTTAACCAAACCTAAGAAGCTTTTTATCTTCGAAATAATGAAGGCTACTTCCAATTCATCATAGCTTTAATCTTTTCAGGATTAACAGATATACTAGTACTCAAAATTATATGATCAAGAAAAATAATTTTATTGAGCCAAAAATTGAATATGCTTAATTTGACATATAGTTTCTCTTATTTTAGGACCTCTAAAATTATCTAGGGTAAAACACTTTATTCATGAGATCTATGAAGGTAGCTGATGTATTCATGAGTCTGAAAGGTATTACTAAGAATTCATAATTATTATATTTTATTTTGATAGTAGTTTTTTACAATCTCCTTCCCATATATTTAGTTAATGATATTTGGACCTCAAATCAATATTCAAGTATATCTAAGTACCTTAAACTTAATCAAATAGATCATTTATTCTAGGAAAATGATACTTATTTTTTATAACCACTTGGTTGAACTATCTATAATCGAGGCATAGCCACATAGATTCACCTTTCTTCTTCATAAATAGGACAAGGGCACCCAAAGGTGATACACTGGGTTGAATAAAACCCTTGTCTAAAAGCTTCTAGATCTGTTTCTTTAACTTCACCAACTCAATTAGTACCATTTTATAAGAGAGTTTAAAAATAGATATAGTGCCAAGTAGAAGATGAATCGTAAATTCAATTTACTTATCAAGTGACAATCCAAATAGATTTTCAGGAAATACATCTAAAAAATATCGTACAATGGAGATATCATTTAATATTGGCTTAGATTCTTTTTCTATCCATGATATCATTTCAGTAATTTATAGCACTCAATACTGAAATAATATGAGGAAGCTTTTCTTAAATCCCAATAAACTAAAAGAGTGATTGATATAGAGGTGAGGAAGTAATTATCTTCTAGAAACAATTGACACTTGTATGGTACACTAAAAGTTAGTCCATACTCAAGATTGTATTGAAATCTCAAAACTCAAGTATATTAATATATACTAGCAAATCATGACTTTGAATAGTAATAATATATTTTCTAAATATCTGAGTAGCTATAAAAGAATTTCGAACCGATGATGCTACCATTAACATATTACTCATTGTCTCATAATTTTTATGCAATCTCATAATAAAATAAGGTGATATAAAAGAATACTTAAAACTAGAATCTATAAGCACAAAGGCAAGTATAAGACAGAGTGTGATTATACTTTGAACGATATATCATAAAGCTTTAGCATCTTGATGGGTGAGTGCGTAGACCCTCGCCTGACCTCCCCCTCTAGGTCTTGATTGTTATTATCTAAATGTTTGGTGTGGAGCTTGACATTGTTGTTACTTGTGTAGGTAGTCCATTGACATGTGCTTCGATTATTGATAAAAAAAAAGCATACACATTGTCCCATGGGGCACAAGTAGAAAACATGATTAGTCTTCCTATTGAAATAACATCTTATGACAATTTAATTATTGAGAGCTCCTGCCTGTTGATATTCTAAATGTCTGCTCTTGTCTTTCTTTGAGAGTCTATAACTTGTTCCCCTTTATGCAGATGGTGTAGTATTGAAAGGTTATTTTCGATCATTCATCTTGGTAAAATTAATATAACAACAGAATTTCTAATTGATGAACGAAGTCCCCTCTCAAAGTGACAAGACCTTTGATATTCATTAAAGGTAATATGTAAAAAGAATTGAGACAACTTAGTAAAATAATAATCATATTCTATCACAGTCTTATTTCCCTAGTGGATGCTAAGGAACTCATTTTGCTTTTCAAAGTGAACTGAATCGAGAAAGAATTGCTCATAATTAGCATTCTTAAATTATTCCCAAGTCACTACATCATCTCCGGCCTCCAACATCCTCATTTTTAAGGTTCACTAAGTATCTACCTTCCCTTCTAAAATGAAAGAAGTGAAGAACACCTTCTAATTTTTCCTACATTTGATAGCTTTAAATGTTTTCTCTAATTGATTGATCCAACAATAAATAAAGATTAGATTTAGTTTACCCTAAAAAATAGGTGGCCCCAATCTTTTAAAACGATCTAAAGTATTAGGAGTTCCATCTCATTCTGTTGCTCAAAGTAGCCTATAATAGTATTGAGGACTCAATGTACTCATTTGAAACATTGACAAGTGCTAAAACACGAGATGCATTTTACGATACGGGAAAGCTGACACATAATTAATGATAGATGTATGTAAGGACTTAGTTTGCTTTATGATATATGGATCTTCCAAGTTATGATTTGCTCGAATACCTCTCCGAGTACGCAAGCTAGTAGTATTATGATCACGAGCACCCCGAGCGATAAGACTACTATTGTTTTAAATTAACTCTATAAGCCCTATAATAAGTCAAAGATAATCATCGATCAAAATCAATTAAGGGAACCAAACACATATAGGCTACCATGCTTTAATAATATAAAAAGATATCACCTCCTAGTTTTTTCTATAATAACATAATATCTTTTCACAAGTAGATCCAAAGCTAAATAAATGAATATCATGCATAATTTATAAATATTTATTATAATTCATTTATTCATCAAATCATAAGTCAAAAGTATGCTATTGAGAAATATGATGATGATGACTCAAAAATAAATTTAATTAGATTTATCTAGCAGTAGAGGAAGATTTGCTCTCCACTAAAATCCAATCAGCTACTAGGAGTTTATTCTAAAATCAAAAATAAAGAAATTTCAATATTACTTAGTAGGAACTTTTATAAGTCAACTACAAAATGAATATATAACTAAAAATCAACCATCCTATTGGCATATATCAAATACTTAAAGGAGTGCTCCTCCAACAATGAATGAAGAGACTTTATTTTATGAGATGAGTTTGTATTCTCCCAACAGGGAATATAGACAAATCTACATTATACTCTCAATGATGAATGAAGTGGTATCACTCACGCACTAAAGTGGTAACACGTTTCTCTCAACAATGGATGGAGAAACCATTCAACCACCATATTTGATAACCTGCTAATCTCTGAAGGGAACAAATTGTCTTACCTACCATTGGTAGGAAAATAACATTATCTCATACTGGACATGTCTATATCGAGATGAAATAATATATTAAAATATTTTCTTCAAATATCATTGATGTCAAATAATACTAATTAGCCTTTAATTGACTTGAACCTTAGTTCAATTAGTAAATTAAACTTGATTTAATTAAACCTAACTAAACCAAACTCTAATCCTCATTTAATTGGTTTGAAATCACCCTAAACTAATATAATTTATATCAGATTAGATTCAATGAATAATTAAACAGATTTAAATAAGTCAAATAAATTTAGAATTATCATCTAAACTAATCAAATATATTTGGTTCAATTAAAGTTTAGACTTAAATCAAATAAAATAAGAGCGATAAGTTATACTACATAATACTATACTATATTGGGCTAGCCCATGGTTATGTATATTGCACATTGATTGTGCATGCACCATTCCAAATTGGTAAAGAAAACACATTTAAGTGGTATAAACCTATGTTAAATAAAAAATATATATAATTCATCCATAATCCACACAATGGATCTAATATAATATTTGAGAACACTAAAAAATATTAAAATATCATGTGCAGCTTATAATCATTCCCCATATCACTCAATACTTTCATGAAATCGAAAATCAACTCAAAATTACTAATAACCACCTATAAATCCACAAGAGTAAGAATTAATATAATCATAAAATCAACCATTTACTATAAGTTCATATCATCATAAAACTTTAACTTAACAATTCTAAAATTCAAAACATTAGAGATTTTTAACTTTTACAAGACATCAATTTAAATTTGTCGATAATATTTCATTACAAGCAAATGTACTTATACAATAACATCATGTTAAACCACTAAAGACTTATCAAAAATCTTTTGGCATCTATTGCCTTAGTCTAAAATTAACATATCCTAAAAATTTTATATAACAATAGGGGGAGCTATAAAGCTCAGCAAGTGACTAACATATTCATGGTGAAGATATGATAGCTCATATAACTTTAATATCAATGTGGAAGGCATGGATACAAGAATCATAGATATCATTTCATTAGATATATGAATCATAAATGTCATTTCATTATATACTTAACAAGAAAGCAAAGAGCAACAACTAAGCTACTCTATATCAAGATGCAAGTCATTAGCTTAAGAGAAGAGTCATTTGATATTTTCTTTGATTCATTCGTAATAATAGAGCAAAGAGTCTTAATAACATATCAATAAAGTAAGAATACTAAGAACATATCAATAGGTAAAGAGCATTTAGGAGCATATAAAAAAAATAAATAATACTCATAAGCTCAAGTGTCATATTTGATGTTTCATTCATTTCATTCATATCCAAAGAACACATAAGTACATATAAACAAGTACTTTGGATAACTTATCAAAAAAACATAGAAAAGTGAAATAATAACATAATATGATTCATCCATTTTTTAATGACCCTTAACATAGGTCTCTCACATCTGAATAAAGTCATTGGGGGTTAACAAGAGCATCACAAGCCCTACACATAACTCCTTTTTTCATTTATGATAAAGTTTCATATTATCTCATAATTATTGAAGTGCAAAAAGATATTGTGATGAAAGAAAATTAGCATATATACGAAGCATATATGAAACAATAAAAGCATATATGTGCGCATATGAAACAATAAGAGGTAAATATAAACTTTTGTATAACTCATTTAGATATGATAAGAACTAATAACAAGAGATATAAAAGTTTAAAGCAACCATATAAGGCTCAATTGAGGAGAGAATTTTAGTTGAATTCAAATTCAAAAAGGTAGAAACAAGCGTAAGTTTTGTATAAATTAAAGTTCTCAATAGAGAGTTACAAGCAATTTAGTATAGAAATATCAAAATATTATCCCTATTTTGCATAATCTAAGTGATAAAATAAAATAAATTTTCAAATAAATATTGAAACAAAGATAAATGAGTGCATTTTCTAAAAAAAATCAGTTTTATATTAGTAAATTTATAGCTAAATGTTATAGTTAAAACAAGGTAGATAGGTCAAAATTCTCTAAAATTATATATTAGTAAATTTATAGCTCAAATAAGATTGATACGATTAGCATGATCAAAACTTTACAAAGTACTCATAATCAAGATGAAATAAGATAAAAGCTATAGGAGGGGTTAGAACACTTGCCATGAACACTTCTTTTTCTCCTTCAATTCTTTTCCCTTCTCTTCTCTCGTTTATGTTCAGTTGCAACAAGGTTCTCATGAAACGTTTTCTTTATCATTTTCTCCTCTAATTACTTAGATTTAGTTAACATAAAATGACAAATGATAAGCATACTTTAAGGAAGCTTATGTGTTATTCATGGAAGCACAAGTGACACAGGTTAGCTAGTGATGCAAGTACTTCACTTTTTATTAAACTTAATATGATTTTTCATAAATTATATTTAATTATAATGATTCATAATTAGGTCCATAGCAATAAGTTTTCAATATAAAATCATTTAATATAAATTTTTTAAATAATTCTCATATTAAAATAATTAAAATATTATGAATATCATAAATATTTAAAAATGAAGGATATTACATGAGTGACTAGCCTAAAGGCCTTACTTGCGAGTTGTACCTAACTTGTTGGTTGAGCCTAGCCTATTAATTGGACATTGCCTATGAGCTACGACATGATCTATGGATTGAGCTTGGTCGGTTGGTTGATTCAATCCAAATCCTAACCAAATCCCTTAATTTCAAATTACGACATCATAGAATTATAATTAAGTATCTATTTATTAATAATAAGTCATTAAAACATAATGAATAATGATAAATTATATAAAAATAATATTATTAATCAAATATTATATAAATGTAATAAAAATCAAATATCATGTATTTAAAATAAAAATTTTAAAAATACATATGACATGAATAATTTTAACATGTTTTAATAAAAAAATAAAATTTAAACTTTTAAAAAGGATAAGAGAAGATTTAGAAACTTCATATAGCATGTTTTAATATAACAATAAAAATTTTAATATTTAAAGAAATAAACAATATTTTAGAATTATATATAGTATATTTTAATTTAAAAATAAATATTTAAATATTTAACAAGGTTCTCATGAAACGTTTTCTTTATCATTTTCTCCTCTAATTACTTAGATTTAGTTAACATAAAATGACAAATGATAAGCATACTTTAAGGAAGCTTATGTGTTATTCATGGAAGCACAAGTGACACAGGTTAGCTAGTGATGCAAGTACTTCACTTTTTATTAAACTTAATATGATTTTTTCATAAATTATATTTAATTATAATGATTCATAATTAGGTCCATAGCAATAAGTTTTCAATATAAAATCATTTAATATAAATTTTTTTAAATAATTCTCATATTAAAATAATTAAAATATTATGAATATCATAAATAATTTAAAAATGAAGGATATTACATGAGTGACTAGCCTAAAGGCCTTACTTGCGAGTTGTACCTAACTTGTTGGTTGAGCCTAGCCTATTAATTGGACATTGCCTATGAGCTACGACATGATCTATGGATTGAGCTTGGTCGGTTGGTTGATTCAATCCAAATCCTAACCAAATCCCTTAATTTCAAATTACGACATCATAGAATTATAATTAAGTATCTATTTATTAATAATAAGTCATTAAAACATAATGAATAATGATAAATTATATAAAAATAATATTATTAATCAAATATTATATAAATGTAATAAAAATCAAATATCATGTATTTAAAATAAAAATTTTAAAAATACATATGACATGAATAATTTTAACATGTTTTAATAAAAAATAAAATTTTAAACTTTTAAAAGGATAAGAGAAGATTTTAGAAACTTCATATAGCATGTTTTAATATAACAATAAAAATTTTAATATTTAAAGAAATAAACAATATTTTAGAATTATATATAGTATATTTTAATTTAAAAATAAATATTTAAATATTTAAACAAATAATTTTTTTTTTAAGAAAGACAAGTGACCTATGTCTCCTAAACAAAAAATTTTTAAGTAGGATGCAAGGAGGTGAGCCCTCCATATAAGAAAATTTTATTATTCAAAATTTATTATAAAAAAATAATGCCTAAATTAAATATTTGACTACCCATGAATAAAAGCTTAGCGCTTCCTTGCTTCGACGGGGTTTGCGTCACCCTGTGTTGTGCCTGAAGAAGACGACCATCCGAAGGTATTATAAGAAATCCTGTAAGATTAAGGATTCCACTTTGATTAGAGTTCCTTGTACTATCTTTTCTAAGGATGCCCAGTTAATCATTTACAGAATTCCATGTTTGCCGATAGAACTAACGATTTCTGATCTGTCCATGTTTGTGTCTTCACTCGTCGTCGTCGATTTCTTCATGAGAAGCGACGCTTTGAGGTAAATTTACTTAAGTTGTTTGGCCTCCAATTCGTTCAGGTTGTGGCAGAACTCAATCCAGAGGAAACCCTCCATCCTCAAGAATGCCTGATCAACCGGGCACTGATGTTCGACTCGCCTGAGAAATCAGACATGTCAGTCATCAGGACGATCTCTTCGTCGCTGACATACCAATGCAGCATCCAAAGAAGTAGCCGGGAGGGGTCTCCCGACGATGATGACAACTCCATGTGGTCCGTTCAGGTCCATACGAGTGCCAACTCCGACTGCGACCACCACGAGTTGCTTGAAGAAGAAGAAGAAGATGTCGATGCTGAATGACGAGCCAAGGTTGCCCGAGTTCACTGGGAAGCACACGAGATTCATCTACAACAGCGACGATGAGATGGTAAGAGAAAAGGAAGCGATGGGTGGAGCGGCGGTGTCACCGAGTGTGTTGGTGTTGAAGGGCCTGCCTCGGCCGCAGGGGAAGCACCTGCGCTTCCAGGAGGAAGACGAGTAAGGGCAGTACTGTCATTGCATTTTGGTTGTCTTTCTGTGACAGTGGCACGATGGATTCCAAATCTGATTTTTTATCCAATTTTGTGATGGCTACAGATATGGATTTCAAGTAATCGCGTCCCCGACTCCGGCAGGCAACAGATCAGAGGAACAACACGACCCGAGATTACCCAAACTTTGGCTGGGCCCCACGGGTGTTTTTCCCATAAGACATCCTCCTCTAGCCAATGGGGTGCTCTTTGTCCTCTGAACCTTGTCTAGGCTGGGACAGGTAAGGGTTGTCTTCTTTTTCTTTTTATCTTGTGTTATAATAAATAATAATAAACGGGAACATCTTTTTCGGTGCCCTGCCGTACTTGCACGGCTGTTGTCACCTCACGCCCAGCCCGCCCCACCATGACCCACAACGACACAGATGGCTACCCTCCTCCATTCCTCCCTCCCATCCTTGTCTTCCGCCTCTGCTTCTCCGATCCCTGACAGACCCCACCGCCTTCTCTCCCTCCGGCCCAATACCCTCGCTCTTCCCTCACTCTCCGCCGCCGCCTCAAGAATCCGTAGATCCTCCTGCTTCTCGGCCACCTCCGTCCCAGGCGAAGGCCGTGACCCGAGAATCTCCGATGAGTGGGGGGAGAAGCCCGAACCGGAGGCCGATCCGCCGTCGGCACCTGATCCCCCTATAGACGAGGACGAATGGGGCATCGAACCGGGGGCCGCGGCGAGCATCACCGACGAGTGGGGAGAGAAAGCGGAGCCGGAAGTCGAGGCATCGTCGCAGGCGGATCCTCCCAAGGATGAAGATGAATGGGGGCGAGAGCTAGGGGGAGCGGAATATTTATCAGGGAACGGAACCCCGGTGCCGTCCGATGATAAGCTTGAGGACTTGAAGCGGTGCCTGGTGGACTCGTTATATGGGACAGGGTTGGGGCTGAGAGCGTCGGTTGAAGATAGGGCCGAGATCCTGGAGCTGATCAACCAACTGGAGGCGTCGAATCCTACTCCGGCACCGACCGAGGCGCCGGAGCTTCTCGATGGAAATTGGATCCTACTGTGAGTTGTTTGGATTTCTGACCTTTGTTCTCCTGTTCCCTTAGAGATTCAGATTCGTCAATATGTTGTTAGGCTTAGGAAATCGTCATAGTGGTTGCTTAAATTCACATCAGATGCATTTGCATAATAAAAGATTATTTGGAAAATGGATATCAGGTACCTGCTCGAAACAAACTGTTCAAGGTTGAACTCAATTTTATATGTCAATATGATAAATTTACAGTGTGTAGGTAAAACAACAATAGAGTTGAGTAAATGCAGCTTTCTGATATTGGCAATTTATTTGTGTCTATCAGAAGATCTGCTTGTCTGGCTTGATGAGTTTTTAGTATTTGATGTAGGATAATCTAAAAGGTGAACCTGAAATTCCTAAGAAGTTTATATGCAACTCCACAAACATTATGGCTAACCAGATTAATGCAAGTGAATACATATATGAACCATGAAAGGTCAAAACTAAGCTACTAAACTGAGCTTGGTTGATTGTCACCGCTGGATTACCAAAGTTTCTAAATCCATACCAAACAGTAATAATGCTATGATGTCAGAAAGGAGGGGATATGAAGGAAACCATGCTACTTCAGGCTGGAAAATCATTAGCGATCAATTTCCTGAACCCAACCATGATGGATGGGTACTGCATGTGCTGAAGCCAACACAGTGAATAATTTGCTCCAAGTGATGAAATTCCTATGCATGCATAACACGATATCCTTCTCATATTTTATAAACTATATGTTCCATTACATGTTTGGTTTTTTTTCCAGCAAATTAATTAACAACTTATTGAATCGTGATCCATTAGAGTGTTATTTGTCTCAATATTCAAAAGAAGTAGACTTTTATAATTAAGGCTCGAGGTTTTGCATTCTGCTTTGGCTAATCGTGACTTACTTTTGATTTGCTTTAGGTACACATCTTTCTCTATGCTTTTACCTCTTTTAGCAGTGGGGATAACACCATTATTGAAAATTAGGAGGATATCTCAAGCTATTGACTGCAAGACAATGGAAATTGTTAATGCCACAACACTCTCCAGCCCTTTTGCTACTTCCTCGTTTGGTGCTTCTGCTTCTTTTGAAGTTCAAAGTTCAAAGTTCATCCAGAATACAGGTATCCTCATATAGATCACAAATGGTTTGTCATTGTTCCTTTTCTTTCAAATAATTAGTAAGGCTGGGAAGTGATGATTGTCGAGGCTGAGTAGGTGGATTTATAAAATGAGTTGCTGCTTCCTTTGATTATAGTGTCTTTGTGCACTATAAATGTCCTATTTGGTCTTTTTAAGTCCAGCTACTGAGACTTGTTGTTATTGTCAAGAACAACCCAGACATCGTGTTGGAGTAACACTCACTGGTCAGTTAACAGTAATACTAGAATAGAAAAGAAGGGCTGACTACACTTATATGGAGTTTGCATATGTGTTTGTGTTAGGTAGGAATTGCTTTCAATGTTGGATTCTTGTAAGGATAGGATTAAGGTGCACCCTTTTATGTTATGCTTGGATTCCTGGCACTCTGTGGTATGTGAGAACGTACAAAATTAGTTTTACATTGAAATCGTGCTCCATATATCAATTTTAGAAAACGAATCCTTTGGTATCCTAATGCCCCCTGGAAGGATAATAAGAGAAGTGTTACAATAATGAGCTGAAATTTAAAACTGGAAAAACTGCAACTGAAGTGATCAGAGAAAATAAATTGGGCTATAATGAAAAAGAAATGGATACTTCTTTCTCCTCTGGTTAGCGTTAACAAACCCACTTATTTTGGCCCCCAGACCCTGAATGTCATCACTTCTCTATATGTTTTCTTTTACCTACCTATTTTCTCTGATGCTCTTCATATAGAATGTGTGTTATCATCTATCTGAGTGTTTGTTGAAGTTGATTACTTTGTATTTCTTTCTGTACTTGGGTTGTCTCTGTGTCTTTTGTGAAGTGAAAATACTTGTGTAATGAATGTACTTCTCTTTATTTTTTTGTTCCATATTGTTATGCTTAGATGTTGCCATTGTCAACTGAATTCTCTGCTTGTTGCCTTTTGTTCCTTTCTGTAACTTGACCATTTTTCCTGTTTCTAATGCATCTTCTTCATGAAAGTTTTAAAGATAGAAGCATCTGAGCATGTATAGGTAACGGCAAGGAAGCTCAAACTTGTTCATAGCTGTGCAGGTCCAGTTCAAGGAAGGAATTTTTCAGCCTCCAGAGATATCCCCCTCCCTGGATCTGCCAAAAAAAGTTGACATCTTCGGGCAGAAGATTGCTTGAAACCTGTACAGCAGACATGGAACCCCGTACAAGAGGCTACTGCAAACATCGCTCGTTCCATCTCTGGCCAGCCACCTCTCAAAGTCCCACTGCCTGGAAATAGAGCGGCGTCCCGGCTTCTGACAACATACGTCGATAAAGATTTCAGAATCTCAAGAGGTGACAGTGGCTTGTTTGTCCTGGCCAAAGAAGGAAGCCCCTTGCTAGATCAGCTGTCATGAAATCATTGGGAACATAAAGCGATGGTGCCTACCTTCCTGTTCTTTACGAGCATATTTTTGGGAATGGGGACTGCCATCACTCGAATGAACATCGATTTCATCGTCTTGCATGGGATCTGCAGATGTCAATTGGAATAATTCTGCATGTCTGATTTCCTCATCTACTTATCATGCAAATGATCATCATATGAATTTCTTAATTTTGATTTATCATAGCAATTTCATCACATTTTGCTTGTCAACATTTTGTGACCTCACTCATGCTATATCAGTGAACTGCTGGAACATTAACATAATGAACCAAATGTTTCGGTTCATATTTAGGTTATCGGAGAAACAATCATGTATGCATGGGTTCTTTGGTATATCAAACATGCTACCATATAATCTTTGTCTACTTGTCTGCAAGGTTCTCGCGAGGGGGAGATAAAAGGCCATGAAAGAAGAGGAGGAGGTGGAATGGGAGCAAAGTAGATCTTCAAGTCAAAGGACACGGGTGTCATCTTCTTATTCTGCACCCACCACTCTTGACATCATCATCATCATCTCAGAAGAACTACACTGCTGCTCCACAAGTCTCTCAGGTCTCATTCGAAACGCATGCTCCAATCCTTTTCCCATCTTCCATTTGATCGACAGTAAACATCTGTCTTGTCTTCTCTCAAAATTTGAGATTTTTCTTTTTTTTTTGATAGAGAGACTGCTGCTGTCTATGAACAAAGTTGTCATCTTGATTGGCCGTGAAGTTTTTGCCCATAATAAGGGGATGGGAATGACAAGGTGGGGGATGAATGACAGGGACCGGTAGGTTCCAAGTCATCTTCGTCATGCAGATCGTGATATAGCCCCATCAGTCATGTCGACTTCATCAGTAAATGCCTACGCTCTCAACCAGAACAGCTCCAAAGCCACCAGCAAGCTCATCAACAAAGTTCGTCGATCAGAAGGCTTAACCGTTAGCCCAAAGAGTTGCACTACAATCTTATAGCATTCTTGATATGACCTGTCATAAATACTATCCCACAATATTTCACTATCATCTTACCTATTAGAAGCACAAACCCTTTACCAGCAAACTTCACATCCTATCCACCATCGAATCGACCTGAGCAGAGGCGTTGTGAGGATATATATATATCCGAGTCAATACCAACTCTGTTGCAACATCCTGAAAACTCCTCACAGGACCACCGGTAATGATCGTGCATGGGGCATTCTAGTGATTTGACCCGTGTGATGTGTGTGATTCGCACAAACATTGATTGGATTGGATATGGTTGGATTGGCTTTGATAAGTATGCACCGATCACCCAACAATTTTTTTGAATACATTGGTTCATCAGTTCGTACAGCCGAAATATTTCATTTCCATTACAAAGAATATTAAACATTATGTGAATTGTTTTTCTTTTTACCGCACACAAAGTGACCGAAAACGAGGGCGATGCTGATTCGCACACAAAATGCATGCATGGAAAGATTACCCACAAAAAGAGACGGATGTGTCGGTGGACTAAATGGATTTTGAGAATATATTTCGAAATTCCATAGATTTACTATCATGAAATTAGTTAAAATTTTCTAAACCATGAGATACTCAGCTCCCAAGAGGTAACTCAAGTGTAACTCTCACACTATCCAGAAGGACTTATACAATAAAAAATTAATTAATTTCGAGAGTATGTAATTTGATAAGTCTTGACTAGTCGATTAAAATATGATATTTAAATAATTTAGTAAATATTTAAAAGATAATTAAGAAATAAATGACCTTAGATATTTTAAAAGACAATCGTAATTTTGATAACGATTGCCTAACCAAGTGTACATATAATTCGTATTACAAATTCATGTTTTTCAAAATGATAATCAAAACTATTCCAAAAGTTTATCCAATCTAGTGTCATCAAAGGGATTTTAGAAGTCTAAGATCATGACTAATGCTTTATTCCACCAGACTTCATCTTTGAAATTAATCTGCAATATATAAAAATGAGGATATTTTAATCCATTTTAACTTTGTTCATTTAACGATAGCTAGACAACCTTACAAATAATTAACATGATTAAAATTAGAAAAATTATTTAAAAATACAAAATATAAAAAAAAACTATGGATAATAAAAACAAAGGTGAGTTTCATTTCAAACCTTCATTTTTCTCTAATATGCTAAATGCCTATAGTTGTCACAAAATTCCATCATCTTCATGTAATCACATCACTCTCATTATTTTCGTTCTATTGCTTTGATCACGTCGTTTGTGAATAGAGGAGATGAGACGGTAAATACTAAGTGAGATTATGGTAAATACTCATAGAAGGTGGAGAAAGCATAAGACGAACGGCAAGAGATATTTAAAATATTAAAAAAATTAAAGATATTAGATAAAAAAAATAGTAAAAAACCCCTAAAAAAGGAAAATCATTATTATAAAGAAAAAAGAGGATCGGTTCTGTTGACTAAGATGTTGCAGCCGCACCAGCACCGTGAGTCATCACGGTATGTGACATTACACCGATGGACATGCCCGATCCAATGGGCGTACCTCGCGCCGATAGGGTAGCAAATCAGCAACTCCTCTGAAAGTTGCTCGTAATTGTAGAAGGCAGCGGGGCGGGCCTTCGATCGACATCGGACACCTCCCAACCGCAGCCGCAACCCCATCCCCATCAATAAACAAAACACGCGTGCGAGAGACGAAGAGACGACATCATCACGTGCACCAACAGAACCCACCTCCGCACGTGCGACGCTCGAATCGTCCGCTCTTTCTCCGTCTCTTCGCTTGTCGTGAGTCCATGTCTATCTTCACAAGCTGACCGTCCGATCGACATCAGACGGGCACAGCTCGTTCGATGCACAATAACGAGCAAACAAAATATACAATGAATGATAAAAGCGTTTTCCGAAGCAAACCAAACTCATTTTATCTCCCCAACGTGGGTTGGAATTCGGAGATTTCAGATTTATGGAGTGATTGTTAGTTGCTTAATATTTACAACAGTAGCAGCGAATACTAACAACCCGATATAAACAAGGGGCGAAAAATCATCCGATCCTTCTTGGCGTGTTCTTCTTCTCACCCGCGCCACAGCGGCGACCGCTCCTGCACCACCTTCGTCGTCGATTTCCGGTGCCGGAATGCCTTGATCGGGCTCGGGAAGTGCCACCTCCGCCCTTTTCCCCTCTCCCCATCCTCCCCGCCGCCTGCGTCTTGCGAACGTCCCGCCGCCACCGACCTCGATCTGCACAGCTTCCCGTCCGCCGGTTCTTCCCTCGCCGGAACCCTCCAGAATGCCCGTAATAGCGCCGACCGCTTGCCTCCTCCCGGCCTTGGCAGCGGCGCCACGTCGTTGACGGAAGAGGCCACGGATCTGGAACTGAGAAACTGGAAGCCGACCGATCGGGACCGCTGGAAGGCCGGTTCGCTCTCGATGAGTCGCGACACGGGCCCCACCGCCCCGATCCCCGCGCCGTCGCCTCCTTGTCCGCTGGATCTGGCGAGCTCGGTGGAGGAGAGTGAGGAGAAGGACGAGGAGGAGGAGGAGGAGGAGGAGGGGAAGCAGCGGCAGGGGCGGACGTTGGCGCAATCCGGGCAGAGGCGGAGGAGACGGTCACGTAGACAGGCGGGGCATACGCCGTAACGGGGCTGGGAGGGATGCTTCCAGCATTTCCAGCCGGTCTCGTCCTCCCCCACTGCCACCTCCTCATTCTCCCCCCACCACAGAACCACCTCCGCCGCCGTCGATCTCCGATAGCCTCTCATCCCCCCGCCCCGGGCTGGGAGGAGCTACAGCATTTCCAGCCGGTCTCGTCCTCCCCCACTGCCACCTCCTCATTCTCCCCCCACCACAGAACCACCTCCGCCGCCGTCGATCTCCGATAGCCTCTCATCCCCCCGCCGCCTGTTGTCCCTTCCTCTCCTCTCTCTCGCTCAAGCACTTGTTCTGATGGCAGTACCGTGGAGAGGTTTTTAGGAGGCTTTTAGGTGAGGACTCGAACAACCCACTGTCCGTGGTCCTATTATAGAGGCGGGGCGGTGACCAAGTTGCGCGTGGACCGCGGTTGACGGGAGCGTGATCAGGTTTATTAGCACGGGTGCCGGCGGAGGTGAGGCTCTTCCTCTTCTCTGACCAAGTTGCCTTGCTTTTGTTACGAAACTGCCACTGTCAAAATCTGACCGTTAGTTTCTGGTCGGCGGCATCAGAACCATCCATCGATCGATAAAGCCGGATCGGACGTCAGAGATCTCGTTCCGTGCTGCCGCGATGACGTCGGCCACGCTCGGATGGTGGGTCCCAGTGCAAGGTACGGCTTCGGGCGAGCCATGCATGCGTGGGCCCCCCTCAAAACACGAATGACTTGAGTGAGTGAATGTGAGACGACGTACCGTCGGCGTACGTTTCGTGCCCGCCGGGTGGCACCAGCAGTAGCGACGGGGTCGTGGATTGACCCACCCACCCGCCCGCCCGTGAAAGCCCGATGGTTCGAACAGAACCCACTTGAGCTGGAAGAACATGTCCGAAGCATCCCTCGACCTACTTTGCGCGCTTCGATTGAACTCCAGCGTGTGTATTTTATCTAAGCACTTGGATAAAGATACTAAGTACATTTTGAGTCCCTCCCATGATGTTTGTTCCCAATCTTAAGACATATCATATCGTTTGACTTACCATGGGTTCTCTACGGGATTCTGTATCGGTTCTTTCTCATCCTAAATAGTGGCATTTTTGTTTGCTTCCTTGTTCGGTCACTGTATCTGTAATGGTGAAGCAATGAAGAATGACATGAATGGTTTCGTGTTACAGGAATGGCCATCTTTTCTTTCATTGGAGGCCACAACATCACTGGCGGGCCACCGAAAGGAAACATTCTTCTTTGCCATCAAGAACTCTTTCGATGAATGAGAAAGGGATGTAACGTCAGGAGCAGCTTTGGATGAATCAGTAGATGGTCCCAACAGCGGTAACTTTGTGGTACATATATGCTGAAGGATCACTGTCCTCTCTTGGACGAACCACGCTGTGGAATGCTTTTGCTCTGTGCTTCTTTCGATCGAATGCAACGAATGGAGATGGGAGATCTAGAAAGCAGAGATTTGATATGACAGGCGTTGACGCCAATGTGACACAGTAAAGATGATTCACCGTGGAAGAGCCTTTTGTTTGTGCAGCAGCAGCTGAGCAGCCCATCAGAGAAGATCACGTGGACATGGCTGCATTCATGCGTAGAAGAAGAAGAAGATGAGAAGAGTCCGGCGTTGCCTGCTCAGCAGAAACAGTAGGTTTCGTGCCATGTTGTGGTGATGAAGGAAGGGGCAATCTTTTCCCTTTGTCCTCCTACCACTGCTGTTGCCACTACTACTGCTTCTATAGGGGAAGTAGTTGATGAGTTCTGACATGCGTGCCATATATTCTTATTGCAGATGGCAAGCACAGAGGCTTCGAGCTTCAGTTTGTTTTCATCTTCTTCACTCGTTATCACAATAACTCTACCAATGTAATGCACAGATAAATAATTAGCATCATCGCCTAAAAGAAAAGAACTTGTATAAGATCATATCCGAACAAAGTATACAACTACGAAGCCTCACAGTTGTCTTATATAAGGAGTACCACATGACATTCCAAGCACAGATAAATAATTAGCATCATCGCCTAAAAGAACTTGTATAAGATCATATCCGAACAAAGTATACAACTACGAAGCCTCACAGTTGTCTTATATAAGGAGTACCACATGACATTCCAAGTGTGCTACCATCTTTCTCTTATGTACAACCAAACCGTGACACTTCACTCCTCAAATCAAGAACTAAGAAAAGAGAGAACAAAAGGAAAGGTAAAAGAAAAAAGAGAACTTGTAGGCTATAAACACATGCTCAAGGCTTTTGATGCTACCCTATGTTCGATTCACAGTATGGTTAGCCACTAATGTCGAAGGCTATAAACACATGCTCAAGGTATGCGGACTTGATGGTGGATTCAAGTGTCAGTAGAGCCACCAAACAGATTCAGAAAAGTGTTGCCACAATGCAATTCTTTAGGAACAGGATTTTCTGTATTATTTTTCTCCATGTCAGGAGAGGCAAGAGATAGAGAGAGACATGCCGACATATCATCTTCGCTAAAGGTGGAACCAGACAGCTTATATTGTGTTCCCTTATCAACCGAAGGATGAAACGATGCAAATATTTCCGTCTTCAATGACTGCTTCTTACCACCCAGAGATAGTTCAAGATCTGGGGTATCAGGCTCTCGTGAGGCCTCATCGTCCCGAGAAATGAAGTACCCGAAGTTCTCCACCACATTGTTCCTAAGAGGGCATGCATCCACCGGAAAGAAGCTCCTTTCAGTGCATCTTAAGCTCTCAGTCATCACAATGCCATAGTTGACACCATATCTTTGCTGTTGTTCATGTAAGTAGCTAGTCACAAATGGTTGTACCTTAAATGGTGATCTAACATTGATACTTTGATCTCTAAGGCTACCGGTACCATGTCCTTCGCTGTAATGTTTCATCCTTTTGTGCTCTAGGTCATCTTCTGGACAGAAATAACCTGCTTTCTCCTGCCAAGTATTTGCTCCATCGGTGCTCTGTGATGCTTCACCATATGTGGCTGAGCAAGTGTGTGCACGTTTCAAGTTAGGCTTTGATCCCCAGCTCAGGCAATCAATTTTCATTATATTGTCCTTAGTCCCAAATTCTATCACTGAGCATTCTTTCTCTTTAATCTTTCCTGTCCCTCCATTATCTGCTTTTTGAACAAGATAAAACATCAATAAGTATATATAAATATATATTTTATATGATGGATAAGACAAGAACTATCTAAAATATTTAGTAAAGAAAAATAACCTTGTCCAAAAGAAGAAGCTGAATATCCAAGCAATGATCCACTAAGGCTATGTTGTACACTATTTGCATGAATAGTGGGAATCTTTCCAGCAACAGCTTCATCATCCAAGTTCCCCTGCAAGCATACTGAATGCTCTTAACTTGTGATGTCATTTTGAGCAAAAACATAAAAAAGAACAGACATCATCGGGTGCAAATAGATTTCAAAATCATTAGTGGGATAAATAACTTGTACTAAATCATTTTATAGAAAAATATATTCATCATGAATCAGGTATTTGACATGTTTAAGCAGCAAGAAATGTAATGCAGTAACAATTAACAATATTACTAATACATAATTCTAATATAATATTTGTAAAATGCAAAGAAAAAGTGATCGCATGTTACTCATGGCTGTGATGGTACAACAACAGTGGGCTGCATTAAACATGCAAAGCATGATGCCAAAGCAGTGTACCAGCACATGATTTGCACAATCACTAGAAAGTGTGCTTCAATCTCTTCAAACTTTTGGGTTGCCTTCTCTTCAGACTATTAGCGAATGTGCAAATTGATTTCTTGCCAAGAACTTTAAATAAACTGAAATTGATTTTATATATATATATATATATTTCACAATCAGGTACAACAGTAAAGTTGCTTCTTTACTATTCTTTACGATCTACGAGACCAGGGTTAGAGTCATGAAAACAACTTTAGGGTTGCGTACATTGATCCTCCCTATACCTGAGAGCCTCATGCACTACGTACAAACCTTTAGGATGAAAAACTTATCAATAAGCAACTAACCAACAAAGTCTTGTATGGACAAGGATATGAGAGTCAAATTTAGACTTCAAACCATGGTCTAATTTGGAAGAAAAAAGTAGCCAGAAAAAGAAAAATATAATCATTAACTAATTTACGCAGAGTAGACAATGACAAAGGTCATGTTGTTAGAAAGAAAAAGCGACACTTCCACCATTTTCTATATCCATAATTTGATAAGATCAGAGTAGCTGACATGCATCAGAAATGAATTGACCAGGTGGAAACATGAATCTGGGCAACACAGCCCTCAAATGTAAGATCACTAGTTTGTTGGGACAAAAAGGTTTCCACTTCCACCATTCTTCACACCTACAGGTTGATAGGGTCACAGTAACTGGAATGCTGATAGGCAATAGAAATGAATTCACCAGTGAGCACATGAGTCGAGAGTTGAGACAACACCGCCTTCAAGTGTTAAGGATAAATTTACACGAATATATCCCATTATTTTACATGGATTAATAGTTTATGTTATTTTAGAAGAAAGAACATGGTGCTTCCACCTTTATTCTCAAGGAAAAAAAGATCGATAAAGTCAAGCATGAAGGGCATACCGTATGATAACAAAAGATACAATTAAATTAATAGCAACTGCATAATCAATACATCATAACTAATCACATGGTGTTTCTGCCTATCTACCTTTTCTTACAAAAAGAGGTGATGATATGTATGCATGCAGCACAGAATCTGACATTCACAAATGATATACACAGCAATTTAATATCATCTAAATTGAACTAAGTGGCATACATCTCAAGAAGATATCACACAAAATAAACATACAGTTCTTATATGTAAATCTGTCCCATAAACAGCAATGAAAAAATAATGTGCAAAATGGCCATAGAATGTATTCTTGTAAAGGAAAACAGTACCAGGTTGGTTTCATTGCTTTTTACTGCTGGACATATCTCATTAAGATCAAAAGAGTAGATCCTGGGACACAAATCTGAATTATGATTTGAAAGTTCACCACTCTCTTTTTCACCAGCTGCCTTGTATAAAAAACTGTGTGTCTTGCAGATATCATCAGGGCCAGAGGTGCTGGGCCCAGATGATTCATTTCCCCTAGAAAATTCTTTTGGTGGATACTTCTGGGAATCATGTTTCTGAAAGGTAGATAATTCACCAGTATGAGAAGGTGATAATTCTTGAACAGTGGGATCTGTGATTATCTTTGATTCACAGAGCTCCTGCAAATCAGTGTGAGGCTTTAAGGAGTCTGATTTCCTTCCTCTGAAGATACCCCAAAGAAAAAATAACATGTTCCAACCTAAAAAGAATACAGAACATATTGTAAATGAGATAATATCTCTAAGATATGCTTAGAATGCATAGATGAATACTGTTTGGAAATTTTGTGAAAAGGAAAACCAAAAGCCTTTCACTTGCACATAAGCAGAAAATTTATGATTATAAGCATATTATTTCTTACGTTGCGAACTCTCGGGTAGCATACTTGAAGGAAATATAAGAAGCTCCACCTCGCTGATGTTCCCTTTGAGGGCTAAATCATTTTCTATTGCAGCTTCCAACACCTTCCGGTAAGATCTTTCGTAACTGTAAGATAAACAAGAACAAGTCAGTTTATGATACATAATTCATCTCAAAAGTAATATGAATTTCATCGCGACCCCAAACCTCTCAGCATCTTTAGCAAAAAAATATAGTGCAATATTAAATTCTTCAGGACTGATTTCCTGAAACTGCAACGGCCACAAGCTAACCCGAGGAACTTCCTCTAATTGGATTTTGCATGGAAACTGACACACTACTTCATGCACTTTCGGTGATGCAAACATTGACAAGTGAGCTTGAATTCCATCAACAATTTCAGTAATTGTTCCATTTTTTAAAATCTCAAAAGCACCCCTGCAAATCAAATAGATATATGTTATATTTCAACAGCTAAAAAGAAACAGAGGAAAAAGAATTTACTCTTAAATACACAATTTAAATTAATAAGTTTTGAGTAAACTATCATACTGCCATATGCATTCCTGCTCTGGGATTATAACTGATCTAGAGATAGTCGCAAGTAGAGAAGGGTGATGAGGCAAAGACTGAGTCGACGGATTCTCCTTCAACTCATCAAAATTTGTAGGATTGACATTCAAGTCCCCTACTCCAGAATTACATAAAGACTTGGTTGAATGTTCTGTTTGCCCCATGTTAGCTGCACTATCTGTTTTGCTATAGTTGGTGTCAGAGCTTCTCAGGATCACTTTTTCATCAGGTGCTCCTTCTAAAGGAAAGTTCTTCTCACAAATTGAACTCGTCAAAGAACTTCTGGAAGAACCTTCAGAATTTACATAGTTGCTTAACAATCTACACTCAGACTGATCAACTATTCTACTTTTGTTGTTCCTTGACATTGCAGCTTTGGCCAAATCTTTCCACCTATTTCTCTTGCTAGTTCCATCAATTAAACTCACATCAGCAGAAGGCTTTGCAGAATATAAAGTAAGCCTGTCAATTTGGTGGCACTGAGTAGCATAGCTTGCTTTTGTTAATTTACCAGAACATAATGCACTCTTGCCTCCTGAAATTGTGAGCCTTGATGTGTTGGGGATACTCTTCGTTTTATCTTTCGAATGAGCTTGATGCCAAGACTCTGCAAAAGAAGACACACTGCTTGTAACTCCACCAGCATCCTTATATGATTTATTGTTAGCACCAGAATTTGCGTGAACAGGTTCCTCATCGACAAATTTACCCCTCTTTCGACTCTCGGAATGAAAGATCCCATAACTTTTACATTTCAATGATGGCTGCTGCTGCTTCACCTCTTTATACTCTAACAAGGCGATAAAAAAAAATCAGTACCAAAAATGTAAAAAAATCTAATCATTAGCCAATTAAATATTGTCAAATATTAAAGGCCTCTAACAGAAGGACTGTTTACCTGCATCGTTTTCTCTATTCAATCCTTTGCTAGTTCCATCAATTAAACTCACATCAGCAGAAGGCTTTGCAGAATATAAAGTAAGCCTGTCAATTTGGTGGCACTGAGTAGCATAGCTTGCTTTTGTTAATTTACCAGAACATAATGCACTCTTGCCTCCTGAAATTGTGTCGAATGAGCTTGATGCCAAGACTCTGCAAAAGAAGACACACTGCTTGTAACTCCACCAGCATCCTTATATGATTTATTGTTAGCACCAGAATTTGCGTGAACAGGTTCCTCATCGACAAATTTACCCCTCTTTCGACTCTCGGAATGAAAGATCCCATAACTTTTACATTTCAATGATGGCTGCTGCTGCTTCACCTCTTTATACTCTAACAAGGCGATAAAAAAAAATCAGTACCAAAATGTAAAAAAATCTAATCATTAGCCAATTAAATATTGTCAAATATTAAAGGCCTCTAACAGAAGGACTGTTTACCTGCATCGTTTTCTCTATTCAATCCTTTGCTAGTTCCAAGGATGCTAGGCTCAAGGTTCTTACTTGAGTTTCTGTTTCTGTTAAGTAGTGCAACCTTCATACCCAGATCTGGCAGAGACTTCCTCCCTATGTGTGGACTGGCAAATGGGTTGAATGAAGCAGATTTGTTGATAGTTTCCACCAAGGATTGATATTGTGTGTTTCTTGGTGTAGACTCTTCAGCTAGATTTTGGGGAACACCTTCAGCCAAATGCTCAACTTTCGGTTTCACATTCTTCTTGAAAGAAACTTGTTTTGAGGCAGATCCACCTCAAAGAAATAACCAACACATGTAAATATTAGTTTTCCAAAAATAAGCAAGAGACATCTGTGATAATCTAAATAATATGAAACATGAAATCTTACCCTTGGAAGGAAAAAGTTTTTCTTTAACAATTGAAGAGCTATAACCAAGGGAAGGCGAGTGAGAAGAGGTCCAGGAACTCTTTGCGTACTGACTTCCAAGTGATGAAGCCATATTGGTTCGCTTTACTTCAGCTGTATGAAAGTTTTTAGATGAATTTTCATGAGCGAAGGCACTACATATTCTAGGACTTGCTGCTTTCAAAGCTTCATCAGCTGTTTCAGAAACCTTCTTGACCATTGGTGAAGCTAGATCCATTTGGTATGTGTGCCTTTTACCAGTTCCCATTGGATTTTGCATTTCTTTACTGGATCCACATGCTTCAGGGTCAGTTGGCTTCGTGTTCAAGTTTGCTAAATTCTCAGGGTTTATGGACTTCCCAATATTCTCGCCTTCCTTATTCAAGCATTGTACATTTGATTTTCCAGAAAATGTCTCAGTTTTATCCAGCCTTTTCATCTCAAGTTCCTCCTTCATGCGACATTCTTCACATAGCCAATCTCCTTCAGGAATTTTGTCCAACATAATCCTCATGCAGTAACTAAGAAAACAATTGCTTAGTATGTGTGAGAAATCCAAATTACGTAACATACAATTAAGAATATAGCATTGAGAACAAAATATACTTACGTATGTTCTGCACCATCGATGCATCTACTGCAAGTAGCAAGAAGCTCCTCCCGGCCAGTGTCTCCACATATATCACATACTTTTACCTATATCACAGCACACAAATGTATAGCTAGCATAAATAAGAAAATGACTAGAGACCACAAGAGATACAAATATGATGCTAGACCAACAGAATCAAATATCAATTTTGCATATGGATGGAAGACACAACAGGAACGTAATTATTGAAACCACATAACAAAGCCATAAATGAAATGGATTGTCAGCACAAAAGCTAACTAGATCTTTGCTAAACAACAATGAAGACAAGAAATTGGCATCAACTTCAAAGTTTTAGCAAAAGTCCTTATGACTGCAAGTTGCATAGAAGCAAATGTTGCATCCTCCTGAATAACTTGGTGTTTAACTTGAAGAGAAATCACAGAAGCACTTACGTCATACAACATGCAATCTGATTCAGAAACTTGACCATGAAGAAGTGACTGCTGTGGTTTTCCAGACTCATGCAAATTGCATTCAGAGCTGCCAAAGCCAGAAGCAGATTCAAAGCATCCATCTTCATTCATGAATTTTCCAGAAGATATGTCACGTCTAATCCGAATTGCTTTGCTAGCTTCATTGTTTGGGAGCATAATAGTCTTTGGCGCATGATCACCACCAGCAGCAGGCAGTCCTTGATATGAGGATTCATTGTCAACTATCAAGCGCTGACAAGGTTCTTCCAGAACTTGGCATGGTTGATATGCTTCCATATCTTTGGAGTCTGCATTATGACTAGAAATATGCTCACTTTGAGAATGGAAATCTATATTTGGTCGTGGAGAAATATTCTTTCTTGTGGAAGTCTCTGTAAGGTCAGACTTGCTATGAAGGCCTAGACTGTCACTCTTCTTACAAAATGATTCTCCAGGGAATGCACTGAGCTTCCCTGAGTTACCCCAGCCTGCATCCATAAAACCACCATCATATTCGCAAGTAGCTTCAACTTGAATCAGCACTTCAGTTTCTTTGGCATCTAATTTACATGTTGATACTGAACTACATGGTGTATCTCTCATGTCCAGTTTCAAATTATCATTTATAAGTAACGGATTGGAATCTCGGCCTCCAGTAATGCATGAATCGTTATTCCCATGACTTCCTGGCACATACTGCTCTCTAGCTGATGCACCATTTTCAATATTAGGTCTGCAAAAGCTGCATGATGTTCCATTACCAAGACTAGCAGTGCCATTTCGAAGAACATTATCTTCCTTGACTGCTTCAACAGTTAAAACCTTTAGGGGTATATCAATGTCTTCGTAAGTATCATATGCAGTAGACTTTCTTACTGTTTTGCTATCTGCATTTTCAGAATATGAATCATGACTTGAACTTCCACTCAACAAATTGCTTGTTTCACTAGCTGCAATTTGCAGATCATTACAAGATCCACACTTGGCACCGACAAAAGAACAACTATCTGCTTCTTTCCTTTCAAAGATATTATCAGAGGATCCACAATCACCATCTGACTCCATTGCTGCAGCAATCCGATGCATACAAGAGGAGCAAGTAGCAGAGCAAACATTACATGTACCAGATTTTACATTCATATCACCTACAAATATAATTTTGTTTTGGTCTGCAATTTTGCCTATCACACACAACATGAAAGCCATCAGTCACAAATATTATACAAAAAAATTAGATGGATAAAGGCAAATGAACCTTATAAGGTTAAAAATTAAAAGATAATTGACACGTTACAGGAATTAGCATTGAGAATTTCCGCAGACAACAAAAGAACAAGTGCACGGATAAATTAAGATATGGAAGCAACTCAAAGTTTGCAGTTTAATTAGGCACAAATTTCATTGAACAGAAACTATCCAAATATAATTCTGGTTCAGAAAGATGGAGTCCTAGTTATTTCCATGATTCATCTGATAAATAAGATAAGCAATTCTATTTCAAGCATGCTTTGAGAGAACCAAAAGTCAAGCACTTGAGACTTTGTTTAGATTGTTCCTTCGATGCAACTATCTCGATTTATCATGTTTAAATTTATCATCTCATTTTTGGATACTGTTTCAGTTTGAGAAGTCAAATATAAACAGTGTTCGTAACCAGAAAGATTTTAATTTCATTTATGCCATCATTCTAGTTCATCTATTTTTGCAATTTCTGCCACCCTGTTACTTCTTAATAATTAATACAACCTGCTCATTTGGGTCATCTTACTTGACATCATATGAGCTAAAAGGACAGATGCAGTGCATATAAATGTAGTCTTAAGTGCCTTAAGCAACATGACACATGCGCCAAAGATCTATGGACAATAATATCTCAAACATTTCCGGAAAATGCAACTTAAGCATGACTGTTTAATCCATATTAAATATCATAAACAAAATGGGCAGAAAAAGTAGAGTTTGGGCTGCTAAATATGGCTTGATCCTAATTGCTCAACACAGAGTTTCATCATTAAGCACATTACAGTGCATGACAATTAAACACTCAAAAAATGTATTAAATTAAAGTGAAAAAAATAATCTTCATGGAAATACCTACCTACCTCTATGCCTTTCCCTAACTTCAAAATCTTGCATCACCTTTTTCAAATCCCTCGACTTCCACTCCAAAATATAATGAATGCTGTACTTGATATACTTTAACATTATTTGATATCTATAATTACTATAGAACAAAAGACTAAAACTAACTTGAGACATAATTTGCAGCCACTATGTTACCCTATTTTAGTGTCAGATAAGTTAGGATACCCTTCAAACGTGAAGTTTTATCTTGCTTCTAAGTTTTCCTACCTCATAATTACTTTAGGTACTCAAATCTATTATATTCCTTTTTTTCAATCTTGATTTCTGGGAAATATGTTCTTACCAAAAAGTTCCCAACAGAGTAATTCAACTAACTGTAACTCCAAGCGTTAGCCAGCATCAATGAGCATCATGATGAGGAGAAGAAATATGACAAATAATTCATTGCCAATAAAAAAAAAGAAAGTACTACTTGGAAGTAAAACCAAAGAGGGGCATATTTTCAGTGCAAACAGGGAAATTTCTTTTATCTAGGGAAGGTTCTTACCAAAACCATCACCTGACGGTCACTATCTGACTTGTCCAAAGATCCCTAGCCTCGTGAACTGCTTTGGATCACTGATGCCATGTAAAAACGAAATCAGAGTGCGCATCAGCCTTCCACGTCAAAGATACAGTAGCAAGAGCAAAGAGAACATGGCGAAACATAGCAAGAAATATAAAAAATATACACCAGCCGATCATGAATCCAAAATTACAATACAATAACTTCATATAGCAAACTAATTTAGCATAAATGCGAAGATGCACGAGCAAAACGAAAAAGAAAACAGTGCACGCCGTGATGAAATGGAGAGCAAATCCCTGAATTTAAAAATAAAAAAAATCAGAATTTGCAGATCATATGAAACAAAAGCAGCATTTTGTAAAACCTCTTTTTCTAAGACAACGTAATAAATTTTGAATCTTTTCATCAATAAAATCCAGTCGTAGTCGCGAGAACTAAGTAGTCATCATAACCAAAATGAAGAAGAGGAAAAAAGAACATCAGCAGCGCACACCAAAGACGATCTTTTGAGTCCACGCACAACAATAAAATGTCTAATCTGCAAGGCGCACTCACCAACACAAAAATATCAATTTCATCTAATAAAGGAGACGTCCTTACATGCCTACGGCTCAGCGATGGTCCCATTGAGACCGTACAGCTCCATCAGGCTCCGCTCCGACCATTTCCTCATCCTAATACCTCTGATCGGGCTACCATCAAGGACGCCGTTTGCCCTCAACCACCAGGACGACGGTGTCAAGCCGAACAAGTCCAAGAGATATAGAGATCCGGACGAGGAACAAGGAAGCAAGGGACCGCAATCGGATCGCCGCTGGGGCTCTCGTGGGCCGTCCCGGTGTGCCTCAACGCGCTTCGAACTCCATTCGATCTAAGCCGAGGGTTTCTTCTCGTGGAATCGATGGCGGATGGAACTACAGGAAACGAACAGGAGAAGAAGAGAGGGGGAGAAGGGAAGGCGAAACAGAGCGAAACAGGCACAGGAGTGAGGGCCCGTCTGCCATCTAAATTTAGAATACAAAACCAAAGTGTTTTTCGTATTTAAAATCCCCAAGATACTTTCGCACGTACGAGCGAGCGCGCGGTGCCTCACACGTGTGCGCACGCCGTCAACCGACCCGATGATTACACGTGGAAGGAGCGGATGTAAGTGGACCGCGTGGGGCCGTGGCGATGGGGCTCATTTGCATATCCGAGCCGTCCGATGTGGGGGAGCCTTCGACGAGACAGACGGTACAGATCGTCTTGCGGGAGTTGTGGGTCCGACTCCGGGAATGTAACGGGTATAGAAAAGAGTGAACTGAATGGGTATGAAAATTATTCTCTCTTTTTAAGGCTGAGCACGCGACGTGCGCTCTGGATACGTGGCGGACGGTGGATGCGGTGTCGGAACAGAACGCTGGGCCGTGGACGGACGCACCGGAGGATCAGGGCCGCCCAATCACCGCGGTGTCGTGTGCGTGTGGGGAGAGACATGCGTTCCATCTCGTGGTTTGGTAGGGGGTGAGGCAGCATAGCCAAGTAAACCAGTTCACGATAAACCAGTTATGAGTTCCGCTGTTGTCTTGTCTTTGAGCAGCCAAGTCAAATACGATGTCGGAAAGGTAAAATCATTCCAAACCCGAATACAAGTTTGAACGAAAACATCACCGTTGACCACAAAGTTGACGTGAGAAACCATAGAGCAAGGCAGCCCAGACGTGATTCCCCATCGTTCTAACATTGTTTTCTCCAACCGGCATGCGATGGACAACGATGCACAACCACCACCCAAACTTGGGCGTCATTCATGCGTCTGCATCGGATACCGGATGCGAGGAACATGTGAATCCTAAAGAGGGAGAGAAGCCAAAGAGACGACACGCACTCGTGAACATCGTGCGTGCAGCAGGTTGCGGTTTCTGCAGTTTATTGTTCCTGTTCGATGCTCAACAAGGTCGATAAAAAGCATGCAAATGGTTGATGCGTTCAAGTTATTCTTCGACTTGTCTCGTTATTATTTCCGTGTCAAGTTTTTCTTCGAATGAATCGAAGTTGATCGTCAAATTCTGCCTGGCACTGATATGGCCAACTTCTTCTTGTTTCATTCATGGTCAGATTACTAGAATATTTTGATCTTAGTTTTCTTCCCTGGGCCAGATAAGTTGATTAGCTTAATTAGTGACCTAAAGAACGAGCATTAAGATTTTGTTAATCCCAACTTCTGGCTATTTTAATCTCAAACCAAATGCACTATCGAGTCAACGCAACAACAACAAAAAAAAAAAAGAAACCATTGTCTCAAAGAAACAGCGACAAAATCTTTCCATCACGTACACATTTAGCGACTTATTTGAATAGCCGATCGTCACATTTGCTTGTATGTTTCTCGAACGTCGCTATAAGCTTCAGACTATTTGCTTCCTTCGCTTGGCTTGCTAGTCCCGGCGACAACGACATGTTTTGGCGCAGTAGAGGAGGAGGAAGCAGTAAACAAAGGAGATGCATGGCTTCGCTGCCATGGCACTGTGAGACAGCGTATGTTAAGTCTCCCGAAATGCTTGAATCGTGAACATGCAGACAGGACATAGCCAGTGTTGTGTGTTGTCTTTATGCAAGGGGTAGATCGTCACTCGTTTGCCAGAAATCAAACTGCAACATGTCATAGACTTTTGCTTCCATTTTATGTGGCATAAAATTCTTGTTGAACAGTGTTTGTTTGGGAAGGCTTTTCTTGGGAGTGATGCGGCGCTGTCTGCTCATGCGTTTCGCTTTCGTCGCTTCATACTTTGTGATCGAAGACTCTTTGCCTGTTTTCGCTTCAGCCGCAGCACTTTCTCTCCCTTCACGTGGCAAGCGAGACTTTGTGCTCACTGGAGATCGAGCGTCTGACGTGCTTTTGGCACCTAACGGGCCTTTCTTTTCAACACATTCCACTGGTCATCAGCTGAAGAGAGAGAAATCACAGGGTTTATATAGTTCTCTTGAGTTTTGCGAAAAGAAAATATTTCTTTCCCCATTTAAAATTCCCAATAAAAGATTCATCAGAACATATTAATAAAAGTCGATCGTTGTTTATCGATAACTTTTTCTTCGTTCCATTATTGATCTAAACATAAAAATGGATCTTATTGAAACTCCATTCGACATTGATCTTTATATAAATCGATATCAAATTAGAGGTCTGATGCAATTGTCACATATACATAAAAGCTATATGTGTAACCAATTGTTCGTCCATATATAATTTAAGTGATCAAGAATTAAAACAGCAAATTCTTAAATCTCCACAATTCATGAAAAGACGAAAGCTTTCGCGTTGATCAATGAAGATAACACGATCATGTCAAAATGGGCCCATATATTACTACGTTGAATTGGGCCGGGCTCGATTAATATGATGGTGTAGAGATGGGGCCGGTAGACCGCAAAGACCGGGCTGGGATCGGGTCAACATTTAGCCGGTTTGATCTGTGTCCACTGTTGTTGGAAGAAGGTGTTTGGATTTTGGCAGCAAAAGCTAAGCGGAAGGGAAGCATCGACCATGAAATAAATACTCTGTGCGATTGCGGAGCTTAAACTACAATTTTCTGTGGCTGTAATTGTCTTTCCCGCACCAATAAAGAATAATTATTCCCGTCTTCCCCCCACTTCGTGGCTGCTTCCCCTTGGTGTGCTTGGTTGGTGCGGCGAGGGTTCGGTGGTAGCGACGTCCCCGAGAAAAGAAGGCAAACCTTTCTGGGTTTGCAGGCCGTTGCGCGACCCATATCCTTGAACGTCTCTCTCGTCGTCTCGTTTTGGTTGGGCGACACTCTGTTGATCTGATTCCAGGTATGTCTCGCCTCTCGCTGTTGTGTTTCGCGTTTTGTTTCTGGACGGATTTGGTGGAAAAATGAGTCTTTTTTTTTTGTCTTTCCATGTAAAAGCGTCAGCTTCTTTCACCTTTCAAAATGTGAGCTCAGTGACGAGGATCTCTTGTTTGCTGTTCAGTGGGATCGGTCTTTGTTTCTCGAAAAGATGATATTTTTCAGGTGAAAATTCGTAAAAGTTTGCTCTTCAGTGGGATCGGTCTTTGTTTCTCTAAAAGCTGAGATTTTTTGGGTGAAAATTCGTACGAGTTCGTTCTTTGTTTCTCTAAAAGCTGAGATTTTCTGGGTGAAAATTCGTAAAAGTTCTGTATATTCATACCCATTTCCCTTTCGCGTTCTGTTTTTTGACGGATTTGGCGCAACATGAGTCATTTTTTTGTCTTTCCATGAAAAAGCGTCAGTTTCTTTCACGTTTTCAAATGTGAGCTCAGTGACGAGAATTTCCTGTTTGCTCTTCGGTGGGATCGTGAAATTTCTGTACATTCATGCACATTTTCCGGTTGAAGGTTCTTATGTAGCTTTAATTTCGGTGAGGAACTGAAGCAAGCGGTTCATCTTCCACGATAGGGGTTTTTCTTTTTGTGGTTGATTTAGTCATTTAAGATTCAGCTAAAAGTACATCAACAAAAGGAATTGGGGTTTAGGGTTTTGGAAAATGGAAGCTAGGGAGCTTCCAAGAGTGAGCTCGTTGCAGCCTCCAACTGTGGTGGTGGGTACTGGCTCTTATGGAGCTGGAGGATCGACGATTGATCCCGTGGTGGCACCGAATGCAGCTGGAATGATGCAGGGCATGCGCCTTTCCTTCACTCCCATGGCTTCTTCGGCACCTAAGCCAGTGGATACGACTGGTTCTTTGTACCAAGGAGATGATGTCTCGGGAATGCGGCAAACTAGTGTATTTAACATGGGTGAGCTAACGAAGAAGAAGAGAGGAAGACCAAGAAAATATGGACCTGATGGTAGCATGTCTTTGGCGCTAACACCTCCATCTTCTGCTTTGGCATTCTCAAGCAATCCAATGTCTGATCCAGCAGCTAAGCACCGAGGCCGTCCTCCAGGGTCGGGGAAAAAGCAACAACTTGATGCATTGGGTAATTGTCGCATCACTTTCTTCTAGTTGTGAAGATTACACTACATGTGACATATAATTGCTTCGTGTAGATGTCTTAACTTCTAAACCGGCGATGAAAAGGTAGGCTTCCTTAATTTCCCTGTTCATTACATAACTGCATTACCATATAAATTCAGAGCTGTTAAAGTACATCTAACATCCAGTTTGTCCAAATGTTCAAATATATTCATCTGGTATTAGTCCCATCTAATCTGCTTCTATGCTTCTCAGTTGAAGTAATATGTGCATCGAGAACTTTTAAACTTTGAATTATGGTTAACGTTTTTCGTTTTTAGCCATTATACAGCATTGTCCTATTTTTTGCTTTCAAATAGACTTAGATGATAAATTTAGTTATTGGCTGTCTATTCATATAATTTGCATAAGTTATTCTTTTATGAAGTTAATGCCTAGATGTTAAGTTTTTTGGTCTAGTTTTTTAGTATAACTGTACACAAACTGCAACTCTTGAACATCTAATTGTGTTTCCTTTTATTCCATACACCTTTTTGTCTACATATTCAATTTCCAAAGATTTAGATATCATTTTCTTTACAGTATTTAGTATTTCGATGCTTCGTATAAGTTTCTAAAATCAGTACTCGTGGTTAACCAGGTGCCCCAGGGATTGGTTTTACTCCTCATATTATCACTGTCAAAGTTGGAGAGGCAAGTACTTGAGATTTAAATTTACCCTCTTTTTTTTCTACTTCTAAAGTCTAGATAACTTTGACAATAGTCTTGGTAATTCTTCTTTCTTGTTAAATTGTTGCTTGCATTTTCATGATCCGACTGTTGTCACCCAGCAACAAAGATTATAAACTTGTTACACGCTTTCATGCTTCATATTCTTTCTTACCATTTCAATATACTTGGGAGTTCATATAAAAGAGTTGGTGTTATTAGAGTGATAAGTCAATAGAGTATAATTAGTTTAGGCAATTGTTTGCATTGGCAGGACATATCTTCAAAAATTATGGCCTTCTCACAGCAAGGGTCTAGGACCGTCTGTGTGCTGTCAGCAAACGGTGCCATCTCTGATGTAACACTGCGGCAGCCGGCAATCTCTGGTGGAACAGTAACTTATGAGGTTTGAGTATAAACTAGACTATCCTAATATGTATCTTGAATAAAATTTGAAATTATGTGCACTGTTCATCATATATGTAGGTTGCTGATGGACAAAATTGTTCTATATTGTAGATATATGTCTGTGTGTTATGCATAATAATCCAAATGAACACCATGATGGAAGTCCAATAGTCAAAGACAAAATAATATGGCTAGATTCGGAAACTTCTATTTGATGTTTTTGACAAGGTCACTGGATTTGCGTCAGGTTTGGAATCGGTTGTGGAATCTATAACCCAGATCAGTCTGGAATCAATCAGGTTTCTATAGAAACAACCAGAAATAGACTAGGGTAAGTTGACATAAATACAATTTATCATAATCAACTTTAGTTGACTTGGTTGGTTTATGACGAGTCAAATTATTGGGATTGGCCAGAATGGTTTGTGATCAATCTATTTTGACCAGTCCAAATAATTCCCCTTGAGATCAAGGGTTTCAGATCAGACCAAGTTGATAGTAACCGGATGAGGGATTGATTGATCCCCAAAACCAAGTTCTCAAAGTCCAAGGATTTTACATATCCTACAAACATCGTGTTGTGATGTTTCTTTTTTTTTTTTAACAGCTTTCTACAAGAGAGAGATGAAAAACAATAGGAGAAGTTGCAATTTTGTACAAGGAAGATGAAAGATAGGGATTAGGCTTTAGTTATGGCCACCTCACATAAGATTGACTAACAATAATTTTACCCTAAAAGGCCATTTGCCCTTTTGCTAATTTACATCTCTACTTAATGCCAACATGCTGTATTCTGCTAGGCATAATATATATGTACACACACATATATATAGCATCCTTATCATCATTTGGGTCATGAAAGTGATGCTTTAGTTATGTAATATTTTCAATTACTACATAAAGATCCACCCTACTTGTGAGTATCATATTAAAAGGATTAAAGGTCAAACTCTCTGTATCTTGTCCACATACCTTGCTCTCCATTTGTTGCCCTAGCATATAAGTAACAGTTATGAGAATTTTCATGCAGGGACGCTTTGATATCATCTCTCTTTCAGGTTCCTTCCTGCTCACAGAAGAGGGTAGCACTCGTAGTAGAAGCGGTGGATTGAGTGTTGCAATTGCAGGATCTGATGGCCGAATTCTTGGTGGTGGGGTTGCTGGAATGCTTGTGGCAGCAACACCTGTACAGGTCTAAATCAAACCTCTTTGATGCATCCAATCACTGTCCCTTTTAGATCATTTTTCTGACATAGTGGAGTTCCGTTCAAATTGCAGGTTGTCGTGGCAAGCTTCATCACCGAAAAGAAAAAACCAAAGCCTGAGCCACTGAGGTGGGAACCTTCATCAGCTCCACCGCAGATGGCCAGCTTTGGAGCAACTCTTACAGTCAGCCCACCCACTGAAGGCACATCAAGTGAATCTTCTGACGACCGTGGTAACCCAACAAATCAAAACGGTGGCACCTGCGACAACTCTACTCAGCATGTTCAATCTGCATATCCATCTTTCATCAGTTGGTCACACTCTGTAAACGAGAACAGGCATAACTCCGACATGAAAGTAATGCCTCTCTAACAAGATTATGTCGCAAGCATCGCTTCATGTCTAGTTGTTTGAAGTAAGACGGTAGCACCAGCAGTCGAATCACTGTGATTCAGTAGGCACTAATTACTGTCAAAGCTTACAACTAGAGGGCTTCACATAAATGGCATTCCAGAAGCATATATCTAGGCGAATGTTCTGAGGACACTGCTGCCGTTCTGTAGTATTTTCTTTATCTTCATCTATCAGTTCAATTTCTGTTGGTAACTAAAGACACCTTATTTTCTTCAATTTCGATGGTGCTATGTCTGAGAGATGCAATGTGTGTTCATGTATGTGTCTGTACAAAGGATCAAGCGTGGCATTTGGTTTTGGAGAAAGGCCAAACTTACAGCCGAATGCAATGTCCAAGAATCATTTATGCTTTTGCTGGAACCATGCCTGTCTTGTCCTTCTTCCTTCGAGGTCGGCAGAAGGAACACAGCCTAAAGCCCCCTTCTCTCCGAGATCAAATCCGCCATGAACTGCACAGCAGCCTGCCAAAGTCCATGGCTGTTTTTGAGCCACTGGTAATTTTCACGGCGGCAAACAGTGGATAAGATCGCTTCCACGACCAGATCCATCAATGGCGGCGTGCATGGCTGTTGGCTGCCGATGTACTCTGACACACGACTTTCTTTCGGTATGCCCAAATCATTTCATCATCACAGCATTACTGCGCCGACTTTATCATTATATTTACTGACACCCAAATCACTCTCTCACATCTCTTTCTCAAACTACGGATTGATGGACGCCGTGCTCCAGTAATCACTTCTGCTCGTCTTGAACTGAATCCGAACCTTGGTGGGTCGCCCAGAAGACGACCAGATTCCGACAAGCAGCCCGCAGTAGAAGAAGACTCGGGAAGTGCGCAGCCACGACAGCTTCTTCCAAAGCGAACACAGATGAGCAGCAAGGCGGCATGCACCATGGTTGCTGCTCTCGGCGGCACGCTGGTACCCAAGCGAGGGCGGATCAAGTCCCGAATAGCTACCTGTGCGATCCATGCTGTTGCCTCGGTGCTGCGGAGGGCTGCCCACTGCAGTCGCTGCGTCCTCATCCGGCGTCGCTGTTCAGAGAAGACTTGGGGGCAGTGATGAGTACTCTATCTTTAACCATCGAGTAGACATACCAATCTCGTAAGGTACTGCTTGGCATCCCCCATCAAAATGACTCGACAAAAGCATCACTACTCTATCTTTAACCATCGAGTAGACATACCAATCTCGTAAGGTACTGCTTGGCATCCCCCATCAAATGACTCGACAAAAGCATCAGCAAGATGCTCATTGATACTTCTCCATACTTCATAGATCCTATCAGTTTCAGGATGCCTTGTGTCTCCCACCACGAACTTAAACTTATCCATGCCCCTCGATTCAACGTAGCTCCAGCCTGCCTCTTTTCGTGATCCCTTCCTTCTCATCTCAGCTCTCACCTCTGCAGCTTCTTCCCATAGTCCAGCAGATGCATATACGTTCGACAGTGTCACTCTCCAGACACCACAATCTGGTTCCATCACAGATAGCTCCGCCGCTGCTCTTTCTGCAATCTCCACGCTCCCATGAAGCCTGCAAGCACCCAGTAAAGAACCCCAAATGGATGGACCAGGTTCGACGGGCATCTCTCTGATAAATTCCTCTGCTTCACCAAGCTTTCCAGATCTCCCCAAGAGATCCACCATTGCTGCGTAGTGTTCCATGGCCGGCTCGATGCCGTAGTCTCTTTGCATGCTCTTGAAGCACTCGTAGCCTTCCATTGTCAGCCCAGAGTGACCGCACGCTGAAATAACATTGACAAAGGATACAGCATTCGGATTACGCCTTCCTCCGGACCTCAGCTCCTCGAAAACTCGTAAGGCCGAATCACCATCACCATGGATCCCGTAGGCTGCGATCAACGAGTTCCAAGAACCCACGTCTCTTGTGCCCTCCATCTCCTGGAATAACTGTTCCGCCAAACCAACCCTTCCCGACTTCCCATACATGTCGATCAGAGCATTGCAGACAAAGGAATCGGAATCAAAGCCTGCTTTGATCACAAAACCATGCAGTATCTGTCCTCGCTCCAGTGAGGATATGGTGGAGCAGGCTTGTATGGAGCCGAGTACCGTGACGAAGTCCAGCGCTAGCTCACCTCCACTTGCGTCATGAACTTGACCGAGGTGCTGCAGGGCTTCCTCCACGCGGTCGTTCTTCGCAAAACATGAGATCATGGAGTTCCAAGAGACTATGTCTCTGTTCCCCATTCTTTTGAAGATCAAATGTGCTGAGTCGACGTACCGATGCTTTGCATACAGATCAAGGACGGAGTTCTCGACTATGGTGCACGGAAAGAAGCCCATCTTGATCGAGTACCCATGAATCACCTTGCCATGCTCCAAAGATCCCGACAGGGCGCAACCATGGATGAGGGCCGCAATGAGATCGGGATCATGGCACTCCGGCAAATCAAATTGGAGGAAAGCCTCGATTGCCTCGTCCAAAAATCCATTTTTTGCGTACATCATCACGAGAGACTTCACGACGGGAGCACAGTCATGCAGCTCCAACTTTACAAGCCAAGCATGAACACAAGCAAACAGGCTCGGTTCCCCCATTAGCGAGCAGGCCTGGGTGATGCTCAACATCGTCGCCGTGTTCGGTAGAATGCCATCTTCCAGCATTCGGGTGAACAGAACCAGTGCCTTGTCGAACATCCCATGGAGGACAGAGCCTGATATGATGGCACTCCAAGAAACCACATCCCTACAGCTCAACCTACTAACAAGCTTCTCAGCATCCACGATTGATCCTACCTTCCCATACATATCGATCAAGGAATTAGAGACGAACGCATCATGGGAAAACCCAGCGGCGACCAGGTGCCCATGCACCATCCTCCCCATCTTCTCATCCCTCAGCATCCCACATGCCCGTAAGACAGCAGAAACAGTGAACTCATTGGGATGAGGTGCTGTTCCCTCCGTTAACATGTTCAAGAAGACAAGGATGGCAGCGGCAGCCGCTCCGGTATGGCAGTGTCCGGAGATCACGGCTGTCCAGGATACGACGTCTCTTAGAGGCATTCGGTCGAAAAGCTTTAACGCGCTGCCCATGCGGCCACATTTGGAGTATGCGTCGAGGAGGGAGTTGGCGACGAAGAGGTTGGAGTGGAAGCCGGATTTGAGGAGGCCAGAGTGTAGAGAGGCGGTAAAGCTGAGGTTCTGCTGGGCGGCGGAGAAGCTGAGGCAGCGGACGGAGGCAGCCGAGTCGAAGAAGAGGTTCTTCGAGTGTGAGAGAGGAGAAGGCGAGAGGAATGGAGAGATAGAAAGTGACGAGTACATTGGATTTTTGTGGGGAAGCGGATTGTCTGCTTTCTGGGGATGAAAGCCAGCAACAAGGTGCTTGTTTTAAGTCCTCCAATAGATTGGTGGAAGTATAAGCAGTTGGGCCGGCCCGTGCGCTTATTTCTTTCGTGGTTTGTCCCAAAAGAAACGACAGAACTGATTGATTACATACATAGAAGAGAAGATACGTATTCCACAGAATCAAAAGCAACATTTACTTTGAAGTAAATCAACCAATTAAAAACAATCTGTGCAACATATTCGATCACAAAATATTTCTTCAGCTAGTTTAATCAATAGATAGGCATAGCCAAAAACATGAAGTAGAGCAAAGAAGCCACTCAATTGTAATCACTTATCAAACTTGTAGTGCTCGAAAACATCATGCTCAATGTTCAAAAAGCTATATGCACATACGATACATATATGCTGGCTTTACTATTGAGGATGTTGGGAAGAATCATACTATAATACGTCAATCGGCCCCATCAGTGTAGGCACATCTGGGCTGCTTGCAACTGTGTTCCGGTGTTAGATGATCTGAAGCAGCTCTCTTAGGTCGGAACTGCATGTGCGCGGCATGAGAAGTAAGAACAGAGGACAGCAGCAAGAAATACTAGAAGAGAGAGTAAAATGCTTGAGAGCTTGCAGACCTTCTCTTCTGACTTATGATAGAAATGCCTCAGAAGGATATTTCTGGCTTCGGTTGATATTACTAGGGCAACAAGTGAGTACATATCAGATAAACAATATTATGACAGGTTAATATTATGCCTCAATTAGCAGCCACAGTAATTACAAAGAACCATTTGGGTATACATGTCAAATATTGCTTCATGAAAGGCTAAGTGATACAATAACTTTACAATTCTAGTCACTACGAAAGACAACTGGATGTCAAGAAGATAATCTATAAGATCCGAGCATCATGAATTCAATACAACTTGTATCAGAAATGTATATGTCCAATACGTATCTATAAAACTAATAAATAATTTGAATCTGAAACACCAGTTTCTATTAATCATTTCTTTCAGTAGCTTGCTTAGTGTAACATTAGTTCACCCTCATATGCCCTAACCCCCAAAAGATAAAGAGACAGAATAATTTCAAACCCACAACCATATCACTTTTGCTCTCTTTTCCCATCTGTGTCCCATCTCTTGACCACAGCTTTCCCTTAAGATGTAGCCTTTTTGTTTTTCCAGCTGGCATTCCATTAGAGTTATCATTGAGAGCTTGTCATAAGGATCACACCTTAAAGGAAAAAAAAAAAACCTAAATTTCCTCGTAGATTGAATAGCTACTTGATCTTCTTTGACTCCCTACCGGTTTTCTACTTAATAACTCAGAGAAGGCTTCTTTAGGTTTTTCTAGTACATGATTCTTCTCTTTAACATTTTGGAGCATAATGAATGTTGATTGGTTCTTTCTTTTTCAATACAAGATCTCCTGCGTTATGTGTTTGTTGGCTATTAGGTCCAAGGTTGATACTCCGTTTATTTAGCATACAGAACTAACATAGGACCTCTTATGGTAAATTTTTTTGACCTAATATAGTATCATCTTGATACTTGAATTACAAATTAAAATGGCGAAATTATAATATGACATCCAATGAGAATTGGTGCAAATGCAACATTAATTCATAAATTCAGCTTAGTAAGAGTTCTAGATATAGACATGTTAAGGGGTCACTATAACTTACTAGATGCAACATGCAGATTAGATAACCTACAAGCAAAGAATCTCAATATAATCTTGTTTCATATTCTAAGGTGAAAGAAGCAGAATATTAAAAAAATGGTAGAACTGTGGTAGAGAAGTGAGAGAACAGTCATAAGGATGAAGAGTATCCTCAGCACATATTAGTGTCATGTGTGATCTGTTAGCAGTTAAACATTTCATAATGATATGTCCAAGAAAGAATTTTTTCTTTAGGAAGATTTGTTTTGGGTGCACAGACTGACCTACTATGTTTAAAAAGGTTTATAAGCATGTACACTTCGACATTAATACAAAACTCTTCCAATGGATTATTTTGATAATTTAATTGAAAATGGCAAGCAAAAGAACTGTAATGATATTTCAGAAAGCAAAATTCTTCAACTCTCAATTTGTAGTGATTAAGCACTCAAATAAAGAAAGATGACATTCTTAGCCATGTATCATGAAGAATAACCATATTCTTTAACTCTCTTAGAACATAATAGTCATGGCATTCTTCATGTTTTAGTTACTTGTGAACATAAAACACTAAGTGATTGAGAGTTCTGCCAAATATCCTCGACCCGGCATCCAGATAGAAAATTACAACAGAAAGTATACGAAGTATCAACACAGGTAACAACAGCCTCGTGAAAATTAGCTCTGAGCAACCAAAAAAAAAAAATGTTCTTGGAGACGAAGTACAGCATTGTTACCTTGATCTGGTGGTGGGAGAGACTTGTTATGAGTGGGACGATATGTGACAGGCGTAAGTTTCTGAAATTAAACATCAAAGGACAAAATCAGAAGAATGGTAAATCTATGTATCAAATATATGAAAACTTAAGATCATGTATCGATAACTGGATGTGCAAAGATCACATTCTAAAAGCCCCTTTAGTTGAGCAGAAAAAGAAATCAATTCATAAGTTCTCCTCGTTAAATCACTCCAACAGTAACCAGCCGGTAGAGTCCGCACCCAAAACAAGGAAAGAAGACGAAGGGGGGAACACAAGCAGTGGCAAACAAGAAATGTGTGCTCGGAGCATGCTTGATTCCGACGATTCGCGACTCAAACAAGACAGATTATAAGATGCTTACAATCGCCAACCAACAGCGATTATGAAATCATTGATTGAATATCAACGAGATGGCAAAGGAAGATGGATCGGAGAAGCATACAGAAGATTGGGCAGACGAATCGGCCGGGCGTAGTTGGCTGAAGTTGTGGGGGTCGTAAGAGGGCCAGTCGTCGAGTAGAGAGCCCATCTCTTCTCTCCTCTCCTCTCTTCCTTTCCTCTTTCTCACCGCCACACCCACAAAACCTCTCTCTCTCTCTCTCTCTCTCTCTCTCTCACGTACAAATTTATATAAACCCAACAAAACCCCCCACTTTCTCCATATATTCTTAAAGAACATATTTAATTCCCACAAATATTAACACGGAAAAAATTAGTTGGGTGGTAGAATCGTGATCGACATGGAATTGGAAAATCCAATAGAATTCGAATTGACGTGATCGGCTCTATTTTTAAAAATAATAATAATAATAATAAAATATATGAGCTACATACAATTTTCTCGGTACTTCATGTAAATCTATGCAAGGAAGCTTAGCTTGTGACTTTGATGGATAATTAACAACCTCTTGAGCTTAGGATAAACAAATAGATTGCCACATGATATTTCTTTTTGGGGTTTTGTTGATTTGATTTTTTTTTATTAGATAAATTTCTCAAAGAATTCCTTGTTTTTATTTGGAGATTACTATTTACATTTTTTTTGTTATTTACAACCCTAAATTTGAATATTTCTTTAATTTATAACTTAATTTTAATAAAATCTTTTTCACTATTTATCTACATCCTGTATTTGTCTCTTTTTCTTGTTATGTGTCATTAGAAATGATGTAAAATGACATATGTTGAAAATGGATGAATTAAAGATCGAAGAGAAGATGAGAAATATTTTTTTATTTATTATAATAAGAAAAAAATTATGTACATTATATAATAGCTCAAAAGATAATTTTTTACGTCAGTTGCATTAATCCAGAAGATGTCATATTTTGGGTCTTTGTAACCTACCTTGTAGGTTGCATAAGTCGTTAGGAGAGTTGATGCAGAGCTGTGGGGAAAGAAAATGGGGGGAAAAAATGATTAAAATATAATTAAATGGGTTGTGAATAATAAAATATTATTTTATTAATTTTAAATGGATTATGAATAGTAAAGGATCACTAGGGTCTCTAAATAGTAAGCTCGTTTTTATTTTTTTCATTTATTCTCATAAAACATCTTTTATTTTCTAACAAAAATTATCTCTTATTTTCATGTTGTCGCCCCACTCTAATCACTTGCCCTAGTCACCCTCTCCTCCTCTCTTCCTCCACCCCATCGTCGATATGGTAGTTGCCTTTGACAATAAGACGAGTGATAATGTCCAAGTGTGATTCCTTGAGCTCCAAAAGCTTGTCATCTATGTGGCGACAAAAATATATAGAATTTCAGCATTTAGATTGAAGGGCTACAAGATGATGCACCATTGTTGAGAAATGGGTAAGTGCCAAAAGTATTTTGATACATCATCCTATACTTCAAGTGCCTTACGGTGATTGCATATACTAGACTAATGGGTAAAGCGCAACGAATATATCATGCTTGAAGACCATGGTTACCTTTGTGACCTCTTGCAATGAACAACGATGATAATAAGAAACTTCTTGGTAGCATAGTGCATAACATTACGAAGATATAACGTTCAAGTTATAGGAAGAAGGGGAGAGAAGGCAAGGGTAAAGAAAGAAGAGAGGGGAAGCTATGGGCATGAGGTATTGCAATGGTTGACCGCAACGACGAAGATGAAAATGTTATTTTAAACCCGAGACTAAGGATAGTTTTATTTTTTAAAAAAAATAAAAATACTCTATAATAATAAATAAAAAGAAAGCGCTAATCAAGAAAAACAAAAAAAGAAAATAAGGCGTTTTTTATTTAAAAAAAATTGCCCTGAAATATTGAGGTTTAGAATTTGGAGAAACAAATGTGTGTTCGTGGGCGAGTGGGGAGCAGAACTCCGCGAGGACGTAATGGGCCTTAAGCGAGCCTGCCTTTTCGAAACCTCCCACGACGCATTCTACTCGAGTCCTCTGTTTCTTTCCTTTCCCAAATTCCGGTATCTCAATCGAGTTTAAACGTATTGAATAAACACAAACACTGTACCCATTTCTTATCCAAACTCTTTCGATCTCATTAGAACACTGGAATTTTCCAGATTCTCATTCCAAGTCCAATTAACCTGTGCTTCGAATCCAATTCAAACGAAACTAATCGCCATGAATACCAGCCAAAAAAGGTCCGATTCCAGCCATCGCCATGCTCGCTTCATGTCCAGGAATCTCTCCCCTCCGAAATGGACACCAACATCAAGGCTGTCTGTCACAGATGCAATCTCCACTGCAGATACCCTCGTCCTGCTCACCTGCACCACAAAACAATACCTCCGATTCGAAGCAACAACCATGTCGTTTCGTTTGATCTTAAAGCCATTAATCAATGGGGAGCAGAAGTGGCAGAGACAGTTCTCTTCACTGCGTAAGCCCCGCTGCCGTCTGCTACTCACCAGCTGGCTCAGTGCCACAAGAATAATGCCCTGCTTTGCACATTTATGCCCTTATTTAATTCCCATCACACCACTAACTCGGGTGGACGGTGCGACTTTTATGGCCAATATTTGGAATTCTCCATGTCGCTTGACCTCTCTCTCTCTCTCTCTCTCTCCCGCCCGCGCGCACTTGCCAAGTCGAGGCATATGGCCGATGTGGTGCAATGCAAGTAGAGCAAGTGCGATCCATTTCCTGACGCCGACTCCATCGTCCGCTTTCGCTTTATCTGGAGCTCCCCAAGGAAGGATATATTGCCAAGAAACTGACTTCTCACTTTCATCACTTACGTAAAGTTAACCATATCGTGCTGATTTGGTCGGCGCCCACTTCGTGATTCAACCACTCCCGATGGCAATGCGTATAGAATAAGACGCATACGATATCGAGCATGTATGCCGTGGTTTGCGTTGTCGATGTATGGGAATATATGCGTGCATGCCCACTTACCTAATTGTGAGGGAGGGGGCGACCACTCGTCTTCTACCTAATTGTGACACACTGGAAAAGGGAAACCCCACACACGCTGTTGTTTCATCACATCTCTACCCATACCTACCATGATACGACGTCATGGTTCGATGACAGCGACCGTGGATGTGGAGGAGCCAATTTGATTGGGGCTTAACCTTGGTTTAATTGACTCGAGTTCGAATCGATTGGATCAAGGAAATGGTTGGTTGATTTGAGTTTGACTCGCTCGCAGGTCAAAATTCGAGGATGACGCACGCCGTCATAAATTCTATTGTTGTGAGATATGTATGTATGTATGTATGTATGTATGTATGTATGTAATTGATTCAAGAAACGGTTTCGCCGGTCGCTCTCTCGTCCTTTCAACGAAGTGAAACCCGCGCGCGGAGTCAAAGGAAAAGTCCGGCGCAAGCTTTCCTTTAATTGACTGACCGCTAGGTGGAGAGCGAGGGAGGAAAGAGCGACGTGAGCACTAATAGTGAGTGTAGTGCAGGGGCGGGGTAGAGTGGGAGGAGGAAGCAGAGGCCAGGATGGCGTCGGGAGGGAGCGACCAGCCGTGCTGCTCTGCGATGTTCTGGGTGTACCTTATGATCTGTGTCGGTCTCGTCATGTTCGCCGGCCTCATGTCCGGTCTCACGCTCGGCCTGATGTCTCTCAGCCTCGTCGACCTCGAAGTCCTCGTCAAGGCTGGCAAACCCAAGGATCAGCACAACGCCGGTCTGTTCCCGTCCCCGCGTTCCCTCTTTCTCTGTCTTTTCCCTTCTCCCCCTTTCTTGATCTCTGTTACGCCATGTGCTTCTTCTTTTTTCTACCGCAGCCAAGATTCTTCCTGTTGTAAAGAATCAGCACCTCCTGCTTTGCACCCTGCTCATCGGCAACTCCCTCGCCATGGAGGTCTCTGTTGCTCCTCTCCTCACTCTGTGTCCCCCGCGCATGTGTATTGAAAGTTGGTTTCTTGGTGTCGCTGATTTCTTCTCATGCCATCTCTATTTAGGCGCTGCCGATATTTCTTGATGCGCTCGTTCCGGCGTGGGGGGCCATCCTGATATCCGTAACCCTTATTCTGACCTTCGGCGAGGTAATTGCTTAGCGATCCCCAGTAAATCGGATTCCTGTAGCAAGAAATAAATTTAATAATAGATTGCTGGTGAGATGCAAGTTGGGTTTGGTTTTTTGTATGTTGGTTCTCTCTTAGATAATACCACAAGCGGTTTGTTCGCGATATGGGCTGAGCGTGGGAGCTAAAACCGCGGGACTGGTTCGCGTGCTCCTTTTGATTTTCTTTCCAGTGGCTTACCCCATTAGCAAGGCAATCATTTCTTGCTTTTTCGCTTGTTTTTGCTGATTAATTCTTTTTTTTTAACCCCCGTTGAAGGGAAAAAAAAAAGGAGCGGCTGTCTTCCCTTTTTTTCTTACCATATCAAAAGATTAATATAATTTGTGTAGCTGCTGGACTGGCTACTGGGCAAGGGGCATTTTGCACTTATGAGAAGAGCTGAATTGAAGACACTGGTGGATATGCATGGAAATGAGGTTGATAATTTGTTGTGCATTATCATCGCTTATGAAAGGGCTTTGAGTAAAATAATAAGATCTGAATTTTCTGACTATGAAAGGGCTTTTAGCTTCCTGTAAACTAGAGTTTGTAAATACTACCAGATGGATGTATCAAAATTAATTGTTGTAGATGCTGAACTAACGATTCCATAAAGCAACTTGTGCAAAGACATGATAGCCTTTTCTTGGTTTTCAGGCAGGCAAGGGCGGGGAATTGACTCATGATGAAACTACTATTATCACTGGAGCTTTGGACTTGACACAGAAGACTGCAAAAGATGCAATGACAACAATATTAGAGACCTTTTCACTTGATATAAACTCTAAACTTGACATGTATGTAGTTCTACTGATTAACAAGCTATTGATGCTCCATAATATTGTTAATCTTTTTCTCTTGTCAGGCACACTCTGGGTTTGATCATGTCCAAAGGACATAGTCGTGTACCAATCTACTCTGGCAGCCCAACAAACATTATTGGCCTTATTTTGGTTAGTCAAACAATCTTGATATTCTTTCAGTGCTTGGGGTTTAAAAATATTCATGACTGATCATTCGGCAGCAGTCATTCATGAAAAGAAATTGTACTAACCAGTACTTCTCGTGTGCTTATGTACCCAAAAAAGCATAAATGTAAATAAGAAGATTATTAATTGTAGTACAACAGAAAACATTTTATCGTCGTGGTGCTTTTGAATAAAATGGGTCTCCATGGGAGCACAACTTCCAAATGAAAACAATTGTCATTAAAAGACATTCCTCTATAGGAAACTAAAATTTGAAGACTATTGTCTCTTTACTAATCCTGACTTAACAATGGCCAGTTGCTTACCATAAATAACTAGTTGGTTCCTCGGATATTGATCATGCGTATATTTTATACAGAATGTAAAAATTCAATTTTCATATACATATATGTTGGAGGTCACAGTGGACGGTTAACTTTTGCATTCAGCAAGGAGATAAATGAGATGATATCTATGAAAGTAATGGAAATGATCTGATATTTTCTTCTGGGTAGTAGTGCAATTTCAATAGCTATTGTCAGAATCTTCTTTTGTTCCTACATTAACCTGCTCAAGATTCTTTTATTTACAACAACTTGATTCTTCTCAGGTTAAGAATTTGATAACTTGCCGCCCCGAAGATGAAGTTCCTATTAGAAATGTTACTATAAGAAAAATTCCTAGGTATGCCCTGATCTATGTTTCAAAGATGTATATCATGGAGATATTAGTGTATGTAGATGTGGCATGTGGCTCAAGTTTTCTGAACTTTACTAAATGATGAAGCTTGGACACATAAATTGGCTTCATTCCATCTGCTCATGTTTTACATCTATACAAGTCAAACAACAATCATAGTCATTGATAACATGTAAAAGGTAATTATAAAAATAAGCATGCAAGCACGTTAAGTGTTTCTTCACTTAAGCATGTGTAGATAAAATAGAAAAGGTATTTATGAACCATGGCATCTGGAGAATCGTAGCCAAGCAACCATAAGTTAAGAAAATGGCAAATATTTATCTTGAGAAATTTACATGTTAGTCATGGTTAACATGTAAAAACTAAATATAAAAATAAGCATACAAGCGTGTTAAATGTTTTTTCACTTAAGCATGTGTAAATAAAATAGAAAAAGTGTTTATGAACTGTGTCATCTAGAGAATCGTAGCCAAGTAACAGTAAGTTAAGAAAATGGCAAATATTTATCATGAGAAATTACATCATTCCTTTCTTTTTAGGAGGTGCTGCAATAAGCCATTTTTTATGGGTAGAAAAAGCAGGGAATAACATCATTCCTTTGTTTCTGTAAAATACTCAGGGTTCTTTTTGTGCACGTTAACAACATTTATGTGTATTTTACTCATACAATGCACTAAAAAAAAAAAACATTTGTCATGATTATATACATCATTTTTATTCTTTTGAGGATTTGCTATGGAAGTTGTACAATCAAGATGTTAAGTGATTGCATATGACAACCGAAAGTAATTGTTGGTTGCATATTGCTATAATGTATTGGATCAAAAAGCTCCTCGCTGTAAATGAGGAAACTGACTTAATTATGGAACAGTTAGGAGTTAATTACAGAACACTATGTATTAAATAAGGAAACTGAGGACTTAATTATGGAACAGTTATAACTTAATTACAGAACACTATTTATTACTGAGCATTTAGTCTTCACATTAAGTAAATGGAGTTAGATCTAGAGGTGCTATTTTTACATTTTCTACCATTTTGGTGCTCTACATTTTACAGATAATATCTACATTCACATCCTACCTACAGACTAAAAATTTCAAACCAGTTAGACTGGTATGGTACAATTCATGCATTCCGTAATACTGCAAAATTTCAAACCATTTTGAAGTTACGGTGATATAAATGGGGACAATCACATGGGATAGAAGATGCAAAGTAGATTATATTTATATGAATATGAATATAAGGATACATAAACAGATTGTTTTTACATGGTTCACTGTAGTACCTAGATGTTTTGATGAAATATGATACCATTCTTATTGTATATCTTTTATTTTTTAAATGCATTACAAAATAATTTTCTTTCCTGATACAGTCACATTTGGTGTATAATTTTCATATGGAAATAAATCTATTTTTGTGTGTATTGCTGCACTTAGTTCTTTTTCTGCTTTTGAATTCTAAGTCATGCTTCTATATATTTGTGATGCTACTTTGGTTTTACCAGGGTCTATGATGACCTTCCTCTCTATGACATGCTAAATGAATTCCAGAAAGGCCACAGTCACATGTCTGTGGTTGTTAAACGCATAATAGACAATGACACACTAATTGAAAAGAGCAAGACCAGCATGTCAGAGAACAGAATGAACCAGAGTAGGAACCACAATGAAGTCCATGGTATTCCTCGTATATGCTATGGCATCATCTTATTCTGATCTTTTGTTTGATGATTAATCTTTTTCTGAAGCATTAAACATTAGATCAATACGTTAAAGAACTTGCATATATTGAAAAAAGTGCAATTTGTATAATCCAAGGTAGTGATTCATGATTTTCCAGGAGATGGATCTCAGTCTTTTATGGCTGAGCATTTGAATAGCATTGCAAATGGATCCCCTGTGAGTAGTAGTATTCAGGGATTTCACAGTCCTGTGAAGAGAAGCAACATGGAGAAACATGGAGACTTGCGCTCACAGATCAAGAAGTCAGAACGAGTGCGGCATGATAATATCCTTGATGTCAATTCAGATACGCTCCCGAGCTATTCGTTAGATGAAGAAGTAGTTGGAATTATAACAATGGAAGATGTTATGGAGGAACTGCTACAGGTGGAGAATCTTTTAGTGGATATATTTTCTAACAGTTAACTATCCCTTATTAGTATGTTCTTTACTTGATTGGACGTATATTAATGTGTGTAGGTCTCGGATACAATCTTTCTTCTTGACTACCTGAATAGCTGAGTGCATAAATTGCTATTCTGTTCATAATCAAATTATGCTTTGTTTGCTGAACTTCGTATTAGTATGTCAATAGCTTTTGTAATGGATAGAGATCCATCTTTTATCATGATTACGGCATTATTTGCGGCAAATAATTATGTGCTTGTTAGTGCTTGGGACACTGTTGAAAGCAGAAAGAGGTTTATGACCATTTTATGAAGACAAAAGTTAATTTCTAGTATATATACTTTAACTTTTTGTATTATTTTTTTTACCAACTTAGACATGAATTTTTTTAGTGCATCTACATTTCACTACAGCCAGGTAGAGTTTCCTGCATGATTGTACAACTTCATGTTGTAAATCATAGAGAGTTGGCTGTGGTCACTGTATCCAATAAACTTTTCTGAATGAGAGCATATAACTTTCATCTTGTGCTAATTTTTTTTTGGTTTTAATACTTGTCTCAATTACGCATGCCACAGCTAATTAATTGCCTCTGAATTGTTTTTGTAGGAAGAAATATTGGATGAGACGGATGAGTATGTTGATGTCCACAACAAGTATGTGAAAGTTTGCTAGTTCTCTATTCTTCTACTTTTCAGGTTGTGTTAGAGAAATTAATGGGTCAAATGATCTGCAGGATTAAGATAAACATGTTACCTACACGAAGGTCATCACCACGATCCTCTGGAACTGTAACTATCTCTCAGTTTCCACGACGAACTCCATCTGCTTCTCCACTGTCTCCCTATCATGATGCTTCTGTATTACGATCACCTGTTTCTCAGTATGCTCAAGTTCCTGGTTCAACACCAACCATTTTAAATTCTCCTGGGAAGTCGTTACCAAGTTCCCCTGCTCATCACATAGTTCTTGGGCAGAACTCACCGTCTTCATATCGAGTAAGGGAAATATTATATTGTTTGGTTTGCTTTTTGAAGTATGAAGTGTGCACTATTTATGCTTTTAAACTAGGATCTCCTTGCATTCTTTACAATCTTCATCATTTCAGTGTTCATTTGGAATTCCCATAGAATTCATTTAAATGATTGGATGTGGATCTTCATGGATCTGGTCTACCAGTCTTTTTCTCTTTTTGTTTTGCTATGGTCTGTTACCTTTAGCCTTGTGGAATAGTCTGATTATGTGTTTTTAGCATCTTGAGTATCTCCTTGCCATGGATGAAATCTCATCTGAGATCTATTGATAAATTTATCTGAATTTCAATGATATTTCTTTCATCAACTAAGTAAAAAACTGTATTGGACATTAATGTTTCTAGTATGTCTCTCTATCTCTCTCTCTTTCTTTCTGTCTCTGTCTCTCTCTCTCTCACACACACCGTCTCTCTCTATATAGAACATTCCGTACAGTTGATTAAAGTTAAAACTTACTGTAGTTGATCGAGTGATGTTATTTTTGTTTGTGGGTGAAATCTTTGTGATCATATTAAGTCTTTCAACCTGTATTTTATGATTATATATGGGCGGTGGTTAGGAAGTAATCTTGTCTTCACCAACCTTGTTGATGAGTGTGTTAATATTCAGGATCATATCTCACCTTTGGTTGATTAGGATAGACATCTTCCAGTTTAGCTATTTGGAATTTTTCATTATTGACAATGCATGACACACGACGTCTTAGCAGGTATCAAGAAAATCATACGAGAAGCTTGAGAAAAACGGAGGGAGTAATATTTGATTGCTTATGGAGGCAAGCGATAGTTAATCAGCTTAACTATTCCATTCTGAAATCTCCATCTGGTAACCCAAATTGTAGCTGCTGTTCATTGATGTGACGATATGATTCCTTGTAGTACATGGAACGTTGTCTTGTATATTATTTGGATAAACTCTCATATATATATTTTTCTCTTAAAGGGAATTTCTTATGTGTAGTGTAAAATTAGTCCTCCTATGGTAGTTCGAACTACTAGAATCTATATATATATAAAATATTATGGCTAGTTTGTTATGAGTAACAAAAATGAAAAGAAAGATTTGATATGTTTGGAATGTCCACAAGTACTATTGATGCCTAGTAAACAGGCATTTGATATTGTTTTCCACGTACCCCACAAAATACGTAACTGATGATGGTGTCTTGTGCTAAGTCTTCGGTGGAGCGACTTCCGGATGTTGGATTGGTTGTGAGGGGTAAACTGGTATGACCCGAGGATCTGCTGTCATTTATGTCGGTAGGTAATAGGGATATATAGGCAGAGGATGTGGAGCTGAAGCTCAAAGATTAAGCTTTACTCAAGATTTTGGAGTCCCTTTTCCGGATCTTCTCCGTCATGGATGAAGTAGGGAAGCAAAGATTTGGAGACAGCCTTGGTAACCAAGCAACCTAACCCGCTTTACCACGGAGAGAGAGAGAGAGAGAGATGTAAAGACGACATCATCAAATCTTGGAAAGATCCAAATGCTGCAGCCTATGGAGGTTTACTATGCTGGGAATCCAAGGCGCTAGCTGCTGCATCAAATTCTTATTCCGGGCGTAGAGGCCATAGTTCACTACGCATGCTTGTTTGTACGAGATCTTGTTTGTCAGCTTTGCTTTGTATAAGCAAGAAAAATCCCATCGTATCCTCGAACATCGAGGCAGGCACAGCCTTGGAGTGAGTGGTGTTTCGGTCAGTAACTCTCGACATTCTGCAAGCTTTTACTCGGAAATCAATGTCTTCAGTCTTCACTTCAGAGGTCACTTTTTCTTTATTTGGTTTTTCTTTGTGTTTCTGGAGTAAACCATGTAAAGAATCTCACGTGGAGCACTCGTACCTTAGCTTTGTGCTGGTGGAAGACAGGACCGAAGAGATGAGGGGCTCCTATGTCCGTCTTCTGGGCCCTTCCACTAAATGAGATGATGACAGACTAGCTTTGTCTTTAAGGTTGCAGGGACGCTTGGACTGGTCTTCCCAGGTGAACAAACCACACCCCCACCCCCACCCCCTCCTCTCCCTCCACCACAAGAAAGAGCGGTCGACCATCACAACAGCAGCACTCAACACTGTACCATCTCCCACCAAATCAATCATTGTGTTGATCATGATGCACACATACTAGATTTTCCTCCCTCTCGATAGATCCGTCCCACATGGAATCGTAGCTGCTAGATCAGGTCCCATGGATTCGTAGTCAAATCCACCAGTGTCCGTATATTGCGCGAACCATCAATTGGTCTCCGTCCAACGGCGGCTACATAACTTATACATAAAGAGAAACGCAACACACACTACCGACCGACGCTTGGTTGAAAACCATGCCCATGCCCGAGGCCGCCGATCCGATCGGCGCCGCAGCTGTCGGGTTCCCTGCTAAGAAGATGGAAGGCTTTGTGGAAGCTCCTCTGTCCGAACGAGGGTTGGAGATAGCCAAGAGTCGAGAAGAGCTTCTGCGCCTCCTGCACGATCTCCCGGAATCCGAGTTCGAGCTCTCCCTCACCGATCTTGTGGAGAAAGGAACGGGGGTTGCCGGTGATCCCGTGGCGAACAAGGCCGCGTCTTTTCTTGAAGGGCAGCTGAATCGGGCCAATGTCGTCAGTAAAGAGAGGAGGAGGAGGAAGAAGAAGAAGCGAAGCAGCAGCAGGAGTAGCTTCGGAAGCAGCAGCGACGGCGTGCTGCTCAACTTCTACGTGCCGGCCTCTTTGTCGCGAAGCCTAACCACGCCGAGGTCGAGCCGCCGGCCTGCCGCCGCCGCAGCAACGACGGACTGGCTACAACAAGAGGTGAGCGAGCGATGAGTTCTTCCCTTCGACATGCTGCATCCGCTGGTTCGTCGAACTTTGCTTGTGAACTGCTTTCTTCATCAGTTTCTTCGTGAGGTCTCTGGAAAACACCGATCGACTAGGAAAGGAGTTAGGGAATCTCCCACCCTTATTGCTAACTCCAAGCTGGAAGAAAACAAGGAACACCAGCACCTAAAACAATTAAGAGGTCTCCATTCTCATATCTAATAGAGCAGAGCAGGTGTATATGTATGTGGAGCAATAGAGAAGATGGCAAAAGATGAAGAGATGGAAGATGACGGTAAAAACAATATAAAAGAAGAATGATAAACAAAGCATAAGGGTTTAGAGAGAGAAGCAGCATAGCGAGATAGATGTGTTTATAATTTAGCATCCATCAACCCACAGAATGAAACGAAACGATTCCTTGTTTTCTCGACTGCAATGGAGAATTATTCGCCAAAATAATCTCAGAAAAGATACAGTTCTAATCTTCCAAAGAGCATTTGGAGGGCGACCAGTTGGATTATCTCTAGTTCTCCAGGGAGGGGGCATCCAGCCAAGAAAGAACAAACCATTGAAGAAAAAAGTCAGCTAAAATTCACAGATTCGATGCCCAACGCAGCTTGATACTGACACTGAGCATTTGTTCTTTTGAAAAGCTAGATCTCATTCTTCATGTTTCTCCCTTTCTTTTGCTTTGCAGGATAGAGAGATGAAGACTTTAGGGTGCTGGTCGGGCCTGTGGCAGAGGGGGAGGGGGAAATGAAGGAGACACTTGGGTATCTTGAAGCAGCTAAACCACGTCTTCTTCGTCCACCAATAGGCTTCCAAAGTTGTCATGTTTTGTCTGTAAATGATGTTTAACCCTTGTGGATCGGCGCTGTCATGTTCTCTTTGGTGCATTATAGCCTTTGATTCCTCAATCTCAGGATGGTTGGTGTTCAAGATCGAAGTCTAATTGTAACTGCAATCAACGACAAAGAAGAAATGTCAGCTTTAGACAGGAAAGAGATGGAACAAATACAACACCACCTTCATTAAAATAGAAGCTGAAAAGAAATCCAGAACTGATACCTGACAAAGTGACTGGAACACCCGCGTTCACAATTTGATGCATACAGAGTAAGCAAATAGGATTAATACAATAACTCATTCCAAGCATCTTCCCTCCAGAAAACTTGATTTGAGCCAGACTAAGCCTCCTTAATTGACAGCTGCAAGGATGTCTATGTGCTCAATGTCCATGGCGGACTACATGTGATAAAACAAGTAAAGAGTCTTACCCAATGGGCAAAGACACTGTCGGAAAGATACAAAACTTGCATTAGAATATATATCAGCCTGCAACAAGTCCACTATGTCTATCTGATCTTTGCAAAACGAAAGATAAGAAAAGGACATCGGTCCTTAGATACAGGGAGCAAGTCCTGTCTTTTTACCTGCTTGTTAGTTCTCAAATCCTTTTGATTCTTCCCACTTTGTTATTTCATGAACTAATGCTGAATCTTAGAGGTATTCCATCGTCAGAAAACAAAATTTTTATTTAGATCAACAGTAAAAATCCGATGGTAGCCCACCAAGAATTTTTAAGAAGATAGACACATGTATCTGTATAGATATCTACAATCTTGAATAAAATTTTCAAGATGGTAAAGACACTTTTTAGCCAGAAGAAAAAAGCTGACAAATTGATGCATTATTATAAGCACAAAAGAGTAGATCACGTGAACAGAACTAAGCTAAGACAACAAAAATGATTGTCTTTGCTTTTGATCTAATACCAAACATGACGAAATGAACTTGAGAATCAAAAGAGATCCACTTACAAAGAAACCATACAATTTAGTGCCTTCCATTCTAGATTCCTAGGATAAACATCTAAAGAAGATGGAAGTGGCATGTCACCCCTCTAAATCCCAAACTACTAATATTTGTCAATACAACTCCTTGGACACACCAACAATTGATTTTATTCCAAGAAATCCTGTCTGTTATTCGAGTATCAGCATTGGGATTGCATATCACGAATCTTTCTTCATATATTTCTAGTACTCCCATCTCAAAATGCAAACATGGTTTTCACCCATTGGTAGGGCTCCACAGCACTTATGATCAAATTAAGAAAGATAATGATGCTAATTTGCCTACCTATATTCTCCTATACCCGTTGAAATTGACAAGTGGGCAATAACATGGTAAGTCAATGCACGAACCACACTTGAATGTACCAAACATGACTAAATCGATTAATTTATCAGTAAATTACAGACATACAAATAGACTAGTTTCCAATTTAAGGCCACACATATTCAACCGAAATGTTGCAGTTAATATATGGTGTGAGGGTTTACAAGTACAACTTTACCAATATAAAAGAGTTCAAATATGACCATATACATATAAATTACTTGTCATAACAAGATCAAATGCTACTTTTTTGGCATTATTACATCAAATGTTAAAAACTACAACATAAATTGTTAAAATGAAACATGATAGTCAAACTGCAGTTTTGTGAAAAGGGATCAAATAGATTGGCCACAGGTCTGGGCATATTATCAGGCATGACAAAATGAATTCTGTTATTATCCATCATAATGGCAAAACTCATACATTTAATCCAATCAAACGTAGACTATGAACAAAAAGAACTCCATAACTTAGATAAGAAATTATGACAATTTAGTTAATGAAGATTGCACTGATGCTCATGCACAAATTGTTAAAAAGATTTAATGTCAATTGAATTTGAATCAAGAATAGTCATGATCTACTATGATTATGTTTAATTTATTGCTCTCAAACTTAGATCATCATTTTAATTACCAACTTGCTACTAAAGAATTGCACCTTGTTCTTTGTGAGGACTAACTAATGACTTGTTTTTCAATTTGGCCATTGATTACTAATAACAGCAACAGACAGTTGTTAATCATGAGATGCTTCATAGATTTAAATGCTGAGGAACTATAAGACAACATATATAAAAAGTTTGACGTTGAGATAAGAATGTTGAGGTGCATGTATGAAATACTAGGAAGTTTGTGTTGTTGATATAAGAATATTGAGGTGATTGTACGAAATTACTATAAAATATGAGAAGGAATTATTTTTTATTTGTGAATATTCATGAACAATTTATTATGATGAGAAAGCACCATTTAAGATGATATGAGCATGTGCTAGGGAGACCTATAGATATTGTAGTTATAAGATGTGAAACTACTAATTTTGCAAGAAAAGATAGAGAGACCTAAAAGGACTTTATTAGAATCTATAGATAAAATTTTAAATACTCTTAAATAAGGATATGATTTTTTACGGAGCTCGTGTACTAACCTCAAATAGGTGGAACTTTACAGTTTTTCTTGTTGTACGGTTCAGAGGACATGCCCTAAAAGTTTGGAATAAATCAATCACCGCAATGAAATGAAAACTGTTACCAAACTGAGATAAAGATATTGTGTGCCTTCCGGTATCTTAGTATACCTCAAAAGATTAAATGATTTGAACTTTGATCATTTGGTGCTAAATTGTATATGAGGTAGCGTTTCCACAGATTGATCTTCATGTTTCAAAAGATATAAGATTCCTAACTAGTAATCTATTATATTGATTAGTAATCAAGAAGTGAACAAACACACAGAAAACAGTGACAATGTTAGGATATTTAAATAACTTTTCAGAGCTTAAAATAAGAGACATGGTTAATTACAGATATAAGTCCCAAAGCAAGAGAATTATTTGATGAAGTTTCCGAAGCACTCAACATGTTGCAAATTGATGAGACCTAAAGCAACAACCTTACTGCAAAAGTTTAATTGGATTGGACCAAACAGGTTACTATTTCTACTAGCATGCTGCATTCAAGCACAAATATTTGTTAGATGCAACAAGTAGATTTTCTGCTTTCAAATACTGTCACTGAAAGACCAAAACAAGACGATTCTATTTATTCAGTGATTCTATTTATTCAGGGATCTAAAAAAAATCAGATCTTTCCACTGTATGACATTTAAGATGCTTCATGTGGCCAGTTTCACTACTAGCAGAAGAAGAGTAAATGCAAAGACAAAAGAAAAAAAAGAGCTTGTCAAAACTTCCTGTATAAGCACAAGGCCATTTAAATCTAATACACAGCACCTAGACCATTCCTTCCCTACCAAGGTCTTCCATACAATTTACGCACTTCAAGGGACAAGTGCACTTCATCGACTTTTAAGCTTTTCATTTCCTATTGGTTGCCCTTTTATATTCTTCAGTAATAAGATACCCCAACATTCTCCTGGAATCTACCCTAAAGATATATGCTTTAACCTATTAAGTAAATTGCCTCAGAGCCTAAGAGATGACTCATCTGCTTCTATCCCATATAGCAAAGAGAGAAGAAAACCCCGCCATCCTCATCGTTGCATGGATCTCAAAGATTACGAACCAATCCCTGCACGAATTACCAAGCAAAAAAATTACAATTTTTCTTAGTATATATTTTCACTTGATTCCTTCTAGAGACCTAATTCCTTTCCAGCTTAGTCTAATAATTATCCTAACAATGTCACCACTGGAGAACTGCAATAATCATGCAATCATGATTTAAAGTACAGGTTAGACTGGAAAAATATCCACCGGTCTAATAATTATCCTAACAATGTCACCACTGGAGAACTGCAATAATCACGCAATCATGATTCAAAGTACAGGTTAGACTGGAAAAAATATCCACTGGTATTTGCTGGTCTGACCAAGCATTTATGCTCGAACATATGATACCACTATGCATATGTTCCTTTTTACAATTTTTTATTGTTATACTTGATGACAGCGAAAGGTACACAGCTTGATTTACCAATCAGTTGTTCAGTACCTTACTGGTCCAATGGGTTCTTGAAACTGGTATTAATCGATAACAACAACGACAAGAGTATGCTATAATGTTCCAACTATTTGGGGACAGTTGCAGAACTTCTATTGTCATCGAGCTCTATACAAAAAAATATCTTTTACTAAATTAATAACATCTAAAATTTTCTTTATAGTTTCCATTAAAGTATTCCTAAGTCTCCATCTACCTCTTCTCTATTAAAGTATTTATAATCGAAGGCCGAAGACATCTGCAGCCTTCGACATCTTCGCTGTCTTCTTCACCGAATGCTGCAGACGAGGTGACGAGGAGAAGAGGAGGAGGCGACATCACAAGGCTGCGTACGCCTTTTTCTTAATATTTTTTATTTTTATATATTGATTTTTATATTTTTATGTATAAAAATATATTTTTATATTTTTATGTATAAAAATATATTTTTATATTTTTATATATTAATTATATATATTTATGCATATCGCTTGGTACGCCGTACCATACCATACCAAACAAAGCTCGATACATCGGTATGGTATAAAATTTCAAACCTTATTCACACCATTCACTATCACTATCGTTGGCCGAGATGCAGGCCACAAGGAACAATCATCAGTAACACTCACCAAAGGACAGTTGCAGCCATAAGAATTAGTATTTAATGTGCTTGGTGAGGTGCCAGGAGGAATGTTTGAAAAGTGAGTCCTTCTAACACAAAGTAAGCCATAAAGAGGCAGATCTTGGAATTATTTGTCTACGGATATGCCTCACAATTACACATCAAACAACTACCAAGAAGTAATATCATGTCACTGTGCAACGTGTAAATGAAAATTAGAGTTGGCTAACCTGGAACTCATTGTAGCGTCTCACAAGAGAGTGTGGTCCGATTAAACCAACTCATTAACTCATAATTTAACTGGATTTCTGCAACAACCAAACCCATTGTAAATGTTAACAATGTCTAAACTTCATGTTAGCCATGGCCACTGCCCCGTTTTTTCTTCTTTCATCCTCCCTTTCACAATAGTATTCAATGATAAATGAGCAATCATGTCACCACGCAATGCAAATGAAAATAAGAGTAAAATAACCCGGAACTTGTTGTCACGCCTCACCTGAGAGTGTGATCCAAATTCACCGACCCGTCAACTCATCATTTACCCAGCTTCCTGCAACAACAAAATCAATCATAGATGTTAACAATGTCTAAACTTCATGTTAGCCATTGACAGTGCCATGATTCTACTTTCATCTACCTTTCCACACCAGTATACAATGATAAACTGACAAAGACCTATAAATGCTAGCAAAAGTCCTGATTAAATTGTGCAATGCAAGTTAGAAATACCTTGCCTATAAAAAAGGCGTGTTAGAGCAGAAACTGAACTTCCAGTGCCAAATACTTGAAGTTAGTTTAAAGCGGAATCACTGTTCCAGCCATATAGATGTCTTGGTAAGATATTAAAATTTATGATATAAAATAAAAACCAAAGTCAAGCATAAAAGAAACCATAATGCACTGAAATTTAGCCAACTGAAATAATAACTTTTACTTTGAAACTAAGAGGTTCAAACAGTTTCACCCCCAGCAGCTGAAGTAAAAAAACAGTAGCAACTGCTAGATCATGCACTTACACATCAGTTTTGAAGCAACAGACCTGGTGATAGGTTATAAGGTCTTGAAGGATGTCCATCTTCCATAGGAGAAGAAAATGCCTAGTCAAGCAACAGAGAGTATTTGAATTAAGCAAGGAAAGAACAAAATAAGTGAAAACCAAGGGCAATATCATGAGAACCAAACCGCACAGCAACTCATGTTAACAAACAGAATTATAATAAATCATGTCAACACAACGTGATTAAAATTCAGGACATTCAAAAAATGAACATGAAAAAGTTTACAAACTGCATAAGTTATTCCAAAACCACTATGATCCTAAAGAAAATGTTTTACTCTCAGCAAGCTTCTTTAAAAGAAGACAAGCTTTATAACCATAACAAGATAAATTTAAGAACTGGCATTATTTCCAAAACCAAAATTTAATGAGGCCAAATCCATAGCTAAAAATAAATTTAAAAATGATTACCCAAAAAATAAGAATATGATATAGATTCCTTCTTTTAAAAATTTTGACACCTTCATAGGACACCAAAATGTTGTGGAGCTGACATGGATATAGAATGGTTGATCTAAGACATATAACTCCCATATTGTCCAACTAGGCACCATATATGTATCATGTCTGCACGACATAAATTTGGGATTCACATGAGCTATAGGTGTGCCATGTCAACACTATATAGGAGTCACGTTACTGCTACATCAGCACCATGTAAATATAATCATATTAAGGTTCTAATGGTCCCCATATGGATGTCATGCTCATATATGCACTACAACAAACCCACATCAGCACCAGATACAAGCCCAATAGTTGGAAGTGTTAAGTGTTTTACAGAGTATGGCACAAGTGGGTGAAAGTCATACACTTTACCACAGGTGGGCAAATTGAAATTGGGCCACAAACCACAGCTGTGCAAACTTTAATTTGTCGTTAAAAATATACTGGTTAAATAGAAATTTTATCCAAACTCCTCCATCAAATATTCAATTGCAGACATAGAAACTCAATTAGAAGTCATGTCAAACCTGACAAAAAAAGACCAGTTTCTAACCACAATCAGCCAGAATGTAACCTTCTACCTTTGATCACAATGAACCAGATGCCACACAAATTACAAAGGATGACAAGAAGTCTGTTCCGTGTTCATCATTAATAGCTAAGGCAAATTAATAACGAAGTCTGTGCCATGTTCAGCATTAATAGCTAAGGCAAATGAATAACGAGACATTCCATTCAGTTCCAAATTTACAGAGATCTATCATTATCTGCTTCAATTTGACAGCACAAAAGAAACATAAGATATTGACTTGTCACATGTAACCAAAAAGCATTTAACGCAACACCCATAAGAAACAGGACATGAGCTTTCTTAACAAGTAAACATGTAATTTTAGTCAAAGACTATCAAATGTCAAGAACTACTGTCAACAAATTATAGTATTGATTTTCTCTTGAATATGACCAGCTTTTGTTACATCACTTGGAAACATCACGACTTCACACTTTGATTCATAGCCATGTGCCTCTCAATCAACTTGTCCACAAAAGATCTAATCTGCAACAACACAAACCACTAAATAGTCAAGAAGTGCAATGGACTTAAATAGGATTAATAAACTTCCTCCAGAGAGGAAAATCTATAACAAGTCAGGAAGAAAATTCAATATGTGAAACCCAAATGTATACATGGAATTATAGAAGAACAGCATAAAAATAAGGGTAGCTACATTGGTCAAAAAACCAAAAACAAATTGTTGCTAGATAGAGGTCAAAACTTTTTGCCTGATTGCAAGAATCAATTGAGATAGTCACTATATGAGAAGTTGAGCAAACCTTGTTCTTCCGTCTAAAATCAAGAAAGTCATAAATAGCCAATCTTTTTTCTTCTTCTGTACATTGTTCCACAACCTGACAATATCAAAAATACAAGAAACATAAGAATACATTTCTGAATATTGAATTTCATAACTGAAACATTCAGGCCCCTTGGTTGCAAATATAAACATGAGGCTAAACAGAAATAACTTCCTTCTGTTGTATGTCAAACAAAAGAGAAATCAAGATATGGTTATCATGATACAAAAATCATGACACCAGAAAATGGCATGATAGAGCTCTTCTCCTTGCGATGTTGCATTAACAATAGACGATATAAAAATTTTCAATATATGTCCATCTAATATAAGCAAAATGCTAAGAAAAATGAGGTACTGACCCAAGTGCTCATGGGCTAAAAAGAATAAGGGTTCACCTTGGTTGCAGTTCTCTTCATTATTGATTTATAACCTTCTCTGTCAATCTTCCTAGTTCTGTACAGAGGCATCAGTAGGGAAGCTACATAATCCACAACACCTTGTTTAATATAGTTCACTCCTCTTTGCTGATGCTCTAGAGATGATTTGTTTTCTGCTACTTGTAAGGCAGCATCTGCCCCAGTCTGACATTGGTTCCTTAAAGCTGGTAGGACTAAGTTATTGGAGTCTTCTTCATCTCTTATATGAATGCTGCTATAAAAATCAGCATCTGCATCCATTGCTTGTAACTGCCACCTCTCGATGGCAAGAGAATCCTTAACACCTCCACTACCAACAGCATCTGTATCAATCCAAGCTTTGGTCAATCTACTATCCACTGCTCCACTTTCTCCAGAATGTTCCCTTAGACTTGAAGTATATGGTACTTCATTTGAATAGCTGCACTGAGTATAGTTATCACCGGACATTTTTGAATTGTCAAGACAAGCAGCACTGACATCAATAGACCAATTTCTAACCCTGCAGTTTCTTGAATCTATTTCTGATACACAATCTAGCCGTCCAAAATTGCCATCAGACCACTTCCTTCTTACATCAAATTCATCCAACTGCACACAGTGTTCACGTCTCGCAAATTTATGAAAAGATGGTATCTTGGGAAGCTCACGCAATGGCACCTCTGCATCTGAAGTTGCATATGCCTGCACAGCAAACCACCAGAAATTATATTCATCAAATAGGAGTATTAACACTCATAGAAATAACAAAAGGAAAAAAGGTTAACTTAAATAAGGTTCCGTTAGAAACCTCTACAGCTTTAAGAGCAGCAGCACGTGCAGATTCTACGGCAGCAAAGGTTGCAGCTTCTTCAGATACAACTAAATTTTCCTTTGTCTTTGACTTTGTGTGTACAATACTCTGTGAACGCAATGATCTGACATCAGATTTTATGCATGCTGAAGATTCTAACTTGGTGGGCAGGATCTCAGGTTTCTTAATGTTTACTTTAGATGGTGAATGGCTTCCAGAAGATGAAGGAACTTGAATAGTACATTTATTTTCCGATGTTTCAGTAGTCATCCGTAGATGTGGCTTTCCTAATATGAGTTCCTTAGATCTGACTTTTGATGATTCTGAGCATGTTGCTTGCCTCAGCAGCTTCAATCCATTTACAGCCTTTTCCTTGCGGAAAACTTCTATCCACATGCCAACCAGCTGACTTGCAACAGAACGGATATCTCGACTAGTATGCACACATACCTTATCTTTAATGGTTCTTCCGATTCCTGCAACAGGAGGAAATGCCTGGTATTTAAGATCACTATTGCTGACTGAGCATCACATATAGTCCAAAATGACTCAATGCAATTCACGTAAAAATAATAGTAAAATATCTCACACTATACTGGCACAAGTTATTAAACAGATTCATGAAAATATATAAGGCAAGAGAATGTGATGCTTGTGAACTAAATGCATGCATTAGACTTGCTAAACCAACAAACAGAACTTCCAATCTCAGAATCAACACTACTCTTAGGACTTCTAAAGTATTATAGCATGAAAATGACAAAAAAAAAAAGAGTCAAACAATGATAGACCAGATGAGAAGATTTTCTGTGGGTTATAGATTGCAAATCACAAGTACTTTGAATTTCATTATAAATCACAAATACGTCATATTTCTGGTTTTATTCATACTGGACACATGTTTGATGTGATAATTCATATTTTGTGAATACTTCCACAAATTAATTCTCTTTAAAAATGATCTAAAGAATGAATTCTTCCAGGCAAGGATTTAAATTTTGATGGTACCAGTTTCAGCAACCAATCAAATCATTATGGTGTTGGTATATAGGGTGGTACAGAAGTCTAGAACAAGCAGGTATAACTGAAAAGAAAAGAAATTTAATACCGACCTATATGGCCCAGGACAAGTCCTTGGTTGGACCAATAATTATTGATTGATACATACCTGTCTAATTAGTATTTGAAAGTTTGCTACTAGGATACTTTGGAAACATTTTTGTTATATATTTTGAAAAAAAATACAGTGCAGAAAACTGCCAATACCATACCAGTCCATCCAAGGGTCGGTATTGATGCCAAACAAATTCCAGTCCTTGCTGTACTGCACTCATTTTTAATCCCATTCTCAGATTGTCTCCTTTTTTTTCTTCCTTGCAACCACTATGTTGCTTGCTATTAAAGTCAGCCTCTACTTCAAAACTGTCTGGCAAATCCCACTTTCCTCTGCTGCATACAAAGTAACTCCTCCCACATCCAGTGCATACTCCATGTGTCTCATAGGTACTGGTGCGTCTATCTAGGAGATTAGAGGAGATTAGAGCTGGACTCAAATCCAGGCGAGGTTCATACTTGAATATGTTGAGAAGAGCATTCTTGTATCCAGCATGAAACCTAATGTCTATGCATGAAGATCTTGTCATTATTTCTTGCATATACCTAGACAATCACTTCCTACATAACTAGTGAAAAATTGCACTTAAATAATATATTAGTTCCTCAAAGTATCTTAGTTGGCTGAGATCCTAAGCTATGAAATAAAATTTTAAATAATTAAGGACTTGATCAAGCTGGTGGCTACTCCAGACAATGCAATATCAAGATCATGCACCACTAAATAGAAAGCACACCCTGACTACAAATGCCAAATTCCAAACTGCAACACAGAACATGGTACTACACAACATATCAATTTTATGCTAACTCCAATGTGTCATAACCAGTCAATCCTCTTGAAAAGAAAATAGTCACCTTGGCAAAGGAGCTAGACCATTTGAATCTGTTTCAAGAATGCAAATTACAGCTCAGTAGAAAGAGAAACAAAACTAAAGACCATTTACTATTTATCATACATCCAACTTGACAAGAGATTAGGCATACAAGAAATCGTGCCACATGAAATTTGTAATCAGCAAAGGAAAAATGATCAGCTAAGATGCATAGGTACAGCAAACTAACAAACTTCAAAAGCTGACAGGCAGAATATAGGCAGCAGTACTTTGATGTTAAAATAATGAGAAAAAAAATTAATAATGTGAAGCGGTTTAAAACGAATAAAGCATAAACTAGAAAATTGCATACCAGATAAACGAACAGCAACTAAATCAGTTGATACAAGAACAAGCAGGCGAACACAATGTCGCAAGAGCTGAGTAGAATTTTTTCCCAACGAATCCTGTATTGAAAAGGAGAGGTGAAAACTATTTTTCAGAAATGATAGCTTCTTATAGCATATCATTAAAAAATTAACCTTCTAAAAAAGGTAAAATTACATTAAAAAATAACCTCAGAATTATCTTACAAGGATCCAAGTGTTGAGTGTGCTGAGTCCTTCTTTGGTCCCAGTGAAAGATTTTAGAGATTCAACAGGAAGGCGCAATAATTCTTTAGCAAGATGTAATCGTCCAGATGTAGTTTTTGCACTAAAGAACAAGTCTTGCAATAAAGATTCCTTGGTGGACAATATATGTTTGCCATCCGAAGAGTTTTTGCAAATACCACTAGGAAGCTTGCATGCATCAAGTCGCTTTGACATGTCTCTTACTTCATTTCGTTCACCATCTGACTGTGTCAGTGTAGATTCCATTGCCTCTACTTCTGCTAGGTAATCCTTACCAGTAGTTGAGATGTCTATAATGCGTACTGCTTCTCGAAGACCACTCATCATGGCACCACCAACAGTATCAGGGTGCTCCTTGCAGGTTGCTTCACCAGCAAAAAATAAACAATTTGCAACTGTTCTTCCCAAAATATCATAGTCTTCACCAGATGCTCCAACAGCAACATAAGAGTAAGCACCCCTACTGAATGGGTCCATACCCCAATTTGTCACAACAGATGCAATAGGATCTGGTACAGAATTTTCACCAAAAAGTTTGCGAAGAACCCTCAAAGCATGGTTCACATGATCAGATTTGCTGAAAGTTTGTCTAGCTGCCTTTCCAACTACAAGTGCTATAAGAACAGGTGTCCCAACTGTCTTCTTCACATTCCAAAACATAAAACATTGGCCCCTTTTATCTGTTTCTTCTGCAGTAGCCCCAAAGTAGTCTACGTTTTCATCCCAAAAAGCTTTAGAGAACTCCAGTACAACTTTATTTAGCACACCAAAGCCAAGCCTCTTGATAGAAGCCTGCTTCCAATCAGGTAAGGCAGGAGAAAACTTAATTGTCTCTGCCTTCAGACAACCAAGTGGAACAGTGATCAAGGCTGCATCCCCTACATATTCCATACCACTCGATGTAATAACTTTGACTTTGTTTTCATCTTGGCCAGCACCACTTATTTCATTGGTGTTATAGATGATCTCAGTAACATTTTTGTTTAATTGAATATCAAGTCCCAGGCCTAAACTTTCTATAACTGTGCTGTAACCCCCTTTAATCATACAGTGGGGCCCACCAAATCCTCCATAAACATCATCTTGATTCCAGTGAGGAAGTGATACTTCCTTAAGTGATGCAGCACAACCATACTCCAAATGCGCAAAGTGCCAATCCATCACTCTTCGCTCAAGGGGGCTCAAAATATTAGTTTCAATATTGTGGTCAGCACCATCTGTCAATCTAGAAGCTGAGGAATTTACAGAAGCATCCACTGTTGCTGAATCATAAACCACACTTAGTTTATTGAATTCTACAGAATCTGATGTTGCCTTAGACATGCGCCGCTTCCTAATGGCATATTCCAATCCATCCTCAAGACACATTTCCATTGCACCCTCACCATTTTGTGCAACAAGAAGTACCATGTCATCAAGAAGACTATTATATTCAGCTTCCAGAGCTTCATCTAAGTCAGCAGGAACTTTAAGACCTGTGACTGTATCATAAAGAGGGCAATCACTGTTCAAAACAGTTAACTCAAGACCCAACTGGTTACAGATTAAGGATGACGGATCTGGTCTTCTTTCAGTTGCAACATCAGCCTCTACACCAGTGATAATGCTGGCACCAAGATCAACAGGAACTGAAAGTGATGAGCGATCTGTGTATACACGACCACCAACTCTATCTCGAGCCTCGAGAACAGTTACGGAAAAGCCTTGGCGATGCAAATGACGTGCTGCAGTTAAGCCAGCAGGACCAGCTCCAACAATGATTATCCTCTTGTGAATGTTTAGACCAGATTCAGTACTATTATTCACCTCTAAAGATTGTGCAAAAGATGAATGAATCTTAGCATTTTCTTTCACCATTTTTGTCACATTGTGCATATCAGAAAAAGCCTCTATGTGCTGTGAGGAACCGTCAGTCTTTGATCCACAATCAAATGGTGGATCAATCATAGAAGGAATAGATGTTTCCGCAATGTCTTCTTTCTGAGCATCATTGCACCTCACCCCTTCATCATATGGAGAAAATTTGTCATACCCACTCCTTAAGTTACAGACCAAATCTGAGCACACAGGATCCCCAGCCATGAAAGTTTTGGGTGGTTCTCTTTCACATATTAGAACCACTGGCGACAAATCTAGTTCTGTATTAGCATTTTCCTTAACTTGCACATTTACAGAAGGCTTTGGCATGCATTGCTCTGAAGCAATTCCAGCATTAATGTAACCCTGCAGAAAACAAGTTAGAATCTGGATGTCTATTCTTAAGGTCTTTAAACTTAGTATCCTGAGCACAGAAGTGCTTGGCCCAAAATACAGGATCATTTATAAGAAACCTTAGTTATTGAAAAACAAAATCCCTTCAGGAAAAAAAAGGAAGTACGACCACACACATCCTACAAAGATCAGTATCAAAAACTCTCGTTTGTTACATGGAACCAAATAACTAAGACTTAATTGCAGGTATTCAACTTCAGTGATACTTGAAGAAGGATAGTTATGACTTGTTAACAATCAATATTAATAGATAATATGATATTAACTTGGAAATGAAGAAATATATATATTCTTTCCCATAAAAAAACTTACATTTTGGTCAAGAAACATATAGATCTCACGAATGAGGGATTGACGTGCTGATTCATCTTTCGAAGAAGCATCAGTTACACCACAGTTCATAAGAGGAAGTATGTGCTTCACATCTTTACTCCAACAACCTAGAATAAAGTTCCTGACATGCAAAGCAACAAGGATGTCTAATTTAAGTTTAAAAAATAGCAATCAAAAACCAGAAATTCCGCAAGTCGAATGAAAAGTTTCAACCACCATTAAAAATAACCATGATTTAGAAAAAGATAAAACTAAAACGTGTAACAAGTTTCAAAGTGCACAAATAAGAAAACACATAAGCTAAAAGCAAAAAAGGTTTTTGATCATGTCTTTAGTATCAACTTTTGAGTTAAAAATTCCCTATTCAAAAAATCATGAAAATTAACTGCACATTTTCACGAAAATGTAACTTACCTGCAATCCAAATATTCTTGAAGACCACCTCTACGCTTCAAGATGTCCCTAAATTTGATCTTCTCAATTGGACTAACAGCATGAGCTTTTAGCCCAGTTGCTACTGCTACTGAACCATCATAAGAAACCTCATCTAAGGAATGTGCACATGACTTATCTCTTTGTCTAAGAGACTGGTCTTCATTAGTGGCAGACAAGTTTGCAAAAGGTCCTTGCTCATGCATTAGAACTTCCCAGTCAGCATCTCCCTCGTATGCCATGTCACCATGCCTATGTATTTTTGTATTACGGACCACACGGGAAATTGTTGATTGGTTATATACAATGTCACACTCGGATACTGAAGATGGTTCAGTTTGATGAGTTTCTGTCTGATTGAATCTAGTCTCAGAATTCACCACATCAGGATCCTCAATGGTAAAAGGAACTCGACTCTTGGTGGAAGATGGCTCTTTGGAGGCATCATATAGTACGTGATTTACCAGTGAAACTCCCTGAATGTTTGCACTCAACGATTGGTGTATGACAACATCAGGTTGAGGATTCTCATCAGATGAGATGTTGGCAGGTAAGAGTTGTGAATTACAAGATCTCATAATATCTGTAGATTGATCTGGATGGACAACAACAGCGTCAATTTTTTCTACCTTCTCACCAAAATTTGAGAAACATAAACAAGGCAAAGTTCCACCATATTCTCCGCTGCTACTGACTCCGTGATGGAACCTACAGTCATTATGTAGCTGACACTTTTGGCAATTGATGTTTGGTGAAATCTCAGAGGAAGGCCATGATAATTCATCATGACCTTCAGGTTCTATTGCATGCAGTCTTTCTTTCGCAGATGATATCTTCTCACAATTATAATAAGGTCTTTCAAAAGCTTCCTCAGAAGTTAAGTTCAGTATTTTATCCTCATTTAAATTTTTATCGCATGAATCAATGGACGCATCATTATGTAAAGCCCCTACAACTTCCTTCCTCTGCCTTTTGAGAGAATAAATTTCTTCAGAAACCCCAGTGATAACTTCGTTTAAAGCATTACAATGTTCCTTGCATTTTTCTGACATCCTAAGCACATGTTCAGAACATGAACCTTGAACTGATAACCCATGAGTACCATCAGAAAGTTTATTTCCATCCTTAGCTGGTGATTCATTTGATCTATGAGAACACTGTCTAATCCTAGTCCCATTACATATTATCGAAAAAAGATGGTCAGAAGTTGATAGACCCACAGTCGTGCTCCCATTGGTGAAATGTTTGAGACTATTCCCCTGCCTTGCTATCTTATCATTAAACTGGTGAGGTATCTTCTCGTCAGAGGTTTCATAAGGACTTTGATTCATCTTATGGTCATTTCCCACACATTTTTCTGACTGTTGTTTTGGTAAAACAGTTATCTCGTTTGTTGCTTCAACAGAATCAGAACTCGAGACGTGAAATGAAGATGGTGCAGAGCTACCAAAATTTCCCTCATGATGTAGAACAGAACCACCACAAGCATCAAAATTTGCACTTTCCATAACTTCAAGGCCAGAAATAGAAGAAGCCTCATGAGTTGAATTTCGGGGTAATTGTTTGGAAGTTCCACCTGAACTATGACTTGACAACTTGGAAGATTTTGAAGTAGGTATCCTGCCTTCTTGACGCATAGATGAGCGAGGGAGAGTTTTTCCGGAGGCAGAAGTCTGTTTTTTCACCAACATTTCATCATCAGATTTCCCACCTAAATGTCCATCTGGTGTACTATTGATCTTCATCTCTGTAACTATACCATGAGGCTTTGGACCCCTAATTTTGGTGACAAGTTCCAATTGTGCTCCATCAGAAATTGAAGGCATACCACTGTTTAACAGAGCAGATCTCTCAAGGTTTGGAACCAAATCTTTGGAAACCATGCCAGTTCCACACATCAATTCATCATCAGTACTCGGAGTTTTATCTTTTGCCTTTGTTTTCTTAGTCGGATGAACCCTTTTGACAAAAGTTGATAGTGAATCTCCCAAACTCACGTCTGAAGAATCGTCTGAGCTGCTGCGAAGACCTGAAACACCTTTAGCCCCATCTTTCATGGTTAAATCATGCCTGGATCTTCTGCTTCCAGGATTCCCTAGATGCCCTAACTGCACATTGTCACCTCCCATGTTGTCCACCTTCTCCAACAAGCCTAACCCATCCAACGGGAGGGATTTCTTTTCAACTATGGATGCGGCGCCACCAACAGCTTTACCCCTCTTTGGACCCTTCAGCTTCTTCTTGAAACTGGCTAATGTATCGTCCATCTCGCCGTACTCCGCCTTCTCGTCATGCCTAGGGTTTTCAGCCCTGGCACCAGGGGAAGCGGGCTTACCCTTGTTCGCAACCCTTGCCTTCTTGACCTTGAAAAGACAACCAATCGGCTGCTCGTCCTCATCCAGTACTCCGACACCTGCCTCAGCCGAGGGTAATGATTTCCTCTTGCGCTCCTTCTTCTCCATCTTCGAAATCACCGACGTAGGTTGCGGGGATCCGGATTCTACAGGACCACTACCAGCGACGGAAACATTAGACCCCTTCTCCCGTTCCCTCAGCGCCCGCCCAGGGCCAGCCCGTGCATCATCAAGACCGCTCTTTTTCCGCTGTTTCATCGGTATCAGTAATCCGAAACCGTCGAGGGCTCACGCGCCCTTCAGCAGGGGAGGGATCATCGGGGAAGGAAGGGAAGGGAGGTCCGTGATCGAGAAGAGCGCACCAATGTCCGTTTCTTGGAGGACGAAAGAGAAAATATCGTACCGTTTCGAGGAAGGGCAGGCGGAGGAGGAGAGGATGGGAGGAAAGCGCCTCACCTGAGGAGCTTTGCTGACGTTGCTGCTGCGTCGGCGGCGACGGGTATCGCCAGCGGGAGGAGGGCGGGGCCGGCGGTGGCTGGTGAGAGGAGAGTGCGGGAGAGAGCGAGGGCTAACGGGTATTTTGTTGGGGAACGGAGAGAAGAGGAGTAATGTGGGCGGGGTTGAGTTAACCTCTTGCAAGGCAATGATTCCCTTTTTGTGGCGGACCTGCCTCTCGCTCTCTCCCCCCTCTGACTTGTGTCATGGGAGCCTTCTTTCATGCCTTTTTTTTATTTAATTTCTTTATTTCATAATAAAATTTTGGTAAACTTTAAAATTATTTTTTTAATTAATATTTTTTTATTTATTCTTACCAAAGTCTTTTATTTCACGAAATTATTCCTATACCTCACCTCGTCCATAGTCACCTTTGTCTCTCACTATTGTTCTCCTCTATCTTTTTCTTTTTTTTTTATTCTTATCTCCTTTTTTTGATTTCTTCATTATCCTCATCGATCATGGCTTTTATCTTTTACCATTGTGGCTATCTTTACATTACTCAAGTAGTCTGTGTTTCTACCTTCATTATCTACTTCGATCATATTCGTTTTGTTTTACACTCATTAAGTTTTATCCTCCTCATAAGAGTCGTCATCGAGACATCTCGTTTTTTACATTTAAAGTTCTGCTACAAAGAAGAATGATACCTCATCATTTTCATTCAACACTCTCCTTATAAGTTAAAAATCTATCATCATCTTTTATCTTGAAGTTTGAATAAAACGAGTGAGGATATATTAGTGGGGATGATGATAAGATTTTACTGATAAAGGTACATTGGTGAGGCAAGGCATAGACAATAATCTACCAAGGAGATGTAGAAAAAAGAAAGAAGATGTAAATATAAAGAAGGAGTGTGAGAACGATAAAACCTTACGATAAAATAAAGACGGTAAAATAAAAAGAGAAATAAAGGGAATGTAAAAAAAAAAAGGGGGGGGGGGAGATAAGACATCAGGATAGAATGAAAGTAATGTTCGACGAGATGAAGGCCGAAGGTAATATCATTTTTTTAGGAAACAAGCGGCACTATATAGAAATAAATGAAAAAGATGCTAATTGGGAATAAAAATAAAAAAAGTTTTTTTTAAAATTACCCATAAAAATTAATTTTTTATATAGATATCACAAGACTTACATTTATAGATTTATAAAAACTGTTTGTAAAGGTTTTAACTTTAATTTTTTATTAGAACAATTCATCACAAATTGCTCAGTTAAAGATTGTGGAATATAGAATTAAACAGTTCACCTTCCAAGTGCTCTGATCAAGCAATTTAGCTGGGGCCCGTCCTTGCTATAAGATCGAATCGGGAGCCAAGCCCAAGCTCAACTATTTCTCCTCTTACCGGATCCGCGTGATGAGACTTAGCGGGCGGCTGGTTCCTTCCTGGAGCTGCAATTGAAATCCGAATCCGAAATCCACCAGAGATGGTGCAATCGGATATCGGGTCGGGTGGAGTCCGCGTGCTTAAGCTACCTTACCCGTTCTCTCGATTGAAGACACGTTTGGCTACCGAGTCGCCGCTCATGGTGTCATGATCCCATACTCGCAATGCATCGAACTCATCTCCAAGTACTGCACCTCCGTCGCCAAATGTAAGCAAGCCCACGCCTTCCTCCTCCGCACCGCCCTCCTCGACGACCCACGATGCGCCAGCAAGCTCATCTCCTTCCTTGCCGTCTCCCCCTCCGGCGATCTCGGCTACGCCCGCAGGGTTTTCGCCCAGCTGCGGCGCCCTCCCGACCTCTTCCTATGGAACGCAATGATCCGCGGCCATGCCCGCGGCCCCGATCCGCCCGCCGGCCTCTCCTTCTTCCGCCTTATGCTCCGCGCCGGCGTCGCGCCAGATCACCATACGTACCCCTTCGTGCTCACGGCCTGCGCCCGCTCGCGCGCGCTCGAGCACGGGATGAGGTTCCACGGGGAGACCATCAAGGCTGGGCTCGACACTGACGTCTACGTGCTCAACGCATTGCTTCAGTTTTACACCTGTTGCGGCTGCTTCGGAGCCGCTCACCAGTTGTTCGACGGAAACCCTCATAGAGATGTCGTGTCATGGAACGTCATTATGAGAGGTTACGTCCTCGAAGGCTGTTCCGAGCGAGCACTGCATCTGTTAGAGGGGATGAAAGACATGGGTATCAAACCAGATGATGTCACGTTGATAAGTCTGGTGTCGGCTTGCTCTGGATCTGGTGATTTGGATCGAGGGCGATCGCTCCATTCGTATGCCAGTGAGCTCGGTCTGGTGACGAAGAGCCTCAATTTGGGGAACGCCATCCTGGACATGTATTGCAAGTGCGGAGACTTGGAGTCGGCACAGGGTCTCTTCAATGAGATGGAGGAGAGAGATCTGTTGACATGGACAACCATGGTATCCGGTCTGGCAAAATGGGGCTCGTTTCAGGAGGCGTTGGCGTTGTTTCGAAGCATGCAGCGCAACGAGGTAAGGCCGGACGAGGTGATACTTGTGACGATGCTGTCTGTTTGTGCTCATATGGGAGCTCTGGACCAAGGCAAATACATTCACCTCTTGATGGACCGGCAGGGAGTCAACCGTGATGTTGTGATCGAAACTACTCTGGTGGACATGTATGCAAAATGTGGGGGTCTAGAATTTGCTGTGCAGGTCTTCGAGGAGATGAGGGACAGGAATGTCTTCACTTGGAATGCAGTCATCGGCGGACTAGCGATGCATGGACATGGTCGACGTGCGCTGGAGCTTTTCGGGAGGATGAACAAGGAGAGGATCATGCCCGACGACGTCACCTTCATAGGACTACTATCCGCATGCAGCCATGCAGGAATGGTGGACGAGGGCCTTAAATATTTCAGGATGATGAAGGAGGTATACCAGATCAGGCCACGGATGGAGCACTATGGGTGTGTGGTGGATATGCTCTGTAGGGCGAGACTGCTGCAAGACGCTTTGGCATTCATGGAGAGCATGCCTATCAGACCAAATGTGGTAATGTGGGCAGGTCTCATTGGTGCTTGTAGGGCTGCCGGAGATATCGAGCTTGCAGAGAGGCTCGGTCAACGCGTCATCGAGTTGGAGCCTGACGTCTGTGATCGATACGTGATGCTATCCAATCTTTATGCGGGTGCTCGAAGGTGGGACGAGGCCTCGAAGGTCAGGCAGCTGATGAGAGCCAAAGGAATCGAGAAAGCTCCGGGAATAAGTTGGATCGAGTTGAATGGGACAGTTCAAGAATTCGTCGCAGGCGATAGATCTCACCACCAAACAGAGCAAATCTACATGATGGTGGAAGAGATGTGGCACAGGGTTAAGGCAGCAGGCCATGTCACGAGCACTACGGATGTACTCTTTAACATAGAAGAGGAAGAGAAAGAGCACTCTCTGTTCTTCCACAGTGAGAAGATGGCTGTTGCATTTGGTTTGATGAGCAGTGCTCCTGGCTCGCCGATTCGAATCACGAAGAATCTTCGTGTGTGCGGCGATTGCCATTCTTTCCTAAAGGCTGTTTCCGAGGTTTTTGGTAGAGAGATTATTGCAAGGGATCGGAGTCGATTTCACCATTTCAGAGGAGGCCTTTGCTCATGCAATGACTTCTGGTAGCTGCAACGACAATGGCCAATCTAATAGACTGCAGTAACCTGTAAAACTATGAGATATCACGATTATTCCCTGTTCATGTACAGGATGTCGATCAGATTTAAGATCAATTTGTTGGTGATAGACATCTCTGTCACGGACTCCGCAGCCAATCTAGAAACATGACTCGTTTTCGAGCGACATGATAGCATATCGTTCACATGCAAGCCAGCGTTGACATTGTGACGCTTACGAAAGAAACACTATGATCCGAATCTGCTTCGATACATGAAGGAAAAGTCAGCTCTCGATTATAAGTCAGCGGTCTCCGTTCTGTAGCAATGCGCATCTCCACAGTAAGGATCTCGCCACCCTGAATGCTGATTACTTGTTTGTTCCTAATCAAGAAGAACCGAAGAGCCGCATCGCTGTCAGAATTGATCCCAGCAGTGAATCCAGGAAACAATCAATGGATCACTGCCAGATTTTGTTTCTTGAGGTCAGAATACATGTTAGATCAGTACTGTGCTACACACAAGCGGTGACTCACTCAGCCTCGGATAATTTAAGTAGATCACAGTAACGAAGAATCCCGGCGAAGCTTGAAGCATGGCCACCATGGAAGAGAAGACCACGTGCTCTGAGGTAGGATAGAGACCTGACTGTGGCCATGATTGGTTAGGCTGCGTTGAATACATCTTCATCGCCATTAATCTCTTCACGAGACCAATCGGATTGGATGTCATGCGTTACGCCATCGATCTAGCCCATGCGTTGCACGCCGGAAGAGATCACCATTACTCTGCGTCTCGGCGATGGTTCTACATGTCGAAGGCGGAGCTGGCTTGCACAAGAAACCACTACTTTATGCATTAGACAACCAGCAGCTGACGCATCTGGATGCATGGCGTTGAATGTGTTTAAAATAACAAGAACAGATGTATCATCATCTCGAGGGATTTTTAAGGGGCTGACTTCACCGTCTGTCAAAGCCAACCAAAATTATGGTTGACTTTGCTCTCAAGTGGATGGGCAAGGCTGTGAGGTACTACCGTATCAAAGCTTATGTATGAACGAGGAGTTGGGGTCGGAGTTGACCCGAGTCCCGAAGCCTTAAATTCTAATGCCGGCAAGGCCGACATGCTCTCCGGATGGGGTGCTCCCATCACAAGTACAATACTAGGACTCAACCCAATTTGACGCTTGCAATATATGTATATTAGGAGTAAAAAGTCAAGAGTGGGATGAGCTGAGTCGATCTGAAACGACAATGAGTTGGAATTGGGACCCAGCCGCCGTGTTGGAGGACCAGTGACAGGATTCTTGTGGCTAGGCTTTACGCAGCCGTAACAAAAGAGAAGAAGAAGATGGCGGAATCCAAAAAGGCGCAACACGCAATCTACCCCACTCTAGACAAGAATGGAGAAGGGAAAGCCGTAGCACAACCCAAATTGTTCTTTCCTTCCTGATACGATTATTTTACAGTCCATCCGCCCACTATTATTAAGACGGAAAAGAAAAGAAATAGATGAATCAGAAAAATAGAATAAAAAATGTTGTGCTTGTATATGTCCTAAAACTGTGAACCCAAAGGCTTGAAACTAAGTGCAAAAATAATGAGGACTTCATGCTATGAACTTGGCTGCTCAATCTTTATAATCAGGCAACCAGTCTCATCGACGTGATCCACGGGCATGCCCTTCTGCGGCGGCGACGGCAACGCGTCGTTGACTGCACCGCTGGCGGCGCCGGTGAGCAGCTGCGCCCGCTCCGCCTGCGTGCTCCAATCGGTCTTCATGATGACTAGGATCATTAGCAGGACGCATGTGGTCTGCGCCGCCAGCAGCCCGAGCCAGAGCCCTTTGAAGTCGACCCCGGTGAAAAATGCGAGCCCGACGGCGATCGGCATCCCGACGGCGTAGAAGGAACCCAGGTTCACGTTGGCGCCAACCCTTGGCCGGGCGCTGCCTCGCAGCACCCCGCACCCGGTGGTCTGCGGGCAGTTCCCGAACTCGCACAGGCCGAGGATCGGCAGCACGGAGGAGGTGAGCCCGAGGATCGCTGAGTCGGTGGTGAACATTGTGGCCCACGCGTGGCGCACCGAGACGGAGAAGCAGAAGGCGAAGAGGCCGAGAGCGAAGCTGCATGACAGGCCGACGGTGGCGGCTCTTCTTGCTCGGTCGGGTCGGTTTGCACCGAGCTCGTTGCCGACACGAGTCGAGACGCCGAAGCTGAGCGATGAAGGGAAAATGTAAATGAGAGAGGTTGTCTGGATGAGAATGCCCATGGAGGCAACGGTGGCCTGCGGGTTCAGGAGAAGGCCGCACAGAATGATCATGATCTCGTACCACCACCACTCCAAGCACACAGAGACGCAGCTGGGCACGGCCAGGTTGAGGAGGGGTCTCCATTCTCTGAAGCACTCGGTGGAGAAGGAAAGCCCGCCGGTGCTGCGATGGAGGTCTGAGAGGTAGATATACGCTACGAGGAAGAGTACGAGATTGATGTTGGTCCAAACAGAGGCTAGCGCCACGCCGCCGATGCCGAGGCGAAGGACGGAGACCAAGAGGTAACTGATGGGCAGGTGGAGGGCGACGGAGATCGCGGCGCATGCGGTGAGAGGGAGAGTGATGGACTGGGTGCGGAGGTAGATGCGAAGGGGATGGAGGAAGGACTGGAGGAGGAGGTCGGGGAGGGAGGCGTGGAGGTAAGCGCTGGCGGCGGCGGCCAGCGCCGGGTCTTGGCCGAGGAGGAGGAGGATGGGGCGGATGTAGAACCAGAGGAGTGCGATGGGGAGGGAGGCGAAGAGGAGGAGGAGGACGGTGCGATGGAGCGCCAGGCCGAGGAGGCGGTGGCGCTGCGCGCCGAAGGCCTGCCCGCATATGGGCTCCATGCCCATGGCGAGCCCCGAGAGGACGGAATAGCCGGTGATGTTGGCGAACCCGATGGCGAGGGCGCCTCCGGCGAGCGGCAGGTCGCCGAGGCGACCAAGAAACAGCATGGAGATCATGGACCGGGAATAGAGGAGCAGGCCGGTGAGGACCATCGGCAAGGCCAAGCTCAGAATGGACTTGGCTTCTATAAGAGCCAACGTTACGGAATTCGGGGGCTTCGGCTGTAGGACCGGCGGCACGGTGGTCTGCGGCTTTTGGACGTCGACGACAAAGGGGAATGTGAGGAAGCCATGAGGATTATGGTGGTGGTCGCATCGGTACGGCGAAGCAGAGCTGGGGTTGTCAGGCACGAACATGGTCGGCTCTTTAACTAGTTTGATGCAACCAAGTTACAAGGAGAGGAACAAAACGGACACTGTTGCGTGCAGGCTGAGAAAAGGAGAAGGGAAGAGGCTAATAGACGATATTTGTCGTCTCGTCTCTGGAGTAGAGCGACAAGGGAGACGTTGCCGGGCCTGCATACAGCAGCAAGCACAGCGAATAAGCTGTGGGAGAGGGATTTTGGCTCGGAATGCCTCTAATTTTGGTGCAGAAGAGCCAATGGGGAAGTGAGACATGGTGTGAGGGGGTATATATAGCGGGAGACGACTTCTTTCACGTCAATCGATGGGCAATACGGGAGCAACAGGCAACGCCCAAAAACGGGACGGTTCTTCTGCTGCTTTCTTGGTAGCGTCGGCGCACCCGCGTACGGGGCTCATAGCCGGATGCGCTTCCAGGGAGGAAGAACTCCAGAGAATATGTTTTGACTTTTCTTTGGTGGTTATTCGATCGAGTTTTGAAGCGTGCGTTAAGTTCGCCGTTTTGACCTTTCTTCACACTCTGCACACCACGCGGACGAGAGATGGCAGCCGCTGTCAATGTAGACTTCCCACTCGCGACCCACACGTTGCGTAATCCCGTCCTTCAGCCTTTCAACATTTTGACACCGTCAAATTCTACCTCCGCCTCCTCCTCCTCCACTCTTGAAGTGATACCACTTGCGATCGTCAAGTGTGGCACAGACCAAGCATAACACCAGAATTGAGGTACAGGTTTCAGTTGCAGGTAGGTGAAGGAAACATATCGAGCCCATTGCCAGCACATTTGATTTCTTCCTTTCCAGTTGGCGATCACACGTGAAGCTTCCTCAGTGATGATGGGAATATACTGACTGTGCTATGATGTGGTGGTAACATGGAGGAGGAACATATCGCATGCATCAGCAAAGTCAAAACCAAATCAAGCTGTCTCGATTGATCAGAGCTCACATGCAGGTGGAGGAGGAGAAGGAAGCGCGGAGATTTTGGCTGGTGCTCCGAAGCTTTCTCGTGCATGGAGAGTGCCTCTGTCTCTCTCTCTCTCTCTTTATATATGCGCTTAAGGTTTCCTTGTAGTAAACGGAGAAGAAGCAGGAAACTCTAAAGTCCCTGTTTTCTCTCCTCCCCTGTTTTTGCTTGCTTCTCTTCTCGTGCACCTTGTAGCTAAGGGTTGATTGGTGAAATGTGAATTCCACTAAATGTGTATCTCGTGCAATAATATGTGACGGCAACGTCGGATTTGTCGCGGAGACCAGGGTGGATGTAGCACACAGAATGTTTCAGCTTCAGCGGAGGATAAATAGATTCTGTTCCACCGCCACCGCCTAAACCCTACCCAGCCGAGTAAAGGCCACTCTCACCAACGCTGACAACGCCATGCGTCTCTGTCCACGGAACCACCGTGAGCACAAGGATTGGTCGACAACCATGAGCAGGTGGCAGCTCATATCCGGAACTCATATGCTCTTCGACACGCTCGCGCACCGGACTGGGAGTACCCGAACACACGTGCTTGGATACGTACATATGGAATATCGCTTTCCAATGGAAGGACCACGCAATGGGTTGTCCCGTGCCTCGACGCCGTGTAACGTGGCCGGCCAAACCTTGCTTGACATCGTGTGGTGGGAGATGGTTACAGCTTGTTGCAACCTTGAAACCAGCAAGGCGAAACGATGGTTGCTCGGAGCTTGTCGACGGGACGGATAGGGATGGCTACTGGTCTTAGTATCGTCTCTCAGAGTGGCTGCCATAAATCTCCTCTTGTTCGAGCTGGAACATACAATGAGCTGCTTGTTTGCATCTGAATTATAAGGTGGTCACAAGCTGCAGGGACCAGCATTGAGTTGCCATAATAAGGGCTCCAGAAGTCCTTTACCTCCCTGTCGTTTGTGAATCGAGTGAGAGATAGCAGCAGTCTCTCTGGCGCTGCACAGATACCGCAAGGAGAGGTCAGGGCGCAAACAGGGGAGAAGGACAGAACAATCGTCCCATATGTCAGTCCCAAGTATCCATCGATATTCATGTCAGCAATCCAGAATTCGTTCATTCCATATATATATCTTTTCCGTGTAGATCGTCATTAGCATTCGTTTCTCGATTATAGATCGACAAGCCTTGCTCAGAAGCGAGCTTGGGGCCTGTCAAGGTACTGACGGCAGCATCCACAGTACTGCGGAAGCTTTCTTCGAGCTGACGCTGCTGCACTGATTGGAAAACGACAGGGTAAATGATTTATGCGTGTCCATGAAATCGAGCGGAACGCGTGAAGTATCTTAGACAGGTCATAGCTGTTCCCGTGTCATCATTAAGGTTAGTTGTTGTGGGAGGTTGACTTGCTATTAGTGATCGATAATTTTTGATCGCAGGTGGTTGTGCGAGCTTGAGCAGCTGCTTTAGGAGGATGAGTGCCGAAGAAGGTCAGAAGATCCTCTCTGGGTAACTTTGAAGTGTCTGCTTGGTCAGAGAAGACGCTTACGTTGTTGCCACAAGTAGACGTCTTTGGCAATCGCAGTCTTGCCATGGTGGTATTCACGACGGTAGTCCGATTCCATCCTGTTGCTTGGCTGATCTGATCCACCGCTCTCGACGTCTTTATCTGCTGCCTGAATGTGGAGCTCGTGATGCACGCTCTTCACCTTTGTGATGGAGGTGGGAGTCGTCGGCTCAGACTATATGAGTGTATCTACCGTGTGCCGGAAATACTTCCAAATGAAACGTGACTCGCCATATGAAATTGAATCGTGATAATATATTTAACCCTATATCGATTGAGAAGTAAATAAATATCTTGGGTCGATCCGAAAGGACGAAATCGTGTGAACTCATTCCTCGTGGGTCCTGAAAATAATGCTGATAGTCCTGCGCACCAAACTGTTTACTTTTGACAGTGAGAAACATCGGATCTGATGGTATTTTTCTCATAGTATCTGAATCTTACATGTCCATCTATGGTTCAAATCTTTATCGTACAAGAAGGAGAAATAGATATGACAAAATCTTTCGAGAAATCTGTCTAATTACAATACTTTAGTATCCCGAGATCCAAGTCCATGTTCCTCGACTTTTGAGGGCCGATAGTAGCATCAAATATCTATCAATCAGTGAGAAAGAACCAGCATCGATTATGCGAAGAGCTACAGTTTCTTGGCCTTTGATTGCTGTGACAAGAACAGCAGGAAATCTGATTCATGAGGAACATCCGAGTTGTTCAAATGAGGCAAAAACTGTGCGGTAAACGGAGCAGACGAGTCGAAGAGCAATGGAACATGAGTGCAGCCGTTTGTGATGTACAGATACTGCAGCACAAATGGCACAAGGGATGTGCACCGGGCATGCCTGAAACAAAGGTAACATGATGAAGATTAATACTGACCTTTTATGTTAAATCAAAATTCCAGCTATAGAGAGGTTGCATGTAAAACTTTGATTGACTAAAGAAATGTGCATCTACAACATATAGAAATTTGTAGAATGAGAAACCGCATTGCAAGTTTATAGGTCTGCATCTACTTTTGTTGGCATTTCATTTATCAAGGTCACTGTTTTCATTCTAATGTATTCAAGAACAAAAACTAGAGCAAAACATATCACGATATGTTACCCAGAGATTCACAAACAGAATAGATCCAGACTCACAAACTGCTACCGATCGATTATAAATATGTTGAAAAGAATAAATGTCTACATTTCCATCATGAACAAGTTCATTACGGTCGATGACTTGTGTCTTGGTTGCTCTTTTGTTTAGGAAGGATATGTCTCTCACATACAAGATAGAAGAAACCAAAGTACTAGTTTGACCAACATCTTAAAACAAACTTGAAATGTCAAATGTTCAGAAAAGCTTTACATCTTATGATATACTGTGCTGTAAGTCCTAAGGAAAAGTATAATGTTGTACACGATAAATAAACAAATTAGATTAACACATACTCTTATGTTTGTCTTTTTTGGAAAATAACCCTGCTTTGTATGTTGAAGATTGCAATAAGGAAATCGGCTCATCTGGTAATCCTCTGCTTTCAGTACCTATGGTTTCACCCCATTGTTGCAACTCCTAAAATTGCAGAAAGGACTTTTTCAGTTTTGATTATATAACCACTCAGCAGCAGAAATTAAATACAATTTATGCAAGATTAAAGAGATGTACATAATTTAGTCTCAAGTGTAATGCACATATGATTATATAACTGTATAAGAAATCTTAAATACTATATTGAAATATACAAAATAACAGTTTGTCAGACTAAAAAAAAAAGGCTGATTGAGAAAATGACATTTCCAAACAAGTTGATCAGATACCCATTTAAACTCCCAAAGACAACTTGTGATATAAATGTTATCAGAAAGCAGCATGTTGACATCAAAATATCTTCACGACTAATTTATGAGTGCATTAGCTGCCAACGATCACTATGAATAGCTAAAGAGTGACATTTGATAATAGATGATTGACTGCAAAAGAGAGCCATTATATGCTGATCAATCAGAACAGAAGCATGATCTATATCTTGCTGTTTTCTCTTGTTGGAGCTGGGCTAGTCTCAAAGTAGCAGCAGTATTATTTATACCAGTATAGTATAAAAAAATATATAAGATACCAGGTATAATATAATAAGCTATATTCAATATACCAAGTGATTTATCCAAACTATATGCCAGAAACAACCATAACAGAGATCAAGTTTCTATCCAGTGCAGTTGATATTGAACCTACTTATGGATTAAAAAAAGAAGTGATACTAAGGGCAAACAGACCTCATAACTCATATTGTCTAGCTCAATATCTTCTTCTCTTCCCAATTGTGCATCATCAATAGCAAGAATTTAGTTTCAAATACACAATCAACATTCTGATAAGGAACACTAGGTATGATCCGAAGTACCTGAGAAGATGTGCTTGCAGAATTGCACTCAGCACTTGCGGTGAAAGATTGTGCAGGAGTGATATCTTGAACAAAAATTATTAAATAACAAATTTTAGCAGTGGAATTACCAAATCTTCAACAAAATACATCAATACATTAATGACACTAAAAATAATCCACAAGGTCTCAGTTATAAGGAGTCAGCTAATGGACCTCTTCCTGTCACTGAACTCTGTTATAAAACTCAATATCCATAAAACTAAAAATTGGATTAGTAATTGCTAATGATGCCAATACTTTTTTTTAAGATATTGGCCGAAGCAGCTATCAGAGCACCTCTTTTTACCCAAAGAAATAGCCCCTTAAAGATTTTAATAGTTGTGACACCCCAAATAGTTTCACATCATTAACATGGGATTAATATGGTTTTGAGCCTATCAAGTTATAATGGGCTTAGTTTTCTCTTGTGATAATTGATATTGGAACAGATTTAGTGCTAGATATTATGGGGAGACATGATTAGAGTAAGAAACTTGGATGATGCCTGTGGCACATCATAACGTGAAATCATCACCACTGCACCAGACCTTTCGTGTAACCAGGCATGACTATGAGCTATGCATTGGCTTTGGGTTTTGGTGAGCATGCAAAGCCCTTAACCAAGGAATATAATGACACCCCAAGGGCAACATGGTCTCAGACATATTAAATCAATGGATTAATTTTCTCATTGGATTGGATCATTGAATAGTTCGTTCTTGAGATGCTTAACGGCGAATAACCATAACTTAGTTTACATCATAGAAGTAGAAAAATAATTTAACCTAAGGCATCGGCTCTTGGTGTAGCTTTAGTTCTTGCTAAACTGATTTTGAGAGGCTGATTATTTGGCTGAATAGTACAGATAGATTCACATGAAGAAGTGAGACTGATGGATTAACTATTTGACATAAACTTGCTGTAATTATTAAAATAACATGTCAGATTTGAATACTATCATCCATAATCATCTAAGGTCAATCCCACAAATGAAAGGTGAGAAAATTGAAATACTAATGTCGTAAGCATACAGGCAAAGAGGTTATGAAATTAATTCCAGTTAAAAAATTAATTTGAAAAGGGTATGAAGTTGCTTGGAAAAGATATTTACTAGCTTCAATTCTGGTAACTTCACCAAATGAAGTATCAGCAAGCTGATTCTCTGACTCCTGCAGTTCTCTATCTAACGCCTCATCAAGAGCTAGCTGTTGCTCAACTCTAGCCATTCTTGAAGAATTTCCTTCTCCCATGTTTCTATCATGGCCATTGTTCAGCCTACAACTGCCACCATGAACATTTCCTTGGAACGATAGATATATGCTTCCCTGAAAGAAAAGTTTGCCCAAAATACAAGAAATTAAAGCTAAAATTTGTTTCCTTGACAATGAATAAATTCCTGTTTCTTAGCACAAATTATGTAAATATTTCATCGCCAAAGTGGCTGTTTCAGTTGTTCAACACAACCACACATATAAATGTAAAACTTGATTGTGTGTGCGTATATACACAAAATTGTTCACAAGATAAGCCATCGCACCCTATTATAGAAGAAAGAAAACAAATATGTAGAGAGAAAAATCAATCCTTGTTCACACAAGAAGTGGTAAAATCAGACAGTTACACGATAGTTGCTAGATTTATGGTCACAGACAATGCGAACAATTGTCTCTAGAAGGTCAAAATTTATTGCAACATGAAAGAGTTATGGAAGACACTAAGTAGGAAGATTTATTTCCATTACACAATGTTAGAAACAAGGATTTCTGAGCACTTACCACCAGCGAGGCAAATTATGTAATGCAGGTTGTATGTGCCATTAGTTTGCAATCACATGCCAAACTTTTCTTCATGATTGTATGTGAGCACATGATCATTATCATGTCAATCTTCATGGAACTGCATGGAGATATTCTCTCCGCTAGTGATGGCATGGCCGCCTAAATTGATCCTCCCAAATGCCACCATTTTGGGGCGGTGAGTTCAATTATGATAATATTTAATTGCTCAATTTCTCTATAAATTTGCCATTAGAATCTTTGGAAAGTGTTTTCTGAATTATTGAATATGGATAAACATACCTGATTCAGAACTCCCCTTCTGTTTTCTTCAAACAAGAATTAGTCTGGATGATACTTTCTTTCATACAATATGGTAAAGAATAAAGACAGTCCTGAACAGTTTAGCTGACAGAAAGGCATACTGTAGCCAGTAGCCATGGCATATCGAAGAAGAAGGAGTTAGTTCGTAATGTTTATAAGCCAATTATCAGTTCAGCAGATAGTCCAATTCTGCTAATTTATGGCTAAAAAGAATCTAGTAAATTCCATGTTCTCCCAAATGCATCCGCCTTTGCAGAACATTCCAACTACAACTATATCACCCGATTATTCTTTTGAGAGAAACAAATGAAAAATGAAGAACACCTACCTGATTCTGAAGCTCCTCAGCTAATGCAAGGTCATCGTGATCGTGGAAATAACCTCCAAAATTTTCTTCCACCCCATAAGGTGCTGGGACATTCTGTACCATGATGGCGATGTACTAGAGGAAAATTTTCCAAATTTTAGTGCAGAGTGTCATTAAAACTTGGTCTGCCTATATCTACAAGGTTGTGCCAAATACATATACCTTAATTTAAAAATTCTGAAGGCTCATCACACAATATCATAAGTAGCACTATTGTGCAACAGTGACTCAAAATCATATAAAGAAGAAGAAGAACAGAAGTTTAAGCATCATGTAAGCAACTTTTAATGTTTAAGTGCTGATAACCATCTATACACAATGGAGTTTAATAATTTCAGTAAACAAAACAACTTTGAAAAGAAAAAACTTACAGTTTGATACTTCTCAGCAAACCTAACAAAGTACAGAAATATTCAATAAAGTAGCAAATGTTCAATTGCACACGGAAAAAGGCGTCACCGTGTTGTTTGACGAGAAACATGGTGCCAATACCATGTCAAAATATTAGGTTTTGGCTTTCTTATTTTGACGCAACAAAGCTTTGAAGAGCACTCACAATTTAAGTAGGTAGTTGAGATATAATACTGGTAAATCTAAGAATTATACAAATGTAAATCTCATTTACGTTCCATGATAAGCCTCAGAAGACCAACCAAAAATAAAAATATTTTCACTATATGTTAAAATGTATTCACATGCACAATGGACGGAAGATGGCATTTTTCTCATCCTGATCTACGGATTTTAAGGAGATACAACTATGATTATCAGGTAAATATAGCTTAACAGAAGAAATTCAGCAAAGCAGCGTTTCACAGCACGGACATGGATATAAAATTGAAGTAAAAATAATCATAAAAACACAATAACATGACTCTAATGGTACGCCATCTACAACATCTTCTCCGACATCCGGAGGGGGATGGGGAGGGAAAGGGGGAGGAGCAAATTTCACTCTAACTTTCACGACAAATAGTTCAGCACCAAAAAACACACAAAAGGCCAACATCTACAGTGTCTGGAACGCCCAAAGATCCTTCCTTTCCTCCGATCGGATTCTGAAATACTGGTCGCAAGAGCAAAATATCCATCCAAAAGTACAAAAGAATCACAGTTGACAAAGCTTAAAGATAAGACTTGACGGCCAACAAAACGGCTCAAGAAACGATCTTTCTCGCAAATAATGAACAAATAACAAGATACTCAGCTGGATTCAAGGCAAACACTCGAAAATTACCGAGGAAAACAGACAATTCCGACAGCTGGTGGGATCCCTCTCTAATCTGTGACTTCCGGAGCCCATGGTGTTGAAATTTGAAGGGGGGAACAACGAAGATAAGACATGACAACGAAAAAGAAAATGTTTCTCTTCACTCCTATTCTCAGTATTGCAGTGCGGTGCCGTACAAGTCTTTATATGTAAGAAAATTGACCCTTTTTTAATGTTAAGAAATTATTATATTTAAATAAAATAAAAATAATTTCTTGAATAATGATGATAAGTATTTTATTAATTGATCCTCAATATATCTTTTGTGCTGTAGGGAAAGAATCCTAACATGTGTTTTATGCTGCATGAAAAGAATTTCAATTGTTGATGATTTCCTCATGTTTTTGTCATGCAATATAATTCAAAACTCATCAATAGATTTGGTTGCCTTCCTCCTTTAGCTCATTCCCATGGTTAAGCTAATTTCATGAGATTGCATTGACTTCTTCAAGCCCCCTCAAGCTGGTGAGTGGAAGTGCATGAACGCCTAACTTGAATCCAAAAAACCAAAAAAAAACTTATTTGGATAAGGGTTTAGTAAAAACATAGGTGATTTATAGTGAAGAGGGATTTGTCTTTCCTGGATAAGAGCATGAATAGCAACTATTTCTAAGATAAAATGATAATCAATTTTAATATGATTAGTCAGTTAATAGAAGACTAAATTATGTGAATGCGAATATCACAAAGGAGATAACTACGCATATGAGTTTCGTAGCGATGGAGGTAAGCACATGATATTCTACTTCGATACTTGATAGAGTAAAGTAAATTGCTTCTTTGAGGTCCAAGATAAATATAAAATTTAGTTATGTTATATATATGTGTCATTGAGGTAGTGTAAAATTCTTTTAATGGCACGAAAGTGAGCTAATATAGGTTTATGAAAATATTAGGATACTTTATTTATAACATAAGTGATATATTGTCGAGTGAAGATTAGACATTGAAGAGCTCTAATGCTATTAAATTCAGTTTCATTGGCGCTAATATGATCATTAGAGAAGATGAGAGGTTGGATGACCATGGGGGAGGATAGAGAAGTAGAATATAGCATTTGAGTATATTTTCTTTGTGAGAGAAAAAATCCACCTAAGAAGTAAAGTCGGTTGCCCGAGGAGTCGATCGCAATTAATTGACTCCGTATGACCAACTCATCATCGTAGGTATAAAAGCTAACCCTCCTTAATCAAAAGGGGGAAGACTTCGAACACTTAACTCTCTCTCTCTCATTTCACCAAAAGCTAACTTAAGCTTCGGAGGGATCGAGTCAAGAAATTCTCCTCTCGACCTCGATTTGTGTGCAGGAGTCAAGCAACGAAGAAAACAGACCACTCGCTAAGAGAGAAGACCGTGCTCAGGTGACGAGGCTCGAACCTGACCCGACCTGACACTCCCCTCACCACCTGAGCATCCATATGGGCAATCTTATACATCTGAGACTGGATCGAGTCGTGCTGACACCTCGACTATGACGTAAAGATTCATCAATATTTTTAAAGTCTTTAGCTCGTGTAGTATAATAGTCAAGGTTTATGACTACATACATGGTTTTCCAAGTAGGCGTAAGTTTGGTGCGTATCGATCGAGTCACATTGGTTGATGGTACTTGTTGCACCAATATAGGTGGTGAGTCAACACTATTGTCTTCTAAATCTGAAGTCTTTTGGTTATTTTGAGGATAATTATCCCATGTATCTTCGTCAACTTCTGTTGTAGTGTTCTGTTCATCCTATTGTTGATGAGCATTTTGTTCTTCTTCTGAAGCATTTTCAATATTTCTATGTAAATTGGCAAGACAAATCATTGAGAGGAGAAATCCAAACGGCTCGAAAAGTTGCAGTTGCTGTTCCCAGTTGCAGGTCGTCTTCGATCACAAGAACATCCATTGCTTGTCGAGCTACTTTGCGTTTGGGAGAAGGGGTCAATCGACACCAACCAACTTGTGTTGATCTGATGTGCGATTGAAACATGAAAGATGTTGGTGATTATAGTTTGGATGACAACATGGTGTGACCATTGGGCGCAAGAATGGAATTGATATGATATCAATTTGCTCTATTAATCTCTGTTCCAACTGATGACATACATCACACTTTCTGTGATGCTTTCTCGGTAGAAGTTACGTTTCATGGTTAGGTGGGTCATGCAATGCCACACTCCTTCATCAGCCTCCCTGTACATATATGGTGGACCGCATTGGGAGGAGGATGGGGAAAACGGTGAGCTTGATTGATGTCCATGGCGAGGGCCAAGTCCTTCCTGTCGCTTCCTTTAAAGCCGCCACCGGCAGGAGCTTGGTTGGTGCTGTTGCTCGTGGCGGTGGCTGCGAAGTCTCAAGCAGCTTGGTCGTCTCCGTGTCAGCAGACCTGCTCTGCGAATCTTGGCCAGCTCGCCGCATGCGCTCGCTTCGTTGTTCCTGGCCAGGTCACAGGGCCTCCCGGCGAACAATGCTGCGCCTCTCTCGGACGCGTCGACCATGGCTGCCTCTGCGACACCGTCAGTCATCGCTCGCCTGCCTGCTCGCTGCAACCTCCCTCGGATCACCTGCAGTATGCTTTCGGCTTATAGATGCTGATCCTTCTCATCTGTTTGTTCCTCCGGCTTATATCCTTGATTTCTGGATGCGTACAGATCCCTGAATGCAGACGGCATGGAGCACCGCCTTGTCGAGTGGAATCTTGGCTGGTTTTTTGTGTTCTCCTTTGATCTTTCAGCAGTGTGAGGATAGTGGTAGAAGTAGGCATCAATAAAGAAGACAGCTTGCTTTTATGGATACTATGGAAGCTGTTAATTGGCTGATTGATACAACTAAAACACAGTGATGATTAACTTCATTAATAAAGATGCTAATTTTTATGCACATAATTACTGTAGAATAAATGTATGAAAACAAATAAAATACAGATTTTGATTTTTTTTAAATGAAAAAAATAGTGAGAAAAATGCAATATCAATTGAAGTATTTAATGTAAAAGATTGTACCAATTCAAGATGTAATTTGTAGGCCCAAATCTAATTGAAAGGCCTTAAAAGCCCGGCCCAACTTTAAGCCCATGAGTTGCAGGAAGTCCGATCGGCGCCCTCGACTAGCCATGAGTCCCAACCTTTACGATTTGGCGCCGCCCGTCCGCCGCTCAGGCTCGTATCCTCTCTCTGTCTCTCTTGATCCCTCTCGCGGCTTCTTCGCGTATGGTTGTTCTTTGAAGTTGAGATATCTGGGTTGCAGGCTTCCGGTGCATTCATCATGTTCGGGTCCAGGGTTTTGGGCAGAGTGCTTTGCGCCGCTGCCTGGTCGGAGTCTTCTGCAGCTTCTTCTGTTGCTGCCGCCTCTTCCGCTGCTTCAACTTCGGTTAGGAAGGCACAGAATCCGCTTGAGGAGTTCTTTGAGGTGGACAGAAGCACGGATGAAGAAAAACCCGTCATTTATGGTGCCATCCTGATTCCTTCTTTTATCTTTAGAATCACTCTCTGCTATTGCCTTGTCTTGTTTTGCTTTAAGATCTCCCTTCTATTTCTCGTAGTAATGATACATTTATGGTTGCTTTAACTGTTCGCGTAGCACAGATATTTGTGATCTGATTCGGTGTATTGAATCCCAAATATTCTCAGAATTTTTGCTACAATCATTCGACAGATTTAACCTTCTTGATTGTCTTGCAGTGTCACATCCACAACATAACGAAGACAGCAAATAACTCTCATGGCACAATAATTTAGTTGGCAACAAATGACTCTCCAATTGGACTTTGTTTTCACTGTTCTGCATCAAACTGACATTGATGCGTTAGTCTCAATGTTCAGGCATTGCTAGACTTTGCACTGAACACCTGGAATTACTATGTCATTAGTTTGTGGGCCAAAATGTCAATTCCCTAGTTTTCTAATTTTGTCATAACTATCTTTGTCTCCAGAATCTGTTGTTATAGCCTGAATTTTAGTTTCATCAGCCTCTCGAATAACCCTAAGAAACTAATGGAATTGCTTTTGTAACACCTTCCATAGGCTCCAGTCTTCAACACAGTTTCAATGTCATCTTTTGTTTCTTTTTTGTCTTTAAAGTACTTCTATCTTTTTTTCTAGTCTCTAGTTTCGAACAAAGAACTTGTTATACTCCTCATAATCCTAAAAATATTTCTTTACCTTATTATGTTCAGAACATTAGCATTGACAATTTTTTTTCTTAGCTTCTAAAAATCACTCTACATGTTTCTCCTTCTTCTTCCCCTTTCAGTTCTTTTATGGTTTTGGCTGCACTACTTTCATCTTAGAGGTTACTAGGTGCCATGCACAATTTTCTATCTGACTTATTCATGTCTTGCGGGTATATGGTTCTTTCATGTTGGAGATGTTGGATCTAGTATTGTTAAAGAATAACCATACACTGTGTGATTGCCAGTTTACAAGAATTATATAGCATATTATCGGTAACAATTATGTAGCATAACATATAATACATGTTATCGGAAGTCCTCATCTTAATTTTTTGGACCTTTATACAGGTCGCAGTTGGAAGGCTTCTGAATTGCGTCTTAAATCTTGGGATGATCTTCAGAAGCTGTGGTATGTCCTTTTAAAGGAAAAGAACATGCTGATGACTCAACGCCAAATGCTTCATGCTCAAAATCTTCAGTTTCCTAACCAAGAACGTATTCCAAAGGTATATGTTACCTTTACCTAACTATCATTTCAGGATTTGTATCTTTATTATTATTTTTGTTTATCTTCAATTGTTGAACTACTAGTGATCTGACTTTTGTAAATATCAAAACAGACACTATGTAGTGCATTTAGGTGGATAATCCATTGAATCCTGAACCTGCTTTTATCTAGATTAGCTACAGCATGACATATTTTGGTTTTACAACTCAACGAGCTGATGTTTCTTTTGAGTTGGCTCAGAAATGGTTGCAACTATGATGGTGTTGTCGTCCATAGATTGACCTTATTTTGTTTCATCTGCCATGTTCTTGTTTCCCGATAAGAAATGGTGACAATAAAATTGCCAGCATGTCTCTTCGTTCTCATGTTGATTACACTCACCGCCTCTACCATCAAAACTACAGCATCTTGTGGAATGTAGAATAAGGATACTGGCCATAAGAACATGCAGCTTATCTATACACTTTGGCTTTTTTTTTTCTCTGTTTTTAAATAATATAAATATATTTCTGCTACTGTTCGATAGAGACTTTCTTCAATGCTTTTACAATTAAAGGACAAGATTCTAGAGCTACCTGACTGCAGTATTTAGCTCTCTTTCTGATAATAAGCATGAATGTTAATTGTAGGCAAGGAAGTCGATGTGTCGAATAAAGCATGTGTTAACCGAGAGAGCCATTGCCGAACCTGACCCAAGGAGGTCTGCAGAAATGAAGAGGATGATAAATGCCTTGTGATTCTCTTATCTATTCCTTTCAATGTGTTAAGCTTTTCAATAAGAACATATTGGGGATTAAGCTCCTTTTTTGTCCTAGAAACGTGCCGTCGGTGTACGATTTCTGCTTAGATCCTTGATTCGCCTAAAACTTGAGGTTGAACTTGGTATGCACAGCTGTTGTAATTTATTTTTCTTGTCAAAATGCCTTTAACAGGATGACAGACCTTTTCACTTAAAATGAATCCATGTTTAGATTTTGATAATGTCATTGGTCATGATTCAAATTGAATTATTAATAAATATAAATTTTTATTTCTAAATTTATCTTTTAGATCAATAGCAATTAATTTGACATATAAGTCAGTCCTTCCCCACAGTACCAAACACCTCTTCATACTTAAATGTGCTTTTAGGTGAAGAGTAGACACCAAAGTAAGCAGCAAGTTAGGTTTTAATTTACATGTATCATATGTGTTGCTTAATGTCTGAGTTGAGAACTGAGGTCAGTAAAGGAATGTCTTGGCTCCACCAACCATGTCTACTTAGCTTTGTGTAATATATGCGAACTTATTAGGCCAATATTTTCCTTTAACAGTGCAAGGCATGTTAGGTGAGAAGTGGATTGGGTTTCAGGCAGGCTGAAGTGGTAGTGGGGAAGAAGATGACACAAGATGGAGGGTGAGGTCAACTTCTGTTGAAACAAGCTCTCCCTACTTGGAATAAATATTTGCTTGATAAGCTTTGCACTCTTCAAGAATGTTATATATGCTATATATATATAATGCTAATTAACCTTTTGAATCGTAGGCGACACTTCCATTCTCCACTGTCTCACACATGCATGCACCATGCAAAAAGGTTTCAGTAGCACTTGGAAAATAGTCTCCTTTGCTGATGCATGCATGTGCTGATTCCTAATCCTGTGACAGGGACCATTGAGGAAGCCATTAGAGCAGCTCGAGAGAGAGAGAGAGAGAGAGAGAGAGAGAGAGAGAGAGAGAGGTGCATACTCGTATCATCCTTACCAATGATATGCCGGACATGGAGCTCGGAAAGACGTATAAATCTGCTTCACTCCAGGCCATGACAGCGTCGATCGATCTCCAACGCTATTCAAATTCGAAGGTAGTAAACAAAGCTTCCTTTGCACACGTTAATGTCTTCCCCACTTTCCTCCACACCCTTCAATCTGCGTTCATAGTCGCCAGCAAATACCTTTGGAAGATTCCAATGCAGTACCAGGAATTAATGTACAGTCAAACAAACAGGTCTTTTTGCTCCTCAGATGTAAAAGGAATTTGATCAAACGCCTAAAGCTATTCCCCATCGCTATCCATCTATGCTCCCGTCCACAATGGCGATCGAGGGCGAGGCCTTCATCCGCCACCTTTGATCTCTTCTCTTCAGGCGCGCACAAAGTGGGGCTCGACCAGCTTGTCTTCCATTATGGCGTCGCACGCGTCCACTCTCCCTCGAATCCACGATCCGGTCGCCGTTCTCCACACGTGTGACGCTCCTGATTCGTCCTCCCTTTGCTTCACGTGTACACATTCCCTTGCGCGATGGTTGACTCGCACTGTATGCGCGTCCAGGCAGCAATGGACAAAATGACTAGTTTAATGTCTCACAGAAGAATCACCCACCACCATTTCTCTCTTTTGAGCACCAGCAACCACGTCCCAGTCCTCGTGTTAGGTCTTCTTCCTCCTCTCCTCCCTGTCGTTCTTTGGTGTCTCGGATCATCTGTGGAGCTTTGCATGGATACTACCCAGTGGCCTCAGGTAAAGATTGCCCAAACTTTGATGAAACTTATTTTGGATCCATGTACATACCGATCGTAAATTTCTCCGGTGGATCGGCGTGGATCTGCTGTGCTTTTTTAGGGTCGAGGCTCGAGATAGATGCACAGCTTCTTTTTCTTACGTTGATTCCCTTGAAGAGATCTCTTCTTTCATTCTCTCACATCCTTTCCTTGGTCCTTAAGCTTTTGATTCTGTCACCTCGCCCCTTTTACTCTTGAAAGAAGCAAACCACTTTGCTTTTCTGCCTTTTTCTTCTTCTTTTATCTCTGTTTTCTTGCTTTTCTTTTATCGTATGCAGTAAAGCAGTGATATGTTATTGTCCAGAATGTGTGATTTCTCTTCCTTCTTTTCCTCCCTCCAACCATTTCCCTTCCGATCTGATATATGTGACTGTTTAAGTCCGTTTTCTCCTACTCACTCTCTGATTTAGTTTGTGCAAATGGGGATTTGGTGCTGTTGGTGCTCTACAGGGCGTAGGGATGATGATGATGATGCCCATGGTGGATTTTGCTCCCTCCGCCACAACCGCCACTGCTGCAAGCAACACATGCACGGGAACCAGAGCACAGCTGACGGAGAGTACGAGGCCAAGGTCGCACAAGGAGCAGGCCCTCAACTGCCCACGGTGCAACTCCACCAACACCAAGTTCTGCTACTACAACAACTACAGCCTCACCCAGCCTAGGTACTTCTGCAAGACCTGTAGGAGGTATTGGACTGAGGGTGGATCCCTAAGGAATGTCCCTGTGGGTGGTGGCTCCAGAAAGAACAAGCGGTCCTCCCACTCCTCCGCCACCGCTTCGACCACCACCACCACCACAAAGTCCACCTCCTCCATCGCATCAGCATTAACAACCGCCTCAACTTCCAAGAAGTTCCCCGCTGACCTCATCCCTCCATCGATCTCACTCTCCGCGAGCTCTGAAGCTCCGAAGTATTACGAGAGAGAGGATCTCAGTCTGGCCTTCCGCCAGCATGGCCTTCCTGAGTACAATGACTACCCCAACCTGGAAACCAGCAGTGCCAACAGCAGCAGCGGTGCTCTGCCTGCCATGGAGCTACTGAGGGGTGGGATGACTACAAGAGGCCTCGGGTCTTTCATGCCGATGCCGGAATACCCTACTGGATTCGGATTGCAGGAATTCAGGCCACCTACTCTTAATTTCGATTTGGATGGAACTGCCGGAGAGAGCAGGAGCTTGCCCGGAATGCAGGTAAGTACCAGCGGTAAGCTGCTGTTTCCCTTCGGGGACGTGAAGCCGGTTGTCCCTTCAAACATGTTCGCAGAGCAGTTTGAGAAGAATAAGGGGCAAGCTAGCGATCCTCCTGCGTTTTGGAATGGTATCATTGGAGGAGGAGGAGGAGGAGGCTCATGGTAGAACAAAAAGATAGAGAGAGAAAAGCCTTCTTAGTGTCTAACAAGAGACTATGTTTTGATTCATGATGGTGGATCCGATCACACTGTTTGCAGTAGTTAAGGCCTAAGTAGAACACGGATGATACATATTTATGTTCACTTGTCTTCCAACTCTTAGCTTCTCTTATCCTCATCATTGTGGAGTACATCTGAAGCTTCATTTCATGTTGGCTTCAACTTAAAGTAGATTTCTGTTGTGTGGTCATAGGAAGCCCTTTTCCCTTCTCCCTTTTTCTTTTTGCAGGACAAGCATGGCCATAAAGAAGGGCAAGGAAAGAAGAATGGTAAGTCAATTTATATGAACTGTGGACTACTGCAGAGATCGTATGGACCAAAAGAGAAGTGGCAAAAGGAAACGATCACTCATATGTGCATAAGCATGGAGCCATTGCCCGACTCATAGTAATCTGTGGACTAGTGCAAAGATTGTATGGATCGAATGAGAAGTTATGAGAACAAGAGAGTAGTACTAGACGCAATATCTATGTAATGTTCGATGAGTTTCACTTGTTTGTTTGCTCTTCCATCTGCCATTTCTATTTTGCTTTCTCGTCTATCAGGTCTCAGCGGTCATGTCTCACCACCCCAACTCAGATTCTCCCAGCCTTGAAAGCACAGACAACCAGCATACTCTTTTGCCTTTGATTCGCATGGTAGTATTATATATTGCATTAGGCTCTTCGTTGGATTCCTATTAATATCAGAAGAGGTCCTTTTCCTCCTGAGATCGAGCATGAGATCATGGTGAAAGGATGCCTACGTTGGAACAAAAGCTGGGAACCAGTTCATCTGCCATTCTCACCTAATGATTCCCAAACCCACCAACACATTCGCACTGTCCCATGTATGATTACACCCTCAACGTGCTTCCTACTCGAGCAAAGGGAGAACGCACCTTTTCCCCAGGCATTCATCTCGCTTCTCGAGGTTGGGTCCCCATGAACATTCCCCTAGGGTTGGGAGCTGAGGAATTACATCCTTCGACTACGATACTGTGCCTTCTTTTCCCTGTTACACGTATAATATAGATAATTAACGAGCTTGAGATCAACTTAAGAATGTGAAAACCAGTGCTTGAGGTTGAACTGGTGCGTGTACAGCCCAGTCACTATACTCTTATATCATGTCACATGCCATGCATTGTCCTAATGGTACGTAAACAAGAAACTTGATGCTTTTGAGTGTGATTTAAGATGCCGACGTACGTTTACTTTTCATTAGGAGCTTGGAGATTGCAAAACCTGTAGATGCTACATGTTTGAAGATATCTGGAGGACAGAAGTATTTGTTTTTCTTTCCCATAGGCTTCATCAAACGCGCGATATTCATCATCTTTCACTGTGCATGTGGAAATTCTATGTTGTGGTTTTGCTTCTAACTAAGGTTGGACAGCTAAAAATTTATAGATCGGCTTCTTTCGTTATCATTGGACGCGATAAACTCCTTTATAGAGGAGTTATTGAGATGTTGTTACAATGCCGGCTACAATCCATTTCTAGTCTCATCCTTCACCTGTAGCACTGCAGTACTGATCCGAATTGCCTACTTCTTCTATATGGAAAGAATCATGTCATGCATACACAAAAGAATACTGCATCGTCTCCTCTCAGCGTTGCATATCCAATCTGTCATCACGCACTGAAGCACATTGAGCAGGTGCAAGGTCTCCGTGTGTTGGGCATTTTCTTCGTCCATCAGAGGGACTCTTCACGAGGTAGAGTGCACTAAATGCGATGTTTTCATCGGGGAAGCAACGCATGGGCGTCCCAGCCGCACTTGTTGGCCACAAGAAGGACGAGAAGAAGACAGAAGTGACCAGCGATGTATGAGAGGGGGAGAAGGAAAGGGATTATTCTCCATAGATTTCTTCAACAGTGAGAATATTTTTGGACAACTTTTCTAACCCTTCGGCGACACTTCCAATTAGTAGTATCCACGAATCATTCTTCAATCTTGGCAAAATTCTCATCTGGTAAATGGATGATGACTTATACACAGCATAAAATCTAATCGACACCCGACCTCCTGCAGTAGTATCTGCTTCATCAAACGCGCGATATTCATCATCTTTCACTGTGCATGTGGAAATTCTATGTTGTGGTTTTGCTTCTAACTAAGGTTGGACAGCTAAAAATTTATAGATCGGCTTCTTTCGTTATCATTGGACGCGATAAACTCCTTTATAGAGGAGTTATTGAGATGTTGTTACAATGCCGGCTACAAATCCATTTTCTAGTCTCATCCTTCACCTGTAGCACTGCAGTACTGATCCGAATTGCCTACTTCTTCTATATGGAAAGAATCATGTCATGCATACACAAAAGAATACTGCATCGTCTCCTCTCAGCGTTGCATATCCAATCTGTCATCACGCACTGAAGCACATTGAGCAGGTGCAAGGTCTCCGTGTGTTGGGCATTTTCTTCGTCCATCAGAGGGACTCTTCACGAGGTAGAGTGCACTAAATGCGATGTTTTCATCGGGGAAGCAACGCATGGGCGTCCCAGCCGCACTTGTTGGCCACAAGAAGGACGAGAAGAAGACAGAAGTTGACCAGCGATGTATGAGAGGGGGAGCATCCAGGAAGAGGAAGAAACAAATAGGAGCCGACAATTTTGGGTTTGTGTTGACCGGAGATATGCCTTTGACCTCAAAAATAATTATTCTCCATAGATTTCTTCAACAGTGAGAATATTTTTGGACAACTTTTCTAACCCTTCGGCGACACTTCCAATTAGTAGTATCCACGAATCATTCTTCAATCTTGGCAAAATTCTCATCTGGTAAATGGATGATGACTTATACACAGCATAAAATCTAATCGACACCCGACCTCCTGCAGTAGTATCTGCTTCATCAATCATTTGACACATCATCTGGCACGTCCCTGTTGACGTACCTCATTAGTGGCTAGTAAGAGGCCACCTAATAATATCTACCCCTTAAGTTAATCATCAGTAAAGAGAGCTTTCTGAGCTCATGCAGCAGCCCATCGATCTTAAAAGTTGCAGTGCTGTATGCATGTAATGGTCGACAACTACGAGCGTGAAACGAGTGACGCTTTCACGTTCTCACAAAGCGTTTGGTAAACCAATATTAACTCAGTCTTCCATCTTAGCTGATAGCCGAGTTAGGTTCTCAGATAAAGTGAGAACATTTACCAAACCTAAAGATGAGCTTTGCCCCTTTTCCATGCACCAACCATTAAGGTAACACCTTATCGTTTTAGTGCTGACCTAATTCTACCCTGAGAAGAAAGTGTGGATACAAGGTGGGGAAGATGAAACCTGAAAACCTGGTTGGTGCGCTGCGCCTCCGGTCATGTCTCCTGTGGGCGTCGTTTTCAGGGGACCAAAAAAATATCATTGTTCGTCGTCATGGAATGATCTCCTACGGCGAACGTCGAATCCTACCACTAGGGATCAAGTTTCTGTTCGTGATAAAGGTATGTCAAGTGAATGGTAAGCGAGAATGATCCGATTGGCCTATGGGTTTGTTGTCATCTAGCAAAGGTGGTCAGTAGATTAGGTTCTTGTTAGGTACTGCATACGTGCGTCGCAGAACTGTAGTGCTTCCTTAGAGATCCATGATGATGCATTTATGCTTATGGCTCGAGCTGTCAAACATAAGTTGGATCATCGTCTTGTAATCTTAATCCCTTCTCCTGTCTTTTTTGTGCAGAATAATTCTACCTAGTCTGGCATACGATATGCCTGCGACGAATGAATTGGTATGAGGCCTGATGAATCGGGAAGAGGTTTTGATGATCCTATACAAACTTCTGAAGCTTTAAAGTGTCAAAAGCACACTTGGCAAGGCATAAAAAGCTTGAGAGGATCTTGTTGACCATCAATCAATCTGTAATTTTTGTGACTTGGGCTGAATTGTAAGTTTCTGGGGAAGAAAATTCTTTTGAGGCACGACTCCTGGATACTGGACCAACCTGGGATGTCAACACTGGATTCGAAAGACAGGATTTGGCAAGCTGCAAAGAGGGGTACATCCAAATCCCACCAGCACTCCAACTCGGGGTGATCCAAATGCTTATTATATTCTTTTAGCCTGCACCATGAATATTTTGTTTGGTCAGAGGATGGATGATCCATATGGATGACAGCTCGGATTGGCATTTTGAATCCTTTTTCCAGCTGCTTTATATATGAAACATTAATCCACATAAACTTCTATAAGCTGCTGCATATATACGTTTATAGCCTGGTTTATCCTGATAATAATGCATTACGTTAATTATTCTGATGAGTAGTGAGGAAACACAATTTCATGAACATGCATGTAGATTTCTACATAACCTCTTGAATCCTGTGGGTATTTCGTACATGCCACACTCTCAAATTAAGGTGGCACTCCGTACCATAGTGGCCAAAGCCAAAGATTCTATGTAGTAGAACAAAATCTACGGAAAATTGCACCTCGCACTCTCAGATTTGTATACTACAAAGAGATAACCCAAGTGATGTTATAAAGCAACTGTGTGTGTGTGAGGTTGGTTCTTCCACTCTCTCCAACAACATCCTTTGCTCCCTTACGTAGCCCCATTAGCATCATTTTATAAGCGCCATTGCTGCTTATATAAGCTTCCAATCAATCTCCTGCCACGACAAGACAACGAAGCACACATTTCTTGCGCTTTGCTTCCAAGCTCATCCTCATCGACCTCTATCACCCCTGCTTTGCGCCTTCGTTCGAATACAATAGGGTTCAGTCTCTCACTCTCCGGGCTCCATCCTTCTCTCCGGTCCTCGGGGATAGGGAAGCAACGATGGCTACCGAGAAAGAAGCACAGGGTGGTTTGGAATGGCGGGTAAGTGTCCCTGAAGGATCCGCGGCGGAAATGGAGTTGGAATCCAAATGGATTCACAGGGCACGAACTTGGTTGATCCAGCTTGTGATGACGGTGGTATCGAAGGTGACGAGCTTCGGGAAGAAAGCTGGGACGATCGGAGCTGATGATCCTCGCAAGGTCATCCATGGTGTCAAAGTCGGGATCGCACTAACGTTGGTCTCACTCTTCTACTACACCAGGCCATTGTACGACGGCGTTGGAGGATGCGCTATGTGGGCAGTGATGACAGTGGTGGTGGTCTTTGAATTCACCGTTGGTGAGTAAACTATAAACCTATGATGACCTTGAAACTATACGCAGATGCAACAATTTTACGAACCCTATCCATCATTCATGTGCAGGTGGCTGCTTGTACAAAGGAATTAACAGAGCTGTAGCAACATCGACGGCGGGCACTCTTGCGGTGGGCATCCATTGGATTGCAAGTAAATCCGGAGCAAAAATGGAGCCTATTATTCTGAGTTCTTCCGTCTTTCTCCTAGGTATTATGACATTTTGATGATTATACATGGAATTCTTCTTATTTTGAATCATTTTTCGTAATCTTTTTGCTCATGGATTGATTCTTTGTTGCATTCAGCTTCGGCTGCTACGTTCTCTCGATTCATACCCAACATAAAAGCACGGTTCGACTACGGGATCACCATATTTATCCTCACCTTCAGCTTGGTGGCTGTATCTGGATATCGTGTGGATGAACTGCTCCGATTGGCACAGGTGCGTATCTGCACCATCGCCATCGGTATCGCCATATGTCTCGTTGTTTGCGTTCTTGTTCGTCCCGTGTGGGCTGGCCAAGAGCTTCACCTCCTGGTTTCCCGTAACATGGATAAGCTCGCTGACTCATTAGAAGGTACGTCCTCTCTCAAAAAGATCATGACAGCTTAGTAAGATGTGGAGAATTAATTGCTTCTTTTCCAATCGCACAGGTTTAGTGGAAGACTACTTCATGAACGACAAAAAGGTTGAAGGAGAGGTGTCGTACTCTCAAAGGTCACAGGGATATAAGAACGTCCTGAATTCCAAAGCATCTGAAGATTCACAGGCCAATCTTGCAAGATGGGAACCTCGGCATGGCAAATTTGGCTTCAAGCATCCATGGTGCCAATACCTCAAAGTTGGAGCCGCCATGCGGTACTGTGCCTACTGCATGGAAGCCCTCAATGGCTGCATCAACTCAGAGTTCCAGGTTAGCATTGCCACTTCAAATAGGAAAGCTTCATATGTCATCCAAGACTCTAAACTCCGACTTATTACAGGCACCAGAGCACATGAAGCGTCATCTACGTGATGTCTGCATGAGGTTGAGTTTGGGTTCATCGAAGGTCTTGAAGGAGATATCGAGCTCCGTCAAGTCGATGAAGGAGTCGCGAAGCATTCAAGTTTTAGTAGGAGAGATGAATGATGCAGTGGAGGAGCTCCAAGTTGCCTTGCGATCACTTCCCAAACAATTAACACAGTCACCACCACCACCAGCAGCAGCAGAAGCAGCAACTATAGAGAAGAGGCATTGTGTTCCAGCAGTGACGATTTCGTTAACGGAAGTCATGCCTCTCTTCACAGCAGCATCGTTATTGATAGAGGTGTCGGAGAGGGTCGGAGGAGTCGTCGATGCCGTGGGCACGTTAGCCACACTTGCGTGCTTTGAGCCCATCGACCACAAGAAGCCTTCTTCATCTGTAGTTCCTCGAGATGAAGAATCCGTGAAGCCATCTCAAGAGGTCTAGCAGCAGCAATCTAAAGGAAAACAAGAGGAGCAAATGCTTGATGATTAATTACATGGCATGGAGATGGATCAAGAAAGTTCGTATAATTAATTATATTGCCCATAGTTCAGAGAAATTAAAGGTCAAGTTGGTCAGGCTGCACAATGACCTTATTTTTTTTTCTTTTTCTGATGGAATAATATACTCAGCACTTGAGGTGCAGAATTTTTTTTAGTTGCATGCTGGTGAGGTTATAACGTGCAAAGCACTTGGTAAAGTAAAGGAACAAGTTGGCAGCTTCACTGTAGCAGTAAAACATGCAAATAAATCAGCCATTTAATTTAAGATATTTATCTCTACCTATTCACTCGATGTGGCAGGCAATTTGATGATGACTAACAAGTCTAACTATGATATTGTATTTCAAATCTGGCAATCCATCTATCAATCTGGCAGTCTCTGATCTGATATGAAATCAACCAAATACCCACAATCGATGAGTCAAACATTAAAGGGGTTGACTTGGTTCTTGGCAAATTGTTCTTTCGAAAACATATACTAAGCATAACACATTCTATGAGCCCATATCACATAAAAGTTTGATTTTTGATAAATTCCTAAGGTTGATATATGGGATTGTGAAATCTTATCATGGTGTCCTTCTCGAATTCAAGCTGCAAGGCACACTACAGAAAATTAACAAAACATATGGAACTTCCTCCACTGTAAGTACTTACCAAGTAGAAAGAATGAAATCTGATATCTCAGCCATCTCGCCATTCATGCTGATGATTCTCATTACAGCACTCCTGAAATGTTGTTATTGGTTCATCAGGAGATCAGATTTGTATTTGCCTGAAGAATTCCTCTCCATTATGACATATCGGAAAGGTTGCTGTACCAGAGGCAATAAGAGACCTGTGAGAGTACCAACTTTATCATGTAATGCTTTCAAGTTGTAAAGAAGACAAGAACACAATAAACTTGTGTAGATTCTATCTTTAATTCTGGATCAAAAATTGTAGAATGGTAAAGGAAGACTATGTTAGAAATAATAAGAAAAAACATAGATGGTTCTTAATTTGACTAGTTATTTTGCCAGCAACTGAACTCAGTGGTGGGAAAAGCTCAGTCCATATAGTTGGCACATATGATACATTCTTGTAGTTGTAATTTTCTTAGAATATATTGAGTTTGAACTGAAATATCTGTGATGGCCATGAAGAATGTTACTGTATTCTGCTTCCTTGTAAATGGCATAAATCACATAGTACACCGAAAAGTACAGATCAACAGCATAATTACATTAGTGATATTGATGAAAAACTAATACAAAGTGCCTTGTGATAAGGGTTAAACGTTTTAACCTCTGAATTAGTTGGAATGTGAAAACAGTGTTCAAAGTGACAGTGTCCATGATAACACAGAATTAAGTTTTCACTTTGTAATGTTACTTAGTCATGTAAGCTCGCTATCCTACTCTCTCTGAGGATGCTAACATAAATGAAGCTGACAACTTAGTAGAGTATTTCAAACTATTGCAGAAGGTCAACTATCAACTTATTTCGCAGCTAAATTCTAACCAAATAAATCTTCCTATGGGTGCACAAGAGTGCTTACCTGTCTCTAAGATTGAAACAGAAACAGTGTCAAATCCTATAATTGTGAGAACTGACTCAAATTGAGTCGGATTCAGGCGAATCATTTAGGGTAGTTGACCAAGTCGCCTGCCAATGGGCTCATGGCAGCAACGGCAGAGAAGAAGAAGAGGAAGTTGACCGGTTGACTTCGGTCAACGTTGGTCAAGTCTTATGTTTTTCCATCATCCAGTTTTTTCGCCAACTCAATTTAATATGCTAATCCTTTTCCAACAACAATAAATACATATTGGCATCAGATGTGAAGATTCCTAGGACTTACTGAAACCCATAGTTACATCAGCCAGCCTCGGTTTAGTTTCCTACAGACGCCCTCCGTGAGCTACAACCAGAATCAGTTCCAAGATGGTCCTTTTAAGAAGATAAATGATCTACTTTGATCTACATCTTACCAGGCAATAGTAACAAACAAATATAGAACTATTGTCGACATGACATTGCATACACTGGAAGAATCCGTTTGTTCAAACATTAACATTGGCATTTCCGCAAGCAACTGATATGCAAGAAAGTTTCCGACGCATCAGGCAGCGCATACGAACGAATATCCTTTCGAACATAATTTTGGAACTTGAGAAGCAATTTTTTGATTTAGTAGATGGAACCCTCAGGATTTTAAGAATCAAAAGCAAATTACCAGCAACAGGGAGAGAGATGCCGTAGGGAAGTCTTTGAACCTGTTTTGTTCTCCATATAAATCTCCTCGTCGAAGAAGTTGGACACTTTGGATTGCGATGACACGAGCAAACAAGCTTCTTTATTTGATGCGACGTCGGACATTCGTGTGGCATCTTAGCGGCACAAAATCAGGCTAAGACGAAGGGGGAAGAGTCGTAGTTTTTGCATGCCCGTATTCTCACATTCACCTTTTTTTTCTCTTTTTATAAAGCATAAGCTATGAAGGTTGAATTTTTTATTAGTTAAACTAATCAATGTCTTCAAATAATCTCGGATTAGATTTCGAATTCTTGATTTTAGATCATAAATGAGTTCGATAAAATATATTGAATGAGGTTCGAATTATCAATTTTTTAATTACAAAAATATTGAATTTAATTATAAAAATATATTGAATGATTTTTTAATAGGTGAAATTGATATATCACCACAAAATTAATATTTTAAATATAAAATTTTATTTTAGTTTCTCTAGTATACACATAAAACATTACATGGTGATAATATGCTAAACTCATTAAAGTTTAAGAGCTTGAAATAGTAAATATTTTTATGATATATAGTTAGTTAAAATATTAATCTAATAATACAAACACTCACTTGGGAGGATTCCAGAAGGGTTGACGAAGCAAAGGCAGATATTTCTGAGGACTGAAGCCCAAACCCAACAGGGTCCTTTCCGTAAAATTCCAATAAAGCCTACCCCAAATAGAAGAACCGAAGCCCTCCCTTCTCGCCGCCGTTCCGTTGCCTTTTTGGCCCCCGGCGACGTCGCGAGAAGCTCCTCCTCTACCTAGAAATCCACCGAAACCCTAGAAATAGGACGGGCTCAGATGGCCGATCCGAGGACCTATGGGGGAGATGACGCCGATCGCAGACAGGATTCGAGCAGACGGCGGCTTTACAACCCCTACCACGATCTTCAGATCCCCCATCGCACCCTCTACGACCTCCCCACCTCCCCGGAGTTTCTCTTCCAGGAAGAATCCCTCGCCGAGCGCCGCTCCTGGGGCGAGAACCTCACCTACTACACCGGCATCGGATACCTCGCCGGGTCTGCTTCCGGCGCCTCCATCGGCCTCCGCCATGCCCTCCGCTCTGCGGAGCCCGGGGATACCACGAAGATCCGCATCAACCGCATCCTCAACTCCTGCGGCCAGGACGGCCGCCGGATCGGCAACCGCTTCGGCGTCATCGGCCTCTTGTACGCCGGGCTCGAGAGCGGGATGGTCGCCGCGAGGGATAAGGACGACTGGGTCAACAGCGTCGTCGCCGGGCTCGGTACCGGGGCCCTGTTCAAGGCCGCCAACGGGCCGCGGTCGGCGGCGGTTGCCGGCGCTATCGGAGGATTGATGGTTGGAGCTGCCGTCGCGGGGAAGCAGGTTATGAAGAGATACGTGCCAATCTAGGGTTCGAGCTCTTCCCTCACTTTGATCCTTTCGTTTTCTATTCTTAAATGATTAATGAGTCTATGTTATTGATATACCAATTTTTGACCTTAACATGTAAGGTGGAATGACCGGAGGGTCAAGAACGATTTGTTGCAATAAGCTTATAGAAACAATTGATTTCATAGGTTACTGTTTGGTGTATTAGGATGTGTAAGTTATCATATTTTGGATTCATCATCTATGAGTCGGGAGCTCATCAAGATAATCCTGTGCCATTTGTTTGTGGTAAGGATATTATTAGAAAATTAATTGTTCGGGCTTTGCATCTGTGTATTAGGATCCTTCTAATAATTTTCTTTTGTATTATGCTGTTGTGTGTTCTTTGTCTGAATTTGCCTTCTCTGAGTTAGTTCTGTTGGTGTTTGTTTCTGATGAAGTCCAAAAAAATTTTCTGAACCAAATCTTTTGTTCATAACTAGGGAATAGACAGATGGCAAGGCTGTCATGTATGGTGAATGAATAGCTTTGCATCATTTATGACAATACCATGAAGTTGGATTTCCTATTGAATGAATGAATTCTATAGACTGGGCAAAATTCTTGTACTTTTTGGAAGCTTTTTTTTTTCTTAGTTTTTATCAGAATTGGTTGGAGACTTTTCGATTGTGTTAGAGGATTTCTAGGTACATTTTTCATATCTAGATGATGTCCTAGTTAGTGCATATATTTTATTCCTTTCCAGTGTTGTTACTTATCTAGTTGGAAGGTAACCAGATTCACATTGTTCTTGATTTCTTGAAGATGGTATTGAGACTGCTAACCTGGAGCTTTTGTGGGTTTTGTACATCATCATTTTTTTAGGTTCCATGAGAGATGAGGTATCATCTTATATTATGGCATTGTTTTTTTACTTTTATCTTACTACTGTATTGACAATTCTTATCATGGAACTGTCAGCAACAGAATATAGTTTCTTCTCTAGATTCTTTTGCAGCAAAATCTACCTGTTAGGAGGCACATCAGCAGCTTCACCATTTTATATAAGGATTTTTTACATTTCTAGCTAATTACCACATTTCTCTGATATTTAAGTTTCCCCTTCCCACATTAGCCTTTCTTTTTCTTTAATATTTTTTGCCTCTTGCTCATGCATTCTTTCCCACATCCCTTCCCTCTTAGCAACTCTGATACAATTACACAATCAGAAAATGCATTGTACTACTAGTTTTAGTCAACACTATAATATGTTGAAACTACTTAATAAGAAATGAAAACTAAAGAAAGTAGTGCACATAGTAAGTGACGTAACTTTGGTCAAAGTCAGATATCATTTATTAGCTAATGATGAAATTACTTATTTCTAGTTTTCCAATCTCATTTTAAATAACTTGTTTTGCTAATACTATGTTCTAAACTAATATAATGATAAGGGCTATGTTGTATAAGCATATATAGTATCATATTTAGACATGCTATATGCTCTCGTCATATGGTGTATTGGAGACTGAGCAAAAACCTATATAGATTTACCCCGTCTGTCAAGCGAAAGCCTTTAATCTAGGCACATGTTATTGTTTCTCTTTTCTGATGACTAGTTAGGATTAGACAACCATATACAATGTTTTCTCAATATTGATATATTTTGTGTACAGAGTGCGGTGGATATCTTTCATAATGCTGCATGTTCTCTTCTAACTTTCCATCTGAGATTTTTTTCTTTGGCGCTTATACTTTATGGTGTTCTGTAATGTTTCTGAATGGATGATGACCTAATAATTACTTCTCTTGATTGATATTGAGGACTCATCTCATATGATGATCAAAATTTCCTTGTGTGGGTACACAACAAACTCCTATATGGTCTATCTCATTAGGAGACACAAAACATGTTAGGAAGTAAAAGAAGAAGAACCTTTGGTTTTTTTTTACACCATCAGAGACATCTAATCCTCAATGACTGTTGAAAGAATTAAGAGAGCTTCTAACACACTTTAAGAGATAGAGATGATGGAGATCTCAAACGATAATGAGGATGGAATCTCAGACTCCTATGTGGTTGACAGACTGGCACTAATTTTGGCTGGAATTAATGTGGGAGAAGTGGGGGAGAGATTTTGTGTTCTTTGCTATATTCAAATGTTGAACTTGGATGGAGATTGCTTCTGTTTTTTTATTTTTTTCTTGTGATAATAGTTATGTTTAGAGTAGAAGGTCAAGAGGTACTCATGTACCTGTGAAAGTAGAGAAACATTACTGTAGGGTAACTGCTTGTTGTTTTCAAGAATATTTATGTTCATGAGAAAAGAAGATAAGATGAGGAAAATTGTTTGAAATGGGATGAATAGGCCCAGAAGAGATCATAGATACTCTTTTAAACGAGATGAGTTGATTAAGGTTAACAGTATGAGAAGAGGTAGAGGGAGGCATAACGGAACATTTTGGTGGTAAAAAGATCTCTGATTACTCTTATTTGTGGTTACTGATATCGCCTTAGATTGAAGATTATGACTTGTCATGTTTACAATAACCTTATCAATTGGTACAACAGTAGTATGGACAGCAAACTGTGCAATTGAAACATGGCATATTACAATTACTTTTAACTGCTCAAAGGGAGAAATTGTTTTAGAGGGTTTGATTAGAAGGAAACAAGTTAAAACATGCATGATAGTGTTCAACACGAAAATACTAAACTTCAAATTTGATGATCATTTTCTATTGACTTACACCTTGATTTTCACTGATGCATTTAAGTCTGTGTTACTTATGTAATTGAACTGTCTAAATGGTGATGAGCTAAGCTTCTTCTTTTGCACATTAACAGCGTGATTGTGGTTCTATTATTTTATATTTAATATTCATCTTTTATGGCCATAGTATTTAAACTTAGTTTTAGTATAATTCAGGTTTTTTTCTGAGTATGTACCAAAGAGAGATTTGATAATCTTGCTATATGGTTGCTAAGCAATTTAGTTGGTTTGATCTTTAAATCTTCTAGTCTTTTACTGATTCTACTCTGTTGTCGACATACATTATCTCCATCAACATAAGCAACCATATAGCAGTTGATATCTTTTCATTATTGGTCAGTCTGGTTGTTCTTTACAATAAAGAAGTTCTACATAAGCAATAGACTAGCTATATATTATGATTGGTGAGCAAGCTGAGTTCATTGTTCTTGTATAGTCGTTTTTCCTTTCCATGTATATTAATTACTGTGCCACGCGTTGTGTTTTCACTTAGGTACACGCTATAGGAAACTTGCGTTATATTCTGAACCAGATGAGTTGTGGGGTTGGAGCCAATTGGGTCGGTTGTCACCTACTTGAGTCTGGTTGGATGTCTTTTTATTAGAACCACATGGAAGATGTCGTAGTGATGATATTTTAAGAAAAGCTTTGCATGAAAGGGGGATTCGAAGAAAAGAATTGTATCATGTTAAGTTATACATTCTAAAAGACATTTGATATCCCTTTCAGATTTCAGTGGTAGCACGTGCTTCGCAGCATGCATACTCTTTACGACCTTTAGACGTTGGCATGGTTTGTTTAGGTGGTCGGTGTCGGTGGCCAGTGGTACTTTTTGAGTGGGGGATCCTGTGTCATCGATATGACGATGCCAATGGTAATTGGACCGCCTAAGGAGCATGTGAGATCTTCCGATGTGGGTCTATTATTGACGGGGATTCGAACTAGGGAACATGCACTGTGGTATCTCCGAGATTTAACTGGGGACGTTAGATCAAGGCTCTTCTTTTTTTTTTTTCCTTGGCTTCTTTGGGCGCAATTGTATATAGTTTGCAGAGGCTTGAGTTTCTTAAGAGTACACGTGCCGGTGCTTGATGAAATGCTCCAGGACGTAGTCACCGTGAGGCACCAATCAAGCATTCATAAGATAACAAAGGCAAGAATAGTTTATGTTATATTCTTTTATTGATAATTCGTGTGAAGATGTCACGATGATGATATTATCACATCAGAAGGCAGTAAGTGGTGTTTGACCGTGTCTGACTCATTGTTTTGGAACAACACTCGCAATAAATATGTTCTCTAGATATACATATGAACGAAATGTTTTTATTTATTTGAAAATTAAAATATAATTAGTTCGAAAAATGGGAAAAATATTCAAATAGAATCAGACTATCGAATAGAGAAAGGTTGGGTACAATTAATCTCTCTCTAGCCGTATGATGCAGTGATGGGGCAGTTCGATTATTTTATTTCCACGCCGACCGGTGGATGAGAAAGAATCTCATGTTTCACACGTACTTCCAAATGCATTCGATTTTATTTCAAGTTTCTTCTCCCAAGATAGGAACTCGGGATTGGTCGCTACGCTGTCTCCGTGTGGTCCTCACAGGTTCCAGTTTGATAACATTATTTCACTTGGATCGAAATTCGGCAATGTCAATCCCTGGCCACCATCCCACGCTGCTGCGAGTGGCCAAAGCCAGAGCTCAGGGCTCAACATGGAGGCCGGAAGAAGGTGGGAGGAGATGCAGGTGGACTGCCTGGTCAATATCTTCCGCCGGCTCGCCCTCGACGACCTCACCCTCTCGGTGCCCTTCGTCTGCAAGTGCTGGTGGCGCGCCTCCCTGGATCCCTCCTGCTGGAGGCTCCTCGACTTCCGCTCCCTCGACTTCATGCCCTGGAGCCCCTTCAGCCGGAGCTTCACGTCCCTCTACCGCCTCAAGACCCTCTCCTTCTCCCACTTCATGCGGCTCGTGGTCGACCGCAGTCGCGGATCCGCGGAGGAGCTCATCTTTCCCTTGTCCTTCGGCGCATCCATCCAAGACCTGGTCTACGTCTCCATCAAGTGAGTGCAAGTATGGTCCCTCTTCTTCTGCCCTCGTCGTCACCCATGTCCGCCGTGTTCAATGAACATCCTCTTCCCCTTCCCCCAAATTCTCAGATGCCCACGGTTAAAGTCTCTTGCTTTGCCTGATAACTTGATGCTAGAGGATGACCTCCGCATCCCGGATCTCGTCGGAAGTTGGAGAGATCTGGAGCATCTCGAGATGGAGACCAAACCCTCCTCGTTCCTGCGAGTGATCGCCGAGATCGGCCGCGACTGTACCAAATTCTCCCGGCTCAAGGTGCGCGGTCTGATCGACAAGGAAGACGCCAAGGCCATCGTGGATCGTCTGCCGCAGCTGAAGCACTTGGAGCTCAGCAAATCCTACTTGACCAAGGATGAGCTGGTGGTGATCATAAGCGGCTGCAGAAAGCTAGAGAGACTGATCGTGAGGGATTGCCTCGGGTTTCAGGCAGACGACGAGGTCCTAAGATTGGCATCAAGGATCACCAGATTCGAACACGAGGGTTCCAAACTGCTCGATGATTATGGATACGAGACGGATGAGTCGGAACAGCAGACGGGATTTTTCTACTGGTGATGAAAAACCGTGTGTTCTTTGATCTATTTTTCTCCAGCGGACACGCCTTCTCATTTGAACTTGTTGGAATAAATGGATTATAATAGTGTTCATCTCATCTCTTTCCTAAGTCACACAGCTCAAAGTCTTAGTAGCTAGTACTGGCTAATTATATTTAGATCATCTCACTTAAAAAAATATATAATGAAATTTCGATGATGAAAGTGAAATATATAGTTTTATTTATCTTAATGTCATCGATTTTATCGACGAAAATATAGAAATAAAAAGATAATTTTAATGTTTCGATTGGTGGTATCGGAGGACATTGGTGGTGCAGGACAGTGGTATCATGGGGTGTTATGGGTAGTTATTGTGGATGGGAAGAGCGACGATGAGAGGTAAGGGTCACTTTGCATATGTACCGACATCGACGAAGTTATCGAGTAATCCCTTCATCAATTTGCATTTGCATTAATGATCCTTTCACTGCTCGACAATAACGTCGATGTTAACGTAGATGCAGAGAAACAAAAGAGTCGCTCGAGTGGCTATCGTGGACAATGAGAGCAACGATAAGAGGTGAGAGTTGCGTTGTATTTGCATTAACGCCAATGCATATACGGAGTAATCCTTACCTCTCACCGTTGCATTCCTTATCCACAAAAGTTACCTGACCGATCCTTTTGTCGCTTTACATTTGTGTCAACATCGATGTCGACGTAATTACTAATCGACAAAATGGTCGTTGTTCAAATGTCGAGCGACCCTTTCGTTGCTCGACAACTACATCGATATCGATACAGATGTAGAGTGATGAAAGGGTCGCTCAATATCTGCATTTGTGCTAACATAGATGCAGAGTGTATGAAAGGATCGCTCGACAAGTACGTCGACATCAATACAGATGTAGAGCGACTCTCACCTCTTGTTATCACTCTTCCCATTCACAACAATCACCCTCGGCCCCCAATGATGACGTACTCCACCACCATCGACATTGTCTATCATCGCCAACTAAGATATTAAAATTATCTTTTACCTTTTATTTTTATGTTTTTATCAATAAAATCAATAATGTTATGATAAATAAAGTAAGATATTTTACTTTTATAATTATAAAATTTTAAATATAGATTTTTTAAGCCTAAAATTAAAATACTAAGAGGTCAAAATACACAAGTAATATATGTAATGAACCCTCCTACTAGTCTCTTGTCGGTCACGTGAAGTACGACAGTCTCAAACATGATGCTGTGTTCACGAAGAGACGATACGTACGGCATTAACTCTGTTGCAGCTGCAAATAAGAAGGGGTAGGATGGCATTAGAAGCCATATACTACTCATGGCAGAATAAACATATCGAAGCAAATTGCAGGAGTAAGAAAGAAAATGTGCCAATCTCTTAAAAAAATACTCTAATTTTAGTATTTTCTAAACAGTAACCTCACTTTTCAAATTTTAAAAACAATGATCTCTAAAAGGTGATGTACCAAATTTGCCCCCACTTAACAGTGCAACTTGTTTCTCGTGAATATGTTGGATCGGTCAAAGTCACCTTATGGATTGGACTTTTTGAATTTTAGATTTTGATCATAAAATTAATTGATGAATTTGATAAATTAATATACTTTTTGATGTAACATATGTAAGAAATATTTTAATCAAATTCAGAAAATCAAATAGCTAAATATCGAACTAGAGAGTCGAACATCATAACGAAAGATTATCGTGTCGAAAATTGGACATCGAGTCAGAGGAATAATTGATATGCTAAAGAAGAAACTTCGTGCTAGAGGTTCAAACATTATGCCTAAAGGATCAAATATCATGTTAGAAGATCGGATCTCGTAACTTACGACATGATAGAAGAATAGATAATGTGTCAAAAAAATTGAAGATGTATGGATACACTAATAATCACTTTATTAATTATTTATTATTCATGTTTTTCAAAGTAATCATCTGACCACATATCGACGTAGCCATTAAGACTTAGATCAACTTTTTGTAAAACATAGATATTTATGAATATTTAAATTTTTTATTTAAAGTGATTATTAATTTTATATCTGCTTTGAGCTGTGATTGCGTGCAAGCATATCAGCATGTGTTTATAAAAGAAAAACAAATTGGGCTCGAGATGCGATAGTTACACTGAATGAAAACCAACACTTGTCAATGATTATGTGTTCCTTTTTTACGACAAATAATGGTGATGAACTCCTATGCTGTTCTCCGACGATGATGAAGTCCTCTAGTCCTCTTTAGGAGCAAACGACGATGACATCCCTTGCATCTTTGTCGATAACATCATCGAGTGTCGATAATCTCATACCCTCTCCGATGATGATAATCTCCTCTTGGATTACGAATGAGGGTATCTTCGTTGACGACAACATCACATCATCAATTATAAAAGTAAACTATTAAGGTTTTTCACAACATGACTAAAAAATTCATGCACATATATTTAAATAATATTCATGAAGATCAACATATCCTCTAAAAAAGTCAAGTAATATTTTTTTAAATATTTCATTCTTCGATACTTTAAGAGTGCTGAGTTTCATTTAAATTACACTCGAAGTTTCCGATTTAAAATTTTTAATAAAAATATTATTATTATTTTATAATTTAGAAAATTGACGCAAAGATATTTTGAAGGAACGTATTTTATATAGCATTCAGCCACATATTCAACAGTGCAAAACTCTTGTCTTTGACTTTTTGTTGCCTTTGTCATTACCAAAGACCAAAACCGTAACAGTTTGGACTGTATCCATTTCAAGTATTTTTTTTTACATGTCTCGTGGTCATCTGGGCCCCATACTGCTCCATCTCCTATAGACTTGTCATTAGGTTGGCTAAAAAAACAAAAGGAGGAATAATTTAATATTTTTGAAAATATGAGTCATTATTTGGAAATTTTGAAAAGTGAGATTAGTATTTGAGTCACATTTTTTGAAGGGCAAAGATATTTTTGAAACATATTAAAAATTCAAAACTCCAATAGTTTGGACGGTTTCCAATTTAGGTATCTTTTTACGTGTCTCGTGGCCGTTTGGACCCCACAGCGCTCCATCCAAGAGGTGGATGACGTGTGGGAATGCCCATCCATAAGATGAAGTGGGTAAACCGGTTCAGGTCCCATTGACTTTTGCTGGAGCCATCGTCGTCGTCTTCTCCTCTTCCTCGTCTCTCTGGAATCCTCACAGAACTTGGTGGTGGTGGCACCGAGAGATCTTTAGGGATGGAGAGGTTGTCGAAGAATCTGTGCCTCGAGATATTTCGCTTGTTGGACTGCACCTCCCTTGCCGCAGCTGCCCACGGTCTGTCCTCGGCTCCCTTCCTGTTCGTGGTTCTTGTTTGATTCTTTCTTTTCGTTCTTCTTCTTCATCGCAACTTTCTCCATACGGAATGAATTCCTCAATAGAACTACGTATCTATTCATGTCGTCAGAATTGATAGGAAGTTATCCTTCTCGTAATAATGCTTTCAGGAGTGCACTCAGTACACAAGCCGTATTCTCTTTCATGCACTTTTTCTACCTAATTTCTAATTGCTAATCTCATCCATATGGTTAGTTTTCTTTAACACTCTTCATGGAGATGGAAACTGTAGTGTGCAGAGAGTGGAGGAGATTGGCCTCCGATGATGAACTGTGGTCCGAACTATTTAAGAAAAGATGGGGAAGCGACTGTGCTGCATCTTACGCCCCGACGGGTTCCAAATCCTGGAAGGACGTTTATGCAGTGAGACTGGCATCTGAGGATGATGCATTGTGGTACAGACTCTTTAAGAAAAGATGGGGAAGCGGCAATGCTGTATTTTATGCCCCGAGGGGTTCCAAATCCTGGAAGGATGTTTATGAAGCGCACGACCGATGTGATCTGCTTGACCTGTAAGTTTTCTCTTCTCATCCTTTGTTGAGTGAGGTCTCTCTACAGCCTGTCTTCATTTCTATGCTCAGAACGAAACCATTGGATGTTGCATCTCAGGGACTTAAAGCTCATAAGAAAAGGTGGAGATTACTATGTCATCCGCGGGGACTATATCCATAAGTATGTGCCCTCAGGTGAGGGAGCAAAGCTTCCACCGGGATTTGGTGACAGAAAGAAGATTGATTCTGCTTCCTTGATGGAAGATGAATGAGTTCGTGCTGGTACTACATATATGTTGTGCAGCTAATCTTGATACAGATACAAACTGATTGATTCTGCTATACTCCTGTGCGTAATGAAGTCAAAATTTGAGCTTCTACGAGAGCTTCTTCTTCGAGAAAGCGAGTGCCGAAAACAAAACTGTGGTAGATGTTTCTCTTGCACAAGAGAAGTCTTCTGTTGTTGTCATCTTTTGTTGGAGGAGAGAAGACTTGGAAGTCAAAGTATAGATACTTAAAAATCAACAAACCATATAATAAACCAAATAGTTAATTTAAAATTAATTATATTATGTATATAAAAATTAAATTCTTCTATTCAACAAACCACAATTCAAGTATAAGCCCTTTTGTATATCCACTTTCTTTCATCTTTTATTTTTAATATCTCTAGATTCATTAGAGAGAAATTAAAGGAATACTCAAAGCTTTTTCTTCATATATATTCATAAAACATACAGAATTTAATTTTAACATATATTTTTTTCACAAAAGGAATCCTTTCCATACTTAGGATTTCTTGTCATGTTCAATAATCCAAAAATACTTATCAACCCTAATACAAACCAATACTAATGTGCAGATTGTTCATATCATTCCTTAAAATATACTTTATCATATTAACTATTGGAAACTCTTCAAGTGTGTGTGTGCATATATATATATATATATATATATATATATATATATATATGTGAGAGAGAGAGAGAGAGAAAGAGTTACTATGGTTGATCTATTACTATACAAATAGACTGTACATGCACAGGCTTGAGACTCTGTTCTTTGAACGTGTAGGGTGTAAATGTGGTAAGGTTTTAGGATTAGAGTCTAAGGATTAGTTTATAAGGTGTTCTTTGGGGGTCAGTGTTAAAAGTTTAGAGGGTTAAATTGTATATGATTGAGGTTTTCAGCGCATCGGGTGTTAAATTTGAGAGACAGACTCTTAACACTTCGAAAGACTCTCCCTAAGAGAAAGGCTGTCAGGTGATGGATGGGAGTCAGAGATGTGACCCAATGCATGACGTTTGTCTTTATGGTTTCGAGGCGTGAGGTTGACGCAGTCATAATTTCCACTGTTGTTGTGTTCCTCGTTTTCCTCCCAAGCAAAACCCTAAGAGACCCATGGACCCATACATACCTCATGAACCCTAAGCCTCCATCAAGCTGCACGGCCGTTCAAGTGATGATCCCTACCTTCTACAGGTCAATGCCACACGTATTCTATTCCCCCAGCTTTCATATGTGACCCAATGCATGACGTTTGTCTTTATGGTTTCGAGGCGTGAGGTTGACGCAGTCATAATTTCCACTGTTGTTGTGTTCCTCGTTTTCCTCCCAAGCAAAACCCTAAGAGACCCATGGACCCATACATACCTCATGAACCCTAAGCCTCCATCAAGCTGCACGGCCGTTCAAGTGATGATCCCTACCTTCTACAGGTCAATGCCACACGTATTCTATTCCCCCAGCTTTCATATGTGTCTCTCTTCTCTGCATCTTTGTGTTGTTTGGAACTAAACACCAGAGTGTGATTGGATCTCCACAATATCGCTGCAAGGAAACTTGCACATGTGAATGAAAAGAGAGGTGTTCCTTCGTTCTTGATCATGCTGCAAGCCACCTCTCACGCAGGCTTCCAAAATCCTCGAGTGCAGGCTTACAGCTATCAGATCATATGAGATGACAAGAGCTTTACATCACAAAGATCTGACAAGTTTATGTGGATCTCGGAAAACGAACTATACAGTGTGAGATGGCACCCAGAGAATTCACGACAAACTGATGGGTAATACCTCCTGGTTTTCCACCTTGACAGCCCATCAGAAGAGTCAACAGTGTTCTTATTGTATATTGCGATGAAACCTTTGTAGAGCAAAAGGACTCGAGAACACTTATCAAGATGGGAAAGATTTTGATCGACTCCGACCTGACAAGTTTTCATATGGCTTTACTCGAAGCACAAGAAGCACCAAAAGGAGACGGAGAAGAATTGGATGGAAGATCTACATTTCGACATACATATGGATTGTTGTCTAGTTGAGAACCATCAGTTGGTGAAGTAGAAACCGGATGAGAAGAACAAACAAGGGTTACATTTAACAAGATCGATAAGATCTGACATCAAGAAGAGGGAAAAAGGAAGGAAGAAAGAAAGAAAGAAAGATCCATTCTTTGAGAATGCAATGATAAGGTAATGATGAAACTCTTTTTCTTCTTCCTAGAAGACAGAATGAAAGAGCTGGTCAAGATCCACCATCATTACACCAATCCTTTTCGCTTTCCTTGACGATCAGAAATCAAGAAAACCAAGATAGCAATAAGAACAGCACAAAGGAAACCGCAATCAAGAACAAGAAGGTGAAGAAGGCAGACCTGTGCATGGATGTCGAGATTACCCATGAAGATGGAAGCTGTGATTGGGGGGAATGAAGCCTGGTCCGAGATCTCCCAGATGTAAAGGAAGAGGAAAGAAGATACAAGATCTATTGATCTCATGTCATGGACGCCTCGAGCCAGACGACATTCCCCTCAAAGGAAAAGCTTCCTCGTTCTTCTTTCTCCCCCCCCTCAAGTCTCGGCTTTCAGTCTGCGGATGGGAACAGAGAAGAGACCCGAGAGAAAGAGAGAGAGGGTGGTGATGATAGGTGAAATGATTACCTTAGAGAGAGAGAGAGAGAGAGAGAGTACTTGGGGGTGGAGTCTAGATATGGAAGATAAATAGCAGTAAGGGAAGGGGTGGTAGAGAGAAGAGGAGTGAAGCCCATAAATTAAGCTGCAGGTGACCCAAACCTCTACAGTTGGATTTCAGAGCTGACCCACAGGCTCTCTCTCTCTCTCTCTCTCTCTCTCTCTATTGGATTAAAACTGGTCTGCAGCTCCTTGAGAACATTGCCACAACCCATACACTTCCGTCTATCCATCAACGGCCATCAAAACCCAGGAACAAGTAAACGTCGATTCCGCCACCCTGCAGTCTGCAGCTGTGCAACATGGTACTGCTATACGTAACAGTGTTGAACTAGGGAGAGAAGACGTCCCTCTCTCTCTCTCTCTCTCTCTCTCTCTCTCTCGCTTCGTCTCCTGACCTCGGAATTCGAAACCTACTCCACCGTTCCCCTTGCCCGGTCCTCCCTATAAATAAACATCGTCCCTTCTCTGAGGAAAAAGCTGTGAAGAGTGGTTGGAAAGGATCATTGTGATTATTGTATCAGGAGGAGGCCGAGAGGCCTCAGAGCTTTTACTTACACCGCAGCAGGAATATGATCGATTTGATGCCAAGTATTAGATGCTGATCAAGGTGTTCCGTGTGCCTTGGGATTTTGAGCTCATAGAACTTGGAAAACAAGGCTTCTGCAGCACGCCTTCAGAAAGAGAGAGAGAGAGAGAGAGAGAGAGAGAGAGAGAGAGAGAGAGAGAGGTGTTTGGCCTTTGATATCAGTGCTCCGTGCTTGATTTCCTGGTTGCAGATTTGAGAGACGACCTTAGCAGTGACACACAAGCCCAATGTTTAGCTAGATTGAGACAGCAGAACAGGTCATGGTGCATCGTTGTGGCAAGCAAAGCAGAAGAGGCGATCACATGTCGCGTCTTACGCGGCGCTCTTCGTGTAGGTCGTTGAGTCACCACTCTGTAGTCCATGAACGCAGCCTGGTGTTCATGGTAAGCAAGGTAGCTCATCTTGAGCTCCTTTCTCTGCTGACGTTCATCATGCTGCAGATGCTCTCGAGCTCTTTGGAGTGGTCAATGGAGCTTGTGAAGGGTTGTCTGTGATCCGGATCTCAAGTCCAGAGCTACCATAGGCTGATGTAATCACTACCCTGTACCTGAATGCCTCTCTCTCTCTGACCCTGGAGAACCACAAATCCCTGCAGTCTGAAGACCCAACTAATAGCCTCTAATTATTCTGACTCTGACAAGACCTTAAAGAACATAGGTTGATTGGTTGACATCCTTTCTTGACCATGTTTGAGAAGACCCAACTAAAGCTCATCAAGTGTTTTTCATGTGATCAAACTTGATTCTTCTTAATTGCACAGCTTAATTTGTGCTTGTATGATTCAGATTGATCATAAAAGAGGATCTTCTTAGTGTCTGTTGCCTGCTTCATAGCTGGAATGCGAGTTATGAGCTTATTCTCTCTGTTTTTTAACTCTTCGTTCTTAGTTTGGGTCAATATACAGGACGATGCTTCAAGTCAACTCACATGTCAACTTTTTGTGCCACTGACCCCATTGGGTATTTGATCTCTTATTACTGTGCCTTACTCCAAATTTGTGTCAGGATTTCCACGACATGTTTAGTCTCCGTCTCTCCTACATTCACTCACTCCATTCCCTAACATCCAGAAGATATGATGCCCTTGCTATAACGGAGATCATCAGAATTGCAATGACTTTTGACTGAGGACAGACCTGCCATCAACGATGAAGCAGCAGGCAGGAAAGGCAGACTTTGGTCCCCTCGATTCATAAATGATGATAACTCGAGAGTGAGCTATTAATTCCGGAAGTCAGCAAGTCTTCTCGCAGAAGAGTCAGAAGGAAGGTAATAGTGTTCCCCACCCCCCTCAGTAAAGGCCAGTGATGAAACTTGAGTCACAACCTGTAGTAGGTTATAGGTGATGGATGCATCCATCGATTCCACGAGGAGGAGATCCTGCGATGACAAACATCAAATCCAAGGACTTTATCCTTGGTTTCACAGCAATCTCATGTTACATTGAGGCGAGGAAAGGATTCTGTATCTTGATTCCAAGTGTTGCCAGGGGACTCTGTTCTATGACTTGGTTCTTGAGCAGCAAGTTGCAGTGAGTTCACTGACTAGAATGTCTTCGGTACTTCAATCCACATTCCATCCAAACTTACCTTTGCACAAAAGCTGGATTGGATTCCTCGAGTTACTGAGCAAGATGCTTGTCACTGAGTAAATCCAAGTAGGGACCATGCCTGCCATGGATACAGTGGGGGATCAGCTTGGCCATCGAAAGAAGAGGTTCATCTATTTGCCTAACATATCTAATCTTCTTCATCATCATCATCCAAGCTTCCTCCCATCAACATAGAGTTGTCTTGAGAAGATCCAACAAACTGTATGTATATATATGTTACCGAGATTAATCTGCTTTGACCAGTGTAATTCAACAATTGGATCCTTCTTTTCGTGGATTTTTGGCTCTCCTAAGCTAGGCAGAAGCACACACTGGGCCACACTTTTGTCCCCAGACAGATCCAAATCCTCTAAACCACACCAACAAATCCAACAACAAACGAAGAAGCTTCTTACAACACACACACACACACGCACAAATATACAGCTGACACACTCGAGCACGCCAAGAACAAAATGGAAAACTCGAAAGAAGACAAGGGGCAACAAAACAAAAATTCTATACCTGTTTGGAAAAACCAGAGACCACCGAGTCGGTAGACCGAGTTAGAGAATCGGCACAAAGAAAGAAGAGATTTCTTTTTATGGAAGAGAAATCTTTAAGAGGAGGAAGTAATCGTTAATGGTTAGGTTTAGAGCTTGTAGATGATAAGGAAGCAGGGGAGTACCGCTCTGGGATCCAATACCACGAGCTCCCCGTTCCCCAGGCTCACCGACTCGGCCTCCGAGTCGGGGTTCGACTCGCCCCTCACCCGGCCCCCGATGACCCGGCACACCAGCATCGACTGTCGCCCGGCCCCGCCGCCGCCGTACGCATGCGCCCCGCCGCTCCCCGCGAATGTCCGGACCCCCTCCACCTTCCTCCCCGCCGAACACACCGAACCGCAGGCCACCCCGGCGTCGTACACGCACCCGGCGCCACCCCCGCAGTAGAACCGCATCATCTCGTTGCCGTCGGCGGCGCAGCGCGCGTCGTTGTGTGCCCGGGCGCGGACCGCCGCGCGGTACTCCTCGAACCGGACCACCGTCCGGGCCGGGTTGTGGACCCGGAAGAGCATCTCGATCTCGCCCGGGAAAGCCGCGGCACCGCCGCCGTTGCCGGAGGAGGAGGAGGAAGATGCCCAGCTCGAGCTAAAGATTATCTCCACCACACGCCGCGAGGAGTGGCCCGCCGGCAACTCCGCCAGCGTCGGGAACGGGTTCGCGTGGGTGGGCCCCACGAGAACCCGTGCCGTCTGCGGTGGCTTGGACGGGCGGGCGGGCCTCGGTCTAGGGTGATGCTTGGCCCTCGTCTTGGACCGGTGCTTTTCGGCGAACGAGGACGAGGACGAGGACGACGCCGAGGAGGGGCGCTTAGGGACGAGGGAGACGACGTCCTTAACGGCGTGAGAGGAGTTGCCGCAGGAGACGGAGGCAAGCAGCGGCTTCTTGGACGACGGCGTCGGGGGGTAGACGACGTCCTCCACGGCGCCAGACTTGCAATGCAGGGACTTGACCCACCCGGTCGCCATGTCACGGCGACGCTGACGACTATGACAGCCAAAAATGGCAGAGAGGGAAGGAGAGCATATAAGAGATGATCCAAACAAAAGATGAAGAGAAGACGAGAGTTAGTATGGTGGGATGCTGCCGTTGGGGGCGGGGAGAGGAGGTGGTGGTCCTGTTTGTAATGTATGCATCATTTATGCTTCTGCTCTGCCCTGCATTAGATTTTGTTGTGACTAGGAGTTATATCTAATACATTCATACTGGCTCTTATGGAGAGGTTCCCCCCCCTCTCTCTCTCTCTCTCTCTCTCTATCTCTCTCTCCTGGAACTGCTCTCTGTTACATTTACACCTCTTTATTGCACTTAGCTTTGACCTTTTCTCTTTGGGTCCAGAGACTGAACACATTTATCTCCTCTCAGTTAGTGTGTATGCATGTATTCATTCTTTCATGCTCTTCATCTGACTCCAAATTATAACATTACTTCCATTGTCTTCAACTTTGCAAGGGAGGATGCCGTTGACAAGTCTGAGCCATTCCAAACCTACTACTACATAGCCATAAACACTGTATTTAGTTGGCTACACACTGCTCCAGCAGACTTGATGTAATCTTCTTGCAGCTAAAGAATAAAATCCAACCTCTGAAATGGTATTTGCAGCTAAAGAACTATGCAATCATATTCCCATGTCATGTGTAGGAACAGTCCACACAAATTGCATGGAGGAGGGATTCGTCGGTAGACGTGACATCAACAAGCCAACGCCCATCCCTTTGAGAACTTTCTTCGGTGGTCAATGAGATATCTGAAACACGCAATGGACAAGAAGGACAGCGCCATGGAAATGGAATGTGGAATAGACTAAGCTCATTGGAGTCCTTTGAAGCCTTTTCTTTTGCTTTCTGTGAGCTTCTGTGCGCAAACTCTCCCCCGTATCCTCCTCTATTGATCTTTGCCACCTTTCTGAAGACAGGAAGAGCGCCTTCACAGTCTTCCTCTTTGGCAGGTGCATGTGAGTTGCAGGCAGAGATCCATCATATGCTTGTTATTGTGCACACTCAACAGTAAGCAGGTCTCTTGCTGGTTAATAAGAGGCCTGGTGATGGAATTGAAGGCCTTCAGAAACCATGGCAAGTGCAGTCAAAGGTGATTCACTCCCCCCCCATCAGAATGCTGTACTGAAGTGAAATGGAATGGACCAGAATAATGAATTCAGTGTTGAAAGCAGCAGTGTTGTTGTCACAGACAAACATGCACCACCCAGTCTACATGATGTTGGCTCTGGTTGCGAGGATAACTCATTAAGCATGCAATTAACCTTGATGCATGCTACTTTGGTCATCTTCTTCTTCTCCAACCGGAGGAAGGAAGCTCCTCGATGAAGAAGAGGGTCAGAAGGTGAACCAAAGTTTGAGCCAAAAAGGCAACGAGGAGTTTCTTTTTGTGTAACCCATCACTGCTTTAGCATCATCATCATCATCAGTCGTGGAGCTCGGAGCTTGTGGGGGACAAGGCCACGGGAAAGATGACAGCTTTGAGATTTTTGGCATGATGAAGCGATGGAGTGGGGCGGTGTTCAAGGTAATGGAAACTGGAACAACGGAAGCCTGTTTGTGTGAGGATAGTTTGAATGGTAATGGAAACCACTTTAATCGAGGTGAGGGACAGTCGAGCTTATTACTGTCAGCCTTTGTTCTCTCACGCCTACTTCGAATCGCAGCCAAATCCTGCATTTTGGGATGAGGACTGCGTGTCGATGCATCGATGGAGGAAATGAGTGTTGTGAGATCCCTTCAAGTCACCATCTAAAAGGCCCATGGACCTCAGCCTTTGCAATGATTGAGAGCTCAGCTGATGGACTCATTCCAACATGTTTCTGATCCAGTAGATAAGGGTTGGATTTAGTAGACAGACAGACATATCATCACCATCAGTGTACAGTTGATGCACGACAATCATGTGCTCAAGCTCGATTCCAAGCAGGAAGTGACAGGGTGTCCTGTTCAGCTCGTGAGGTTCTCCTGTTAGATCAATCTCCTTCCCCCTTCTCAATAGTTCACTGTTGGGAAGACTGCAACCATCTGAGCTGCAGGCAAGGGATGAGAACTTATGTTGGAAACAGATTCAGATGATTGGACCTTGAATGGATCAGATAGGTGTGTGCTGATTCATTCAGAGAACTTATGATACTAGCAGTTCTGCTCTTTGAACACAAGAAAGACCAGTATGCTGGGATAAAAAATTTCTGTGAACACATCACATGTTGTTGCTACTGAATGAAGTGATCCACCAAACATTGCATACATTCTGGTATAAAGTTACAGCCATCATTCAACATCCAAAGACTACATTTATTCCACTCCAAAGTGGGCAGTCTGTACTACCCCACTAGATTATACAATACAAGTGAAGCTCAACTGCTGGACCATTCTTACACTCTATATGAAGCTAAAGAAAAGCAAGCATCAATGAGGACATCTTTTGGAAAGGGTGAGACAAATCTGCGACTGTGAACATCTCAATTGTTAATAGTGAGTTTATATACATCAAGGGTGAAACTATAGTGAGTTTATATAAATCTGCAAATCTGGCACACCATGGATCATGTGTCTTCTGTCAAGAATAATTTCTGGCAGTATGCTCTATCAGCTGTGGTGAGTTGTATCCACAATTCCTATGGCTTGGAATTGAAAAGATGAAATCCAGAGACAGCCTGCATCAACAGAAAGAAGTTCTTGCAATGTGCTTTTGTAATGCTGTACTTTCCAACTGGCTGCGTCCACCCGAAACCAATCCTCTTTACTAAGTGGCAGTGAAGGTCAAGTCCCTGCACATCTAGCCAAATGCAAATTAAGACTTTTAGAAGGCCAAAAGCAACAAATCCTGATCACATGATCTCTTCTTCAATGCATCAGCTGTAAAGTAGACACTAAAGACCAGATGTACCACACCGGAAGCCTCTGATCAGAGACAAAAATTGATATCATTGGATTTTGTTGATTTCATATCCTTGCAATCTATCTAAACCATCGGTGAATGGTGAATCATGATGCATCTCCAGATTGTTTTGTCCAAAGAAGAGAGAAGGCAACCAAAACAAGGTTCAGAAGTGTTTTGTAGTTTGATGTTTTTCTCCCGGTCCGTTAGGGAAAACTTTAGATGTCAGATGTGCAAGTGGTAGTATGAAAGTCATCAAGTGGAATCACCATGAGCCATGCATGATGTTTCCTGGTAATAAAGCTAATGCACATCTCGACAACCATATGGTCCATGCAGTGAATCCACCATTCTGACCCTTGCTGAGATATCCAATCCAAAGCTCATAAGTGATGCAAATTTGCTAAACAAACACATCGAACTGTCACCTATACAAGTGGATCTCATAAAACGTTTGCTATTTCCAAGAGTTAAATCATTTTTGTTGGCACATGGATGAGACAACTTACAACACTGCAGTTATCACTACCAGATGAAAGATCATCATCTACCGATGTCTTCAAGCCGCCTGATAACTGCTCTGATATCTGGTCGGAGAGAAGGTGAAGGAGAGCAACAAGTCATTGCAAGTTGAAACAGCATCAGTAAACCTTCTTCATTAGTGTAATTCTGACTTATACTATCCTCTAGGAGCTTGGAGCTAAAAACATCCGAGACTTTATGCTCAAGAACTAAAATTCTCAGGGAGGTGGGGAAATGAAGGTCTTTGGACTGCAAGAAATTGTTGGTGAGGGGGTCCTTATGAGTGAGCATTTCAAGAAAGACCACCCCCAAACCGTAGATATCGGTCTCTCTGCTGACATCTTTCATCTTGATCAGCTCAGGTGCTCTGTAACCCTGGGATGCCGGGGCTTCAAGCATCTCTAGGGCAGCTGCGGGATTCAAGATGATGTGCAAGCTGTAATCTGAGAGCCGAGGCTGGAAATCAGCATCAAGTAAAATGTTGTTCGATTTGAGGTTGCCATGGATTATGGCCTTCTCATACCCATTGTGCAGGTGGTCAAGCCCCCTGGCGACACCACAAGCTAATTTGTAGATAATATCCCATCTGTGTGCTTCAGCAACACCGGCTGCGAATGGAAGAAACTGTTAAATTCCATGAGTAAAACTAAAGTGTGAATCAAGGGACTATGTATACCGAACCAAACAGTTTGAAAAACCAAGTGTAGAACAACCAAATAATATAGCCAAGCACAAAAGCTGTCTATATATAAGATGGAAAGATCTAAATCTTCAACACCCAAATTTGTAGCATATGTCAACCATCTGTTCCAGATCATTCTCTTTTTCTCCCTAAAAGAGCCTCCATTTTATTTCTTAGTACAAGATTCTAGTCCAAATGAGTTACAAACTGACAAATGCATGACAATTCTGCCTTCGAGAATAAGATTTCTGCCTCTCCAAACTCAATCACTGAGCATAACATATGACTCGAATGCCAAATCTAAGAGAAAATATTCAAGTAGCTAATATATAAAACAGAAGATAAATACAAAAGAACGTAAAAAGGAGTACAATGCATATCTAAACTATTCTAATAACAAAACTCATGCAAAATCCTGATTAAAAATGATTTTAAGGTTAAATTGCAATCTTAAATGCCACAAATGAACCCAAAAAATAGTTAAAAACTAATGAAAAAGATGACAGAAATTCACACCTCTTAAGAACTGAGCAAGAGTTCCAGAAGCATAGAAAGGATGCACGAAGAGCTTCTCCCCTCTCGGCCCCACGTACATGGCCCCCGTCGGCACCAGATTCGGGTGCCGGACTGACCCCAGCATCCGGACCGCTGGCAGCACCTCCTCAATCCGCCCGATACAATCCGGCCGGACAAAGCGGAGCAGAGCCACTGACTTGCTCCGCCGAATGCACGCACGATAAAGAGTCCCATAGCTCGACTTGGCGACCACCTCCCCCGGCGCGTCCAAGATGTCGTGAGCCGTCAAATTCTCCCAACCGGCGAACTTGATCAGCTCTTCCGTCACCAATTCCTCCTCTACCGCGTACCGAACTCCGCCGCCGTCCTCCAAAGAACCTTCTTTCGCTCTTCTCGACAGGAATCTCCTCCGAAAACAATGATGCCACGCGTACAAGAGGAGGAGGATAAGAAACGAGCAGGATAAACCAAGAAAGACCTTAGCACCGTGGTTCTTCCCCATATCCTTCTTTCTGACCTTGATCTAGCTGCGATACCTCGAAAAAGACTTCACTTTTGCCTGAAAACAAAGGGAAAACAGAGATTTCTTTTTGCTGTTGGAGTGAGGATTAGACTAGGAATGCAGAGACGGGAAGCTTCGGATGTGGGAGGAGGAGGAGGAGGAGTAAATGAACAAAAAGTGGTACCTTCCGTTCTTGGGAGGAGGATTCGATGGAACTTTTAAGGGGGAAGAACCCCAGGGATGCCTTGGGGCGGGTTTCTCAGGGACTGTAAAGAGTAGAGGAGCACATCCTTTTGGGGAAGCAAATGGCCGGAGGAAGACTATGGGGGAGGGAAACTAGCTGGGTTATCATCGGTAGCGTGGTGGATCACACGCGGAGAGTTCTGGTTTGCTGGAGGTAGACTGTTCGGTGTTCTAGGCCGTGTTTTGGTCATTCGTCGAGGAGGCACGCCGCGTGCGGACGAAAGCGATCGAATCTTAATATTTGTTGCGTGAACAAGAAGATTCGGGTGTTAGGGTTTAGGTACCCCAGAAGATTCCGGTGTTAAGTGCCCCATAGCAGTGGTTTAGGTACGTACGGTCACGATGTCGTCTACGAGCATGGCCTTCCGTTTATTTGTAGGGTAGGATCAGATGTTGCATTAATAGCAGCCTGATGCTTTGTTGCAATGCCCTGCCTCAACTACGTAGATGCTACATGTTTTGTATCCTCCACAAGATTCAGAAGTGTGTTCGTCAGAGAATACAAACGCCGTTTTGTATGCTACATGTCCTCTCTTAGCAAGAACTCAAGCAAACATAGAAATGCAATTTGGCCTTAGATCTTGTGCTTGGGAAAGAAATGTGAATTCATGATTACGATAAACAGGGGAATAACATAAATGAAATAGATAGTGACTGTAGTTATGAAGTCACTCAACACAAGTATATTACAACACAACACAGTATCATTTATCCATATACATGTTACAGGATACATGGACATATAGCATTTGCATCACCGTTGCGTGGACGGAAACAAAACCAAGGAAACGAAAAGTGTTACTGGAATTGTCGGCTTATTTACTGATTCAGGAAACGGCGATGGTCATTTCTGAGCTGCTCCTGTGTGCATGGCATTTGATCCAGAAATGCGAGAGCCCAGCAAGGGCTGCTGCTTGCCTAGCGATTTGCAGCTTGTACATTAACCTCAGCTCTGCCCATACAGCATTGCCCACACGGCCTGCTTCAATGCTCCCGTCATACCCATCAAGGTCAGACTCCGACACCTCCACAATGGAGCTGTCGTCAAATGCTCCAAGGTTACTAGAGGAAAGAAGCATCTGTGCCTTCACAACAAGGTTTTCAGAATAGATGGACCTTCCTATTTTTTGCACCCTGAGATGGTAGAAGTCTTGGACGGCCTGCAAGACATAAAATTCACAGGAATCAAGTTAATGAGAAGAGAGGTTTTTCTCCATTTATCATGCTGCTCGAGCAACTCGAGCATTATTGAAGGTACACTTATCGAGAGATTTAAAGATGCTATCTGATAAAGGCTTGCGAGCAACAAATCTTACTTTCCACTGTGAAGAAGCTAAAACTACTCTGGGCCTGGTCAATTTGACAAATTGGTATGCTGTAATTGGTGTCATGTTCTCATGTTGCACCTATAAAATGATATTTAATACTGATCATTGCATCATACAAAACATAAAACACTTTTCTAAATAAAATTTGAAAAAACCAAGAAACAGAGAACAATGGTTGTGCTGCGTCCTCGACCAACTTTGCAATGAACATAAGTCGTTTTCCTACAGATAGCATTTTCTTCAAAAAAAATTGATGAAGAACCAAAGGTGCCACATTACAACAAGAAGAAATGAAACATGAGCAAAGAGATTGAAAAATAAGAATCATAGTATTTCGAAGATAAACAAGAAGATGATTCTCTTATTCAATAATTAAATGTTGGAAGGACCAATAACACATGCAATCCTTTTACTTCAATATTTTGACTATCCGCCTGCATTTGCTGGCATCTTATGCATGGCAGCCCCTTTTGTGCAAAGATACACTTTGAGCATGACTTGGACTAATTTTAGAAAGTACATTTGTGATTCTAACTCTAACAGTAACAACTATTAAAAAAAAGCATTTCACAACATAAGCAATTCCAAAACATAAGAATAAAATTGATAATACATCTCAACTGCAACTGCAAGAACCTTAGTTAACCACTTCACAAATTCCAAAGACAGTTGCAAAAATGTATTCATGACTATGGCATGCAAATCTTAAGCAGGAGCCTCATGACAAATCAAGTACCAATAATGGAGATACTGTAAATAAAAACACTTGTGATGTCTCAAAGGGTATCACAAATATCGGTGTGTTCACAATGAGCAAGAGATGGTGGCGCTTACAATGGATGAAGTCCACAGCTTGGCATATATCTCCAAGTGATGAAGCAAAAAGGTAATCTCTTGTTGGCATTAGCAAATGTTCTATCTCATGAGCCTACTCAGAGGAACCAAAGATTTGATACCAAAATGAACACTTTATGAGTTCATAAAAGTAGTGATCAAAATAGAAATACATTTTCAGTAAGAAGGACATGTTACTTGATATCATATAGAGAAAAATGCAAGAACCATTGAGTATGATGATGGTTCCAACTTATGGGAAGACACAACCAAAGTACTAGCAACAAAGATAACAATATACAGGAGTTCAAAATTTCACTTACCTTTTAATATGAAACAAGACTAAGAAACAAACAAAATATCACAAAAGAGAGCAGAGAACAATTATGATCAAGGATGCTTCACAAATAAAATATATATTTCAATTACGAAACATGGTATCTCTATTTGATGTGAAAGAATCTCCAACTTTTGTTTTAGCATGATTCATAGGTTAGATAAAATCTCTTCTGAGATTCAACAATGAACATTTATAGTAAACAGATAATTACTGAGGTTACTGGACTTTAAGCATTTCTTCTGGTGACATCAAACACTGGCAGAATAACCGGAGGCCGTGAAGGAAAAGAAATATGGTGGAAGATGATGATGTAATTTCAAAATATGATAATCCATTACGATTTGCAAACTGAACAGAGTAAATTGATCTGAACATCATATCAAATGATTAAAGAAATTTGTTACAGCTGAAGTCATTTAAAGATAATAGAATAAAATTTCAGTTGAAATTTCAAACATATTGAATCATCTCTGATAACTAATTGCGTAGCTTAATAAAATCCTTTAATGCGGCAAGTTAACTTTGTTTCCAAAAAAGACATTGTAATTGTGTATAGCCAAATTTTACTAGTGAAGAAAAAATGATCAGGTTTAAGGTTCTACTAATAAGTGAAAGTGAACTTGACTGAGGAACAAGAACACATAGTATCATAATAAGATCAGTCAGATCTATGAAAGAATAGAAAACAAATTGTCTTCTCATTTCGTAGAATCTATAGAGCAAGAACAAGGGCATAGAACAAGTACATAATTTGATACAAACACATTGACATGGCAAATCTTATATAAAAGTATGACAAGATGCATCCTGCACATGATAAATCAGCATCTCCTTCAATATATGAAGAGGTGTAATCTACAAGTCAGACACTTTATAATAATATGTTAACTTATAAACCAAACAGCTGGGAACATTGACATGTGCATAGATCTCTTATGTAGATGATATAAATGCCTTACATGTTTTCCATATGTTAATATAACTGAAGTACAGGGCTCTTGAACCTATCTGCTCTCCAGTGTGAAGTGTTTGCAATCAAATAAGGCCTCTTCCATGCTTGGCATGAGGGCTTCACATCAATCATATTGGAGACTGACTCCTTGATATCGAAAGAATGCATAACAAGTGACAAGACTTCCCATGGGAGATAAGGAATATTTGGTTGGACTTTCGCTCCCAAGCCCTCAAGTTCCTTTCTTTTGCGCACAACATTATCCATCAGCGTCGTGTAGTAGAGAATCCGAGCCTCGACTCCCACAGCCGCCCTCTTCGCATCCATAAACCCAACCCTTGGGTACGAATCCTCCAAATCAACCTTTCCCCCTCTCATCCTTCGACGCAGTCCTCATCTCCTAATTCCTCAATCCACATATATCCACACCAATTTTTTCAGCCTAAACTCACAATCCAGAAAAGAGAAGCAACGGCATTGGATCCAACAGCCAAATTCTCCACTATCTTTCCAATCAAGAACAAAGAGGAGACCATCTAGGGTTTTGCGACGGTGGAGGGAACTGTTCAAGATCCGGAGAGGAGTCCTCCTCTGCCACAAGCAATCCCCGGTTGCGTGGACTTGGATCGAAGAAGCGATCTCTCTCTCTCTCTCTCTCTCTCTCTCTCTCTCTCTCTCTCTCTCTCTCCTTGATTTCTCGTCGCTCCTTCCCTCCAGTAAACAACCACCAGCTGACCTTCTCGGCCACCCCTCATCGGCGCAACAAATTAATACTAAAGAGGTGGTCAGGACGAATAACGATAGTTGGTCGGTGGAGAAGATTGTATGGACGTTCGAGATCGTGTAGGTCCCGCAGGTTCCTCCGTTCGCGCTTATTTGTCTCGAATGAGGCGCCAAGCAGACGAAAGGAGTTTCTATCTTCCTTGAAATATTTGGGACCCACAAGCTCAGCGGATCTGGAAGTCAAAGTGACGTCGTGTGCCCCATGTTGATTGGGTCGGAAAGAAGCCTCCATGTTAATGGTGTAGAACACAAACAATAGAAAATACATAATAATCTGACATGCCAAAATCGATATTTTTAAGAAAAAGAAGATCTAGTCTTTGAGTTTTTTGTCTGGGAAAAAACTCATCATAAAGCTCACAACAGGAGATATATATATATATATATATATATATATATATATATATATATATATATCACAGTCCCATAAGTGAATCGGCAGGATCAGAACAGTATTGCAAGATATGGAAGTGTAACAGTGCTGATCAAACCGACCATGGTGGTGCTGCTCTGATTAGTAGTGGTTAAGATCGCTGAGGAATGGAATCAAGAAACAATGGCTCAAGCGGGAACGGCGCCCATGATGCGGCGGTCTGGCGGTCATGGTTGCTGTACTGATGGTGCTCGGAAGGCTGCGGGTTGGCCGGCGAGGAGGATGTGGCTGGATTGGAGACTCGCTCACAGGAAGGGCACATAGTGAGCGTGGTGGGAGGGGTCATTTGCATGTAAAGCTGGGGCGACAGCTTCAGGGCTCTCAGCTCCTGGACTTCTTTCTGAAGCCTTCTGTTCTCTTCCGTCAGGCTCTCACAGCACTTCTTGAGGAACTCGCAGTCCACCTCCGTCTGCTTCAACTTGGTCCTGCAACAACCCCATCAATATTGTTCGGTTTAATCCTTAAACGTCACTCTCATATCTACATATAAAGAGAAATAAGGATCTATGCATGTTGAACACCTTGCTCTTCTGTTTTGGAACCAGACTTCCACCTGCCTTGGCCGCAGGTTGAGCTGTTCGGCCAATGCTAGCTTTTGCTTCTGCTCACCAAACAGAGACGAGAACATTATCTACGCAGCTACCATTTCATATCATTCGCTGTTGTAGGACTGACGGGAAGAAAGAGAGAGAGAGAGAGAGAGAGAGAGCAGAAAGGCTTACGGGGTTCAGGGTGCTGTGCTTCTTGAAGCTCTCCTCGAGGACGGCGGACTGATCCTTTGAGAGGCGGAGCTTCTTGCGGGAGCCCTCGCCGTCCTCTTCGTCACTGACTACCCTGAAGCAGGCTCGCTCAGCGTCGTGGTCGTCCCCAGCGAGGGCGTGACGCTCAGCCCGCTTGCCGCCCGCGCTTGAGACCGCGCTGTTGAGGGAGGACGCGCCTCCCTCCTCCTCCTCCTCCTCCTCGTCACTGACCTTTCCTGCTGTCGCAGCCACAGACGGCGCCCGATTCACGTCGATCATTGTTAATAGTGGTTGCGTCTCTCCTGCTCCACCCACGTTCGAGATTGATCCACCTGCAACCAAGATGTAACGTGTCACTGTTTACCGATAGATTTTAGCAAAAGTGAAAACAGCAGCATCAGATCTACCGAGTCAAAAAATGAGCAAGGCGGAAACAGTACCTGAAGGACCGAGGAGGCGATGGCTTGGCATTGGCCAAGAAGGGGAGGAAGAAGGAGCCATGAGGCTGAGACTAGGAGGGAAGTAATTGGTGGAAGTGTTTAAGCCCAGGCTTAGTGCTAGATCCTCTTTTTCCATCATCATCATCGCTGTGTTTGTTTGCTTACAGCCTTCCTTCACTTGTCACTCTATTTCCTCGGAGTTCTTTGAGATGACACCACACGAAAAGATGGAGGAGAGAAAGCAGCCGAAGAGAGAGAAGAGTAGACCGGAGGAGGGGGTGGTCACTTCTCCTTGGAGAATGGAATGCTGCAAGGGATGGGGGAACGGACTATATAGTAGTTTGTGCCCTCTCCATTGCCGCAATGATGACCAGTGTCAGAAGCTCCCCATTTCTTGCAATCATGAATGCTGCTACTGAACCCATCGACTCTTCAGATTAATGATTTGTTCTTATTTCCAAAAGGTCAGTCTCGACAGTTCCTTCGCTGTTCTCCGTCTCCACGCGCCACTGAGCACCATAAACACAGGGCTTTTCCTCCGGTTGACCATTGACCGATTCATGCTTCCACGTAGTTCCACGAAATATCACCAACAAAGTGCCCTTTTTTCCTCTGGTAGAATCTAATGTGACAAATTACAAGCGATAAGAACTTAAAGATGAAGAAAAGGACTGGTCCTCTTTTGTCTTCCACAAAAGTGGCACAAGTTGACCGAGTTGTGTGCATTGACCCTGAACAGTCTCATGAATCCAAAGATGCTACCAATCTATGTACATCATTTGCTTGGCCTTTTGAGTCGTGCAATTATCACGGTGTGTTGATGACATGGGGAACCCCCCCTCCATTCCCCTCCCCCATGCCATGGTAGGTGTGGCCAAGCTTCAACCAGCACAGTCACAGCAGTCTCACCTTAACCAACTCTGCTGTACAACCATCATCACACTATCATCATCAACCATGATCCATCCTTGCTACCTAAGTCATCTTTTCAATTGCATATAACAGTAAGGAGAAGAGAACAATCAGCATAAAAATAATTTTCCATCATCACGATCAGTTTGTGCCCTCATCATGAGTTCTATGACTTCATCTAAAAACATTAACCAATATTCCAAAAAATATCTGATGCCAATCTTCAACTATCTTTCTCTTTTCACATGAAAGTGTGAGCAACACCAACTGATCCAAAAGTCACGGGAAACACCAATCCATAGTTTCTCCATCCTGGCACAGCCATGTATCAGTGTTCTTTGAGTATGATCCATATATCAATGGGATAATATGTCATTTTCCCTCAACAGAATAGAATTCTTCTTCTTTCTCCTTGCTTGAGAAAACAGCAACATGTTCTATGTTTACTTGCAATTTTTTCTGGTGATTAGCGTGCTCACTGATTTCGCAGGAAAGACGAGAAGAAGTCTTCCATTAGGAATGCACAAAGATGTCGAAATTTTTGCTCCATGGATTTGCCATTTGCAAGTTTCTGAATAGGAGAATCGAATGGGTGTTGCCTTCAACACTAAGGAGAGGTTTGCAAGCGAGAAAGGAACATATTATTAGATCAACAACACTTTTGTAGCACTTTACATGAGAAGGTGGAGGAACACACCGACAAAAACCTTTTACCTCACAAGCTGGGAATCTTTCGAGCTCCATCGGCAACGTCATATCACGAAAGTCATGTTGTTGAGCCTCGCCAACCGACTCCAGATGGCCGGAGATGTGGATCGCGAACGCAACACGCACTCACGAAAGCCTTGAATCCTCGAAACCAGAAGCACCAGTCGTCTGCATGGTGCAAGAACGAGGGTGAAGGGGATGATCCAGATTCCCAGTTCCAGTAGCAGCATCGTGCAGGCTCTTCTTCTGCTGGTTACTTCTTCTTGGCGCCCGCGACCATGCTTCTGTGTCTGCCACCGGGTTTCCTGCAGATGATGCTTACTAGCTTTAAATGGCTGGAAGACTTCATCCACCTTCCTAAAAAGCACACTCCAGTTGGTCATTCACGCAGAAAGACCGCCACAATTACTGCATGTGATGCCCAAAGTCGCTTGATCAAGTGAAGACACAGGTTAACTTTTGATGGTTTCGAGCTCCAGTAATTTATCGATCGATGCCCTTGTGATTGTGTGATCACATCCACTTGGACTTTGGTAACACAATATACCTTGCTTGGCGTGTCTGCAAACGCAGAAGATTGCCGATACTTAAAGCGTGACATCTTCCTGTCAGTTTTCTCACGAATAATAGCGTCATTGCTGTTCCCTTGGCTGTCTTGTCATATCATACAAGTAATAGTTCATGCATCACGAGGGTGAGATAAAATAATGTTTTGGATTCATATAATACGAAGTCTGGAGATATACTTATCACATTTGTCTTATTGTAATAGGTTCCAACACTGTTGTAGCAATTCAATTATCATGATCTAAGAACAGAAGTTTGACGAGGAATTGATCAGAATAAAAAATGAATTAGGTTTCGTTTGGATGCTTGAATGAGAGGAAGAACTGTCCCGATGAGAGGCAAGAGTTAACCTACTTAACTTTTCCTATATAGTAATATTATTTTTTGGAGTAAAAATAATATTTATTATCTTCTGAACTTTTTCTTTCTCTAAAAAAATACATTCAATATTTACTATCAACGAATATACAGAATGTTAAAGAATTTATCATCCCACTTTTTACTATTAAATCACTCAAATTATATGACAATAGCCTAATTGTAAATTTCAATTATCACAGTTCATATATTGACCCTCAATTATGTATTTGTTTGTAGTAAAATAAGTATTACAGTATCTAAAAGAGATTCTCGATCATGGACTTCTTTTTCGTAAACACTCATCACTTCATTTTCATACCTTCATCAATGTTGATCGGGCATACAACATTGATGATAAAAAATTAACTTATATTATTTTTTTGAAAACAAATTCAATCAGTTGGAGTTTTAAGAAATATAAAATAGTTACAAATTTCACTACTAAAGCTAAAAAATATCAAGTGATCATCACTATCATTGTAGAACTCAACTGGATCACCAATCTATTGCAGGAACTTGATATCAACTCAAAATCTACTTCTATAATATACTGTGATAATATCAATATTATATATTTATGAATCAATCTAGTATTTTACTTATGCATGAAATATATTGTTATTGATTTTTACTTTGTCAGATATCAAGTTGTTAAATATCAATCACGTGTTTCTCATCTTTAACATTTTTGACAAAAATTTAATTTTATGGAGACATGATAGAATATCATCGTAGAGGACACATAAGGAATAACATTATTGTTTTCTCATATCCTCGATTATCATAAAGGATCAATAATACATTTGAATAACTAATTTGATTACTTGATTAGAGTGATCAAAAAAAATTTCTTCCTCAAAATCTATATAAATACTCTTTACATTAACATTTTCAATTCTTGAAAAAGTACGATACCGAAGACTCTGCCTGAATATGAGAAATTAAGAAAACTCAGATAATTCTCTTCAGGTTGATTTCAGATGGAGACTACCAACAGAGGAATTCTAAAACTGCATGTTTAAACAATATTTGATGATCCCATCGTTTAAATTAAATTATTCCTTACTTATAGACCATAGTCGATTATGTACTAACACCAAGATTACAATAAGTTCAAATACCCTACATACCGAACAACTAAAATTTATGGGACCATAAGCAAACATATATAAATGTTGTTCAGATGATAGTTTAATTTTTGTATCCAATAATAGTTCGATTTTTCATATATGCAAAAAGGCGGCGTAGGTTTTCTTTTTTTACGGCGGAGGTGTAATGGATATGCTCTGTGCAGACAGATAGAGGAACGATAATTTTCGCACCCTAATTATTCATACCTATCGGTTTAGCTGCACCTCTATAGGACGAAACGTAAGTTCCGCACTTGGGCCCCAAAGCTAAACGCGACAACAATACGTGGTACTTGTGCGCAGGTGCGAAAGTACGTTCTAAGTGAGACGATACAAATGTTGTCGTCTTCCACACCACAGCGGTAGACAGTCGCAATCACTCGCCACGTAGACGATTCAGCGTAACCTTTTCGCTTCATAGGAGACATACGTTCTACCATTGTTAATGCTTATGTCCTCGTAGACAGTTCGGTGTGGGCCCATCTTCACTTGTCCAACTGCATAACGGGGATGAGTTTGGGTAAGAGTAAAAGAGTCGAGGAATCATTTATGCTCCTCATACCGTCTCCAAATCTGCGTCCGCCCTCGCTTCTCTCTGTCCCCTGTTCCCGCGAGCTCTCTCATTCCCAATCCTCTCTGTTCTTCGGGTCCAAAGCCCTAAGGATTTGGAGATCGAGGTCTGAAGGAGGTTGCTGCGAACGAGGAGGACGCAGCCACAATAGCCACGACTCCCAGACGTGCTCCAACCACTGAGTGAAGCTCTTCGGTGTGCGGCTCGACGGATTCGTCCGGAAGAACGATAGCATGGAGCACTTCTCCTCGCCGGATCCAACGGCGGCGCGTCGCCAATCGACAGGCCAGAGCCTGGCGACGGCGCCGCAGCGGATGGTTACGCGTCGGAGGATTTCGCCAAGAAGGGTGAGTCTTCCTTGATCTTTCGTTCCTTTTGCTTCAGTTATTCCTTGGTTTTCGTAGAAAAGGAAAAAGAAGATTCTTTTAAGCCGAATGTGAGCTTTTTGAACATATTTCAATACGTTTCTTTAGTTTTCTATTATTACGGGAATACTGCAACCATAAGTTTTGTTGGTAACCTTTTTCATGAACAAAGTAGGCTGTTGGGGTAAATGCCACTTATGCTATTCTATTTTTGTTTCATACTGTGGAATTCTGAAGTTGCTACTGTTCATATATCTTGCGACACAAATGAATAGTATACCAAATGGATAGTCAGCTTCATGGGCTTTTTCATACTCAAACACAGGAGTGGTCAGTGGTCGATTCAGGGGGTTAGTGCACCTTTTCTTCGATAGATAAGAAGAGCCAAGTCACCGGATACTTGGCAGAAACCAAACCGAAAGCAAATTATACAAGAATAAAACAGATCACCAAATCAACTTTTATGGTTCGATTTGGTGGTTTAGTTTGTTTATTTTGGAGATAAAATTGAAAATAAATATTCTGAAACTTTACAGTGCATGGTGACAAATATCATAGGTTTTGTGGAGTAATTAGGGTTTCAAAGAAAATTATTATGCTTTATTTGACTGCTGTGGTTGACAAACCATCGCATATTCGACAAAAGTCATTGGATGAAATCATATTTACTTCATCGAGGCTATTGATAAGCTAATTATTAGTGGCCTTCACTTATATAACTCAGACAAAAATGTTATACAGCTGTTCTTTTAACCAGGGTGTTTCCTCTCCAAATTGCTCTTTATTGTGCTTTTCGGCCATCTTAATATTTCTTTGGTACATATATCCGTATCATATTCAGGTTTAACTAGTTACACACTGCATTAAATTAAAACTAGTGCTTTGTCAGTACACTTTAATGTCAATAATTAGATTATTCTAACTAGAAAATTATGTTCAATGATGACAAAATGGTACTTCCAACATACAAAAAGCACACATGGCACAAATTAGTCCTTTAGCTTGTATTCATGACTTTAATCGCCTATATCACAAAGCAACAGTCGTAGCATGGCTCCAATACTCATACTCTAGTACTTAGCTTTCATAATCTTGCAAAATCCTTGACTAATATGTATGATATATTAGAGGAAGACAAGCCTTTCTTCTGAATTGCAAGCAGATGATGTTGGGTGGTGCAACAATTGATGATTTCTGATTATTGACTAACCATTGTTGCCCACTTTGCTTCTCTTGCTAAACTTCCCATCATCAAGAAGGACATCTTGGTTCTGCTTATTTCTCCAATCATCAAATGATTCTCTAGCCATGCTGTGATGATTGTTCACAACATCATCATAGGTCTGCTGGTTCTCCTGTACTTGATATCTTTGCTTGGAAGCTCCAAGTCCATGCCTTTCTTCATTGTTTGCTGATTGCAGATCTGAACCAAGAGTTTCAACAATGATACTATTAGAATCAAAGCTAAGACTTTCATATTTCAGAACAAAACTTTCACTCTTCAGTAAAGAAAAGATAGAGTAGCACAAGTCAAAGAAATCAACTAGGGGTGCATAGTAGAGGTGTGGTACATTCATGCTAATATTTATAGAAGCAATGGAAGAGCAAATGGAACTGCTATAGTGCAAGTCTCTAATCTGCTTTGTTTGTGGACAATCCACCCAAGTCAAGATCAATGGAAGTTGGGTGGTTATATATCACTATACAAGCATATTTTAATAGCAATAATTTGCAGAGTAAAGGAAAACCTAGCATGGGGCACTGAACCTACCAAATAGGCATTTAACAGCTTGCTATCATAAGTTCTCATTTTAAGTCAACCACTACTAGTTATAAAGCTTTCTGTTGTGTTGTTTAGAGTACGAGGGGGCCTCTTCAAGGAAAAGCAAGATTCTTTAAAGTGAAGGATAGGAGTCAGTGGATCCCTGATCATATTTTATCATCTTCCTATGATGTTTTACTATACTCTTGTTGGTACAAAGAGCAGAATCAACTTTAATAAAAAGAAAAAAAACCAAAAACAGTACTAAAATCAAGGAACAGTTGCTTGTAGTATCAATGCTTTATACCATTGGCAGTATAAAGTTTTTGTTGCTGACGTATAGCTCCATAGAATTACTAGTACGAACTACATTATACATACTGTCATGGTCATGTCACCATTGCAAATTGGCCTTTTCTGGACTACTCGTCTTTACTACTAAGATCCAACATGAAGATCAAAATGATACAAACTGATGCCTACATATTCAGTTCAGTTTTGTCACTCTGGTTCATTACCGCATCTGTTAGAATGGTGCAAATTCCTTATATAGAGGTCTCTTTTTTCCCCCAATTTCATATGTGGGTTTAATTGACATCGTAAATGCTGTCCTTAAGCATCAAGTTTACCCTGATATTGGATCTTCTTTTTCACATGACAGTAAATGCAATGCTTGTTCAACCACTCTCATGATTGTTTTACCATCCTAAACCAGTGGCAGTTTCTGGGCTAGAAGGACTTTATAAGTATCCTTCTATTGTTACATGAACAAATATCTTTTACTTTCCTGGACTTATTCTTTTCTGCAATTTACATGAGAAGTTTCAACATAGCACATACCAGGATCTGGCTAGTTGTATCCAATATTAAAAATTTTGCTATAAGGAGATCAATAAAACCAAACTTGAAATCAACATACTTTATCTTAAATTTACTATATCTGCATGACATGTAACTTATCAGTTACATTTTTTTTTACCTGCAAGGGTTGTGATACTTCATATACTACAGTATATTGGCAAGCACTCTGTTATGTAGTACACAGCTACACACTATCAAGTACTTAACATCTTCAGTCTAATTTATGCCACCACTTCCATTTCCTTGGTTGCTTCCATCATCTCCATATGGGGGCTGCTGACTGGTGGCACCACCCCGGCTGTTATATTGATCTCTTGGTATGCTGTGATGGTTATCAACACTGCTGCCAGAATACCCAAGTGTTGTCTTAACCTTTTCCATATCTCCTCTATCTCTTTGATCCATATGACCTAGTTTGTGTCTAGCAAAGCTGCATGTCGCCATTATGAGCACAAGAAACAGCAGAAGAGATACCGATCTCATCCTGGGTTTCTTTTGCTTCTTTACAAGAAATATTTAGTTAAGTAAAATAGAAGAAACTGCAGATAAAGTCAGTATTCACTTGGAGTTTGTTCAGCACAATGAGAGGAAAAATGTAAAAAAGAACCTACCTAATAGAAGAAGAACGCTAGGGAAATTTGAGAGGCAGGCCTGCGTTAGAAAATGGTCAGGAGATGTACCAGCTTTTATAGTGAGAACTTAGTAAAAAAAATGGTAATGTGGTCTCCACCAATTACCGACATTATTAAGTGGATGGGCTCATGTTTCCGCTAATGTGTATCTAATATAATTAAGTGAGAGGACCACAAGAATTCTGTGATGTGAAATTGCAGTGCAAATTGCCCTACTTTTCACTATGCTTTGTGATGTAAGAAGTTCTCTTAAGCATCCACCTCTTTTTTTGTATAAATCAAAGACAGTTATTGTTCAGGGAGCAGGTTCTGCTATTTATTTTGGAAAATTGATCCTAGTGAGGATAATTTTGGCCATTGACCTTTGTAGAGTTTTGATTTTCAGTTTTAATTTACCTTTTAATACTTGTTTGAAGTTTGATTTAATTGAAGATCCATATATAATTCAAATGTACAGGAAAAATTAATTGTAAAGGAAGCATATATAGATGTATAGTTTATAGTCATACTTCAGTGAAAAGAATAGGATTATAAATATAAACGTCTTTGTTAAGTTAAAACTACATGAAATTAAATGCTTATGAAATGTGTATGAATGCAAAGGAAGTGACTGTGACTGTGAAAATTTTAGAGGTAAAGAGAATACAGATATATTTTCAAAATTTAAAGACAGGTCAAAATGCAGATGGGACGTCAGATTTCCTTATTAGTCAAGTTTTGTCGGTAATCATAAACTGGGCATCTGTAGGCCACCAAATACCAATGATTTCTTTCGTTAATTATGTAATATCATCACCAACAAAAACTAACTTGTCATTATTTCACTTCCATATGCATTGAACCATTTGCTGAGAACGATATCAGAAATAGTGGTTTGGTGTTGCTATGCATGCAATTAGGTTTAAGTCATTATAGGATAACATTTTTGCCACTCAGTGGGCTGCTTCTTTTTGAAAAGTAACTTTTACTTGCCTGTAGGAAATATATCTTCCTGAACTTTACTGAGATTACCATTTCGTTGCTTGTTGCCATCTAATCCTTGAATAAAAAAAACTGAGCACCAGACACTTGGCTACCATTTGAAAAATCATCCTCTAATTTGATATTACATCTGAGAGTACATTACTGATATCACATGAAACAGCTACTAGATTCTCTAGTAAAGGATTATTCTTTTATCTCCATTGCCTGCCTTACATGTTTACATGGTTTGCTTCAGATTGTATATAGTATTGATGTTGAACAACATGGTAAGGCTCTGAGGCTCAACCTAGTGCCAAACCAGTATTAATAACTACATTTGACTGCCTGTAATATCATGATGCAGGAAGGAAATCTATTTATGAAGACCTCATGAATCATTTTACCACAACCCTATGGCTATTAAAAGAACAAGCACTATTTACCGAAGCCTCATCATGAAATAACATACATAGATTTATTAATTTGTACTTACTAAGACCATGTCATGGAAACAACCTAAACAATAATAATCTCTGTATATTTAGAGGTAAGTCTGGGTACATTAACTCTCATGATCTCATATTAACGGGAGCCTCATGCACGACGTATATCTCTCTTATCATTTTCTAATCATGGGATTAGTTTTCTAATCTTAAGGGGCTATTATTGTTCACCATTAAGAAAAGTGGACTCCCTGCATGTTCTGGATTTAACAAACCTTTAGGGAACAGCCTAAATTTAGTTAAGAATGACAATCCCCTACTTCCAACACCTGTTTTTTTATAAATTCACCAACTAAATGTCAGATAAATTACTTAAAACCTGGAATATATTTTTGGAAATAAGTTGGTATTTAAAATTAGACATCCTTTCCTGAGTATAATTTATCATCATCTTCACACATGGATTCTTCCTCTATTGGTAGGGTTCTCTTTCTGTGTATATATATAATCAAGGCTTAAGGTTTTCACCTCTTTACTCCATTAAAATAGGTTTTGAAGACTGAAGACTCGTAGAAAGCTATAGGGATTGGGAGATTGAGGTTTTAAATGAGAAGAAACAGAGACTAAGCAAATTCTTTGCCTTTTATTCTCATAATGCTTGAAATTATTGGATTGGACTCTTTAGATGGTTAATGTTCTTTGACTGATACAAACTCTACTAGTATTAGCACTAGTATTTTAATCTGACATTAGTATAGGCATACTGAAAAAAGAACAGTGAAGCCAGATGGCTGAGATTATGTCCACAGTACATATGAACAAATAACTCTACCATGGATGAGAGGATTCTGCTGTAATCTGACAATGCCAAATGGGATCCAGGACAGCATGATTGTTGATTCTAATTCAACATGATGTTGCATGTTCTGAATAATCACAAACATTTCTGATCTAAACATCACCTTCCCTGAGATAATCTTGCTGTGAACATGAGATGACTCAGGGATTGAATAATGCACTTGACTGTGATGCAGCAGCTTCCTAGGGTAGCATTATTGATACTCTCCAACAGCTTTTGCAAGAACTGATTGAGAAGGCTGTTGACAGCTTTTATACTGAATCCAAAGAGTTGGAACCAGTTGGATTCATTGGATGGATTAGCATTGATTAGATTCAATGGCTTCACCTACCACCAATGCAGGCCAGCTATCATATTGCATCTTGTTTGTCTCATCAGAATTGAAATGGCCCAGTGATTTGAGAGAAATATGACTTGGGAAATGGATGGTTTAGCAATTTGCAGTTGTATACACTATACAGTATCTTCCATGATTACTGAAACGTCTCATGGTATATGTGGATTACTTTGGTACAGAGATCTGTTTCATTCTTTAAAGAGTGGACAGGAGGATGGGAAATGTCCATTATGGCTGACAGTCTTCAGACTGTTGTCTCTTAAGCAGTTGTAATAGCTTTTCATGAGTGTCTTTGACATGCTATTTCACTTGCAGATTCAAGTATCTGAATTCTCTCTCGCGCTCTCTCAAGCCTGCAATCGTGGCTTTCGCTAGGTATGTTGTCCATCCAGTCTCTTCTCCCAAGTACAAAACCTCCTCAATCAATGAGTTAGGCTGTTCATTTGCCTTATCCTAACATGTACTTGGTAGGTCTTGGAAATCAACTGATGTGACTCGGGAGATTGTTCTCTTGCCAAGAGTTCAAGAACAAAGTGTTGGAGCACAGTGAGCACAGCCTGTGAGGATCAAAAGCTCTCAATCATTGCAATGGGAGCTGCATGCAAAAGCACAAACCTTTGGCGGTAAATCGAGGAGATGCCTGTGGCTTCCACATCACATAGCCTTTAACATCTGAGATAAGGTGGAAGGTATTCTTTTCCCAATCTCTAATTATATTATCCTTTATAAACCACAATTAAGTCTCTCCACACCCCATATTGCCAAGAAACGATAAGTAAGAAAAGATGAAAAGGGACACTGAATCAATCACAAGAATAAATTTGAAACAGAACAAACATCTAAAAGTCAACATCACTGATATTAACCATAATAAGTCCATCTTAGATTTTTACAATGAATGTTAATGAAAGAGGTATAATAAATAGAGGATTTTAATATTTGAAAGACATATATCGTATATTAAAATTATAATGACAAATATGATATTTGTGCATTTTTACAGTAATATATAGGTAAAAACCTTAAAAAAAAGTATTTTGCCATGAGAATAAAATAGGAAAATAAAAATAAAATGTGAGGGGTGTGAAAAAGGAACAAAAGCTAAGTAGATTTAATTATAAAAAGGGTGGGGTTTTGTAGTGTGGGAAAGCCCATCAAAATGCAAATAGCGGCCCCCTGCGGCACACGTCTCCCTTTCATTTCTCTGCTCGTGCTTTGTTCTTTCGTCAATCCCTTTCCCCTCCTCATCCACCGCCTCCGTCCCTTGCAAGAGAGGAGAAAGCAGAGAAAAAGGAAGAATCTTTTTTAGACCCACCTGCCCAATCTCACCCCGCCCAACCCCAACCCTTCTCGATCTCACACGGAAGGTGGATCAAGATGTCGTCACCGAGCAAGCGCCGCGAGATGGACCTGATGAAGCTGTACGTCTCCAGAAAAAAGAAGCGACTTCAATCTGATTCCATTGGTTTTATCTTTGATTGTGTCTTTGTTTCTTGTGGCGTGTAGGATGATTAGTGACTATAAGGTGGAGATGGTGAACGATGGGATGCAAGAATTCTTTGTGGATTTTCATGGCCCGAACGAGAGTAAGTATTTCAGCTACTGTTCATAAATCTTTTATCTTTCGTTTCTTCCTTGGGTTCCTTTTGCTTGCGGATCTGATTTTGACTATTAGGAAAAGAAGTAGTGTAGATCGGCAACGTTTGTTGGTTTTCCGGTTTGATTTCTTGATCAGTGTCTTACTGGTATATGAGATGTTGGAGAAAGTTAATGATAATTGCTTCTTTCATTAGCTTTCATTTATCTTCCCCTTATACTCTCTCTTTGTTGGCCTGGAATAAAGTAGGTATGGTGGTCTTGAGATGTTTCGTGTATTGATTTAGTTGTTCGTTTAGATTGTTTCACCTCAAAATTTTATTTTCTGGCTGCTGTATTTAGATACAGAGGTTAATAAAAAGGTTTGACATAAATGTGCACGCTTTGGATTCTTGGATTATTTATTGGCATTAATCAGTTTGGCCATTGAACCCTTTATCATACAACTAATGGTTTATTTGTCTTGACTTAGTAGATCAAAATTTTCATCATTGGATATTTGATCATTTGGTTTACGTTTGGTGCTCAAGGTAGGAGGGTTTCCTTTTTAATTGTTTGATCTAACAGGTCTTTATCAAGGAGGAGTGTGGAGGGTAAGGGTGGAACTACCAGATGCGTATCCTTACAAATCTCCATCAATTGGCTTCATTAATAAGATATATCATCCTAATGTGGATGAAATGTGAGTGTCTGAGTGCTGCCTTCTGTTGTTTCATATGTTTAGCGCAATATTCTTCCACCTTTTGCAGTTTGTTTCCATTAGCGATCGAACAATCATTTGAACAAACTCTAAATATTGGAATTTCTGCACTTAACACAATTTTTGTCCTGCAAAATTTTCAGGTCTGGTTCAGTTTGTTTGGATGTTATCAACCAAACTTGGAGTCCCATGTTTGGTAATTGAACTTGGCCCTTATCATTTTTATCCATGAACTCAAAGATTCACACTTGCTACAATGTGCTACAGCTGATAATTAGCCATTTCTATTCCTTATAAGAATGTGCAACTTTCCTGCCAGATCTTGTCAATGTGTTTGAGGTTTTTCTTCCACAACTTCTTTTGTACCCAAATCCTTCAGATCCCTTGAATGGAGAGGCTGCAGCACTAATGATGCGTGATCAACCTGCTTATGAACAAAAAGTGAAAGGTGCGGAGTTCCCTTTTGTGCATAATATATTTGTTTAAAGATTATAGGCACTGCATTTTACCAAATGATGGTAAGTCTTCTGACTGCTACTGCTTTATTGTCAATTTCATGAATTATCATTGAATATTTATGGTTTCTCTGCTTCAAATATTTACTTATAGAAATTTGCTTAATTCTAACTTGTTTTGATTCACCTAAAAATCAATGTAACTAGTTTTGTGGACTTAAACTTACAAGGTTTTGAATTCAACTCATTATGCACCAAAACTTGGCATATCTCTGAAGTCTAAACATGAACTCATTTCAAACTATTAACATGATAAATTCTAGTTGACTGTAGATCCCTTTGAATGAAATTTTTAAGGCAATGAAGTTCTGAATGAATCTGGTTGCCCCTGATATGCATCACTTCCCATTTATTTATAATGGCTTATGTACTTCGTCTCTAAATTGTCAGAAGTTAGAAACATCAGACACAGTCCTTTTCTCTAACCTTCCTAATGTAGGAGTTTGCATTAAACTTTTGTCAAACATCAATTATCCATTTAAATTCCTCATCTTATCTGCTTACTAAAATTCGGACCTGTAAAGCACGAGGGGTCATGTGTCTATCTCATTTATGACTATATTCTCCATTGATTTTGGTACTCAGTGGATGAACAGATGAAAACTAATACTGAATTGGTTCTCTGTTGTCTGACAACGAGTTTAGAAAATTTATTATGCAAATAATAAGATGCTTGAGTTTCTCATCATCTCATGGCACATTATTATTCTATTGGTCTTCAAGTGAGCTTCTACCAAGTTGAGAGCCAATCATTAACATTCTTTATGAGAAGTGGGAACATCAGGAAAGTTATTAGTGAACAACTTTGGTTCTTTCAAAGCATTGATAGATTGCAACAGTTGTTATGCATTTAATATTTGTAAACAGTTATTTGTAGTAAAAATGGATCAATCATATGAATTATCTGATGTAGTCTTCTTTTGCTTTTTTACTTCAAGAATCCAGTTAAAGAGCGGAATATCAATTTCTCTTCAGTTGTTTAATAATGCGGAGTCCCTGATTGGTACTGCTTCAAGATGGCTTTAGTTTATGGTTTGGATTATGCAAGTGAAAATCTAAAGTTTATGTGGCCAGAATTTGCAATTGCTGCATCTAATTTAGTTAGCCATTGTGATTTCTGTTTATAGTCAGTCATGCTATGAGAGGAGTGCTTGTGAACGTTGTGTAACACCTCGGTTTAATCCTCATATCATTAGTCAGCACAAAACATGGACTAACTTATAGGTGTTTGATGTCTGTACTACCATTAATGCTTAAGTCATTAAGCGGAGAAAATTGTAACATACTAATATAATCCCACATCGGATAGGATCAAAGACCTGAATAAACTTATAAGCGTCTGTATTATCATTAATTTGGATTTAAACATTTTATCTCATTAGAGACATGAGATGAAAGTAATCCAAACCGTTCAGTATGGGAGGCTTTTCTGTTGATCTGAATCCATCCTTCTTCTCACTAAGTACCAAAACCTGTGCATATGCTGTTGATAAGATGAGATTCTTTGTTGTTGTTGAGTTTTTTTTCTAGTATTAAGTTTCTCATTCCACTTGGTTTTCCCTCATCGTCCAGAATACTGTCAAAAATATGCAAAGCCCGAAGATGAAGGCGCTTCTTCGGAAGAGAAATCAAGTGAAGAAGAGCTAAGTGAGGATGAATATGATTCTAGTGATGAACAGGTGGTGGGCAAACCTGACCCTTGATAGGGCATTTGTCTGCTAATTGTACATGTCTGATTCACCTACCTACTGAAAAAAATCAAATTCTTCCTTTCGTGTGCCATTGTAAATAAGCATCAAAATCATGAAGTCATTTATTAGTACTGCATGAATGAACTTTTTTAGTGAGACCTGGAACTGCACACCACTTCATAAAATTATCATGTCATTATATGAAGTTGTTTGTATATATATATATATATATATATATATATATATATATATATATATATATATATATATATATATATATATATATATATATATATATATATATATATATATATATATATATATATATATATATATATATATATATATATATATATATATATATATATATATATATATATATATATATATATATATATATATATATATATATATATATATATATATATATATATATATATATATATATATATATATATATATATATATATATATATATATATATATATATATATATATATATATATATATATATATATATATATATATATATATATATATATATATATATATATATATATATATATATATATATATATATATATATATATATATATATATATATATATATATATATATATATGCTTCCTGATAAATGCCTCTGTCTTGGCAGTTGATGTGGAGCCTCGTATTGCTGATGTCGATGAAATGATAGAAAGCTCTGTTGGGAGAGAATTGTTTGAGCCACTTTTGGAACCATATGAAGGCATGGAATTCGAATCTGAAGAGGCTGCCAGGGCATTTTATCATACATATGCGTCTCAGATGGGCTTCAAAGCACGCGTTAGCTCATTTATCCGTTCAAAACGTGACAAAACAATTATTTCTCGGCAACTTGTATGCTCAAGAGAGGTTTTCGTTCAGCAAAGATACAAATGGTGAAGGCAGAACTAAACGGCCTTAGAATAATAACTAGAGTTGGCTGTAGAGCTATGATTATGGTGAAGAAGCAAAGCTCTGGAAAAGGGTGGTCACAAAGTGCGAAAAGATACATAATCATGTCTTGGTACGCAAGGAAAGTGGTGATGCTGGATTATGATCCATTCTCCATGAGGGGGGGGGGGGGGGGGGGGGGGGGGGGGGGGGGGGGGGGGGGGGGGGGGGGGGGGGGGGGGGGGGGGGGGGGGGGGGGGGGGGGGGGGGGGGGGGGGGGGGGGGGGGGGGGGGGGGGGGGCACAAAATCCCTCTTTTCGAGCTCCCGGGCGAGCCCTCACGCCAGAAACCCTAGGCCCCGGTTAAATCGAGTCCAAACCCCTAATCTTCTTCCGTTTCGTTGCTCGTTGTCCCTGTCAGTCCATAGCTGCGTCAAATTCTGTATCTGAGTTTGGAGGGCCTGTGGCGGGATGGAGGGCTTCATGTTCTCGAGTCCGATGATCATTTCTCCAGGTGGGTTTCGGTTTAAACGACGTCTGATCTTGGCGTCCTTTTTGGTGGGTTCTTTGTGATGTTCTAGATCATCTTCTCTGTTCTATGCTCGGCGCGGTATTTGATTTGAATACCCTACCAAGGAAGTCGTCTCCCTCTGTGGAGGTTCATAAGTTGGCCTCTTCTCGTATGCGTGCAGCTTTTGTGCCTCTTCTGAAGTAAATGGTTCACAGAATCCGATCGCTTGCGGAAAGCTTTTGTTTGCTGTGGTATTAACTAGCCAGGATATTACTTTTGTAGAGCTGCCATTTGGTCTTTAAGGGTTAGAGAAAGAAGAGCCTTGTGGGAAATTAAGATATATGGTCGTTCTCTGTCGAGACATTCAGGTTGGTTAGTGCATTGTTGAACAAAGTGATAGGTCTCCGTGTGAGCGTCTCATTTAATGTAATGAAAATATATTGTAATTTTTTTTAGAAAAATAGATAAGCGGTCGTAAGCGAAGACCTTTGAGTACTAGTATTCGTGTTGAGTCCTTGTGAACAGTTTGTTTCTTTTTGTGGTTCTTAGTATGTTTCATCTGAATGTGTTGTCGAGATAAAATTTTGTCATTGTGATCCTTTGGTAATTACAATTTGTAGAAGAAACAGTGGGTATTGAAATGAGATACTGCTTTAGTGCATGCTTTTGTGGCTTGGTTAGAAATGCTAGTTTCATGTGGCACGACTGTAAACCATGGCAAGGGTCTATGGTAACGTAACCAAAGTTTTGGCTGTTCCAGTTTATATCATATGTCAATGTATGAACTGTCAATCATGTTGGTTGTTCTTCTCCACTTCCAAATGTTCTTGTAGATGTTGAGTCTTATGCTGTTTGCCTGTTCATAACATGGTTTGGTTCATTTAATGATCCCAAATTATGTAGTGTACATGATTCTAAATGCTGAAAATTTTGGTGGATTGGCGTTGTCTACAACTGCATGCCTTCACCTGATCTGTTACTTTGTGGTTGCAGTAGTATTTGCTTTTTGCCATGTACAATGAGTGTATACTATATGTGTGCTTCCTGATAAATGCCTCTGTCTTGGCAGTTGATGTGGAGCCTCGTATTGCTGATGTCGATGAAATGATAGAAAGCTCTGTTGGGAGAGAATTGTTTGAGCCACTTTTGGAACCATATGAAGGCATGGAATTCGAATCTGAAGAGGCTGCCAGGGCATTTTATCATACATATGCGTCTCAGATGGGCTTCAAAGCACGCGTTAGCTCATTTATCCGTTCAAAACGTGACAAAACAATTATTTCTCGGCAACTTGTATGCTCAAGAGAGGGTTTTCGTTCAGCAAAAGATACAAATGGTGAAGGCAGAACTAAACGGCCTAGAATAATAACTAGAGTTGGCTGTAGAGCTATGATTATGGTGAAGAAGCAAAGCTCTGGAAAATGGGTGGTCACAAAGTGCGAAAAGATACATAATCATGTTCTTGGTACGCAAGGGAAAGTGGTGATGCTGGATTATGATCCATATCTCCATGAGGATGAAGAAGTGATAGAAAACCCAGTGGGGAATGAAACAAGTATGAACAGTGGAGCAATAAGTGATGAGATGGTAGTCCTTCCACCTGAGGGGGAACCTGGTCTTGAACCTCATGAAGGAATGGAGTTTGAGTCGGAACAAGAAGCACAGGTATTCTATAAAGAGTATGCAAAACGTGCAGGATTTAGAGCCCGAATTAGCTCATACTATCGATCAAAACGTGATAATTCAATAATCTCTCGGTTGCTTGTTTGTTCAAAGGAAGGATTTCGTGCAAAGAAAGATGAAAATGCTGAAGAGAGACTTCAACGACCTAGAGCTGTTACAAGGGTTGGCTGTAAGGCGATGATAATGGTGAAGAAGCGAGATTCTGGAAAATGGACTGTTTCAAAGCTAGTGAAGCATCATAATCATGAATTGACTCCAAGATCAGCATCAGATGATGAGTGCTCAGCGGAAGAGGATGATGAGCTAGTTGAAATGGAACGGGCCTTTGTTTTACATGAGGGTGATGCTATTACTGAACCATATGAGGGCATGGAATTTGAGTCTGAAGATGATGCAAAGATATTTTATATTGCATATTCAAGGCACATTGGCTTTAACATGCGTGTTAGTACATACTACCGGTCGAAGCGAGATAAATCAATCATATCTCGTTTATTTGTGTGCTCGAAGGAGGGATTCTATGTGAAAAAAGATATGGGTGGTGAGAGTAAGATAAAAAGACCTCGAGAGGCCACCAGGGTAGGCTGCAAAGCGATGCTTATGGTAAAGAAGAATAATTCTGGAAAGTGGGTTGTTTCAAAATTTGAAAAAGATCACAATCACCCGCTTGGTTCTTTAAGCAAAATAAGGAAGTTTCGAAAGCAGAAGCTTTTATCTGGTAGTCCAGAGGAGAACCAGCTTGAAGTAAACCATAATGGTAGGGAATCACCAACCACTCGATACAACAACTTGTGTCGTGAAGCCATGAAATATGCTGAAGTTGGTGCAGCATCTCCAGATGTTTACAGTGTGGCAATGCATGCTCTACGGGAGGCTGTCAAGAAAGTTACAGCTATTAAAAGAAAGGCAGGTGGAGTTGCAGATCTCGAACCAGTTGTAGGTAAATGTAGTATAGAGAATAGGAATAAACAGGACAGCCAGATTGAGACTTCTACGCTTCTCAATCAACAATCTAAAACAAGATCACACCCTTCAGAAAGTCGGTCCAAGTCAAGTTATGACAGGCCTTCTCGGAAGATGAGAATCTGCAACTCAGGCAAGCAGCCTAGGGATCATATCGGTAGTTGTTGTCCATCGAAGCAGGTGCAGGTGAAACTTTTTGAGATAGTTCTTAGTATGGCCTTTTAAGGAGTTCTTTTTTTTCCGCACTGGTTACAATTTTAAATTGGTCATGTCTTAATCTTCTTCCTTATTTTGTTTCTCATTTGCAGTTGCAGCAGATTGACATAGTTCCTCATGAATCAGTTAATATGCTATTTGATGAACCAGTCAATGAGCTCATCCAGAAGGGTGATGGATAATATATAATCATGTATATCAACAGTAGAGATGTAAATGTAACGACTCTTGCTGCCTTAAACTTTAGTTCAATATTTAGATGATGCTGATGATTTATCTTATTTCTGTTGTGTTTTCAGGTATATACAGGTATACTAGATTATCGTGACGGCTTGCATAGATGGCTCATGTCTCAATCACTGTCCACGGGTGCTATGTGTATTCAGATACTGATTGGTCAGAGCTCAGAGGTAATCAGTTTTGGACGAAGGGCAGTTGTACTTAACATGAAGGATAATGTCAGCTTCTAAAATCTAAATAAAAATTCTTTCTTTTCCTGCTAAAGAAGTATAGTATAGTCTCCGAGTTGATACATACTAGTAAGAAGAAGAATATATACAAGTTTGCTGTTGTTGTGGAGCAGATTCAGATGTAATGTTAAGTGCCTATATGTCATCTGTGAACACAAACAGCTAACCAATAGCATCTCAATACCTTTCTAAGTTGTTACCTATCAAAAAAGAAGAATATATACTGTTGTTGAGCAGATTCAGATGTAATGCTGAGGGCCAACATGTCATCTGCGAATACAACAGCTAACCTATGTCATCTCACTCCACTCAACCATGCTTGCAGCTCAAGTTATGTGGGCCCCTGGCAGACACCCTCCATATATGGATACCTGGTTGCACATCACATGAAGCATCTTCATCAAATTATTGGGTTCCAGGCAATCAGGGTTGGGCAAATAAGCTCAGTGGTTGATCAGGTGATGCAATAGGATTATTTAGTACCATTTAGACTATAGCTGTTGTTCTGCCAAACAAAAAACAAAAAACACGGGCAATTTTCTGGAATAATTCTCCTATTTTAAGAATTGTTCGGTTAGTGTTTTTTTTTTTCAAATTATCTTAAAATGTTTTTTTCTTAAAAAAATAATTTTGCTTCGTGCGTCTGACCTTTAGGTTGCCATTTGCACCTCCGCCAATAGTCATTTACGCCCCATTGCTCTCACCCCCATCACTCTGTCATCCTCGTTGTCATCGTGACGGAGGGAGTTGGGGGCGAGTGTTGTCGATCTTAGTGGAGGGGTTATGAGTGACGACTACAACAACATTGATAGAGAAAGGGGTCGATGGGGCACGAGGCAATAGGATAGAGGTGACAAAGGGGGTCAGAAGAATCTATGTAATTGCAATGCTTATGTCCGTGGTTGAGGACTAGTACAGGCCAGAAACTAGCAGTAGATTTTAGCATATTGTTGCTTGTTGACTTATTTAGGTGCACGTCATTGTTGTGGCAACTTTAGGCATTCAATCATTGAATATGACTATCTTGTGTCTCCTCGAGCTATCGAGCCCCATCCGTGGGTCAATGCTTAAAAGTTGCAGCACTCAGAGAAGCCACTTAATAAGTCGGCCCACGTCAGAGACGGGGAGGGGGAAGAGGGATTGCATTGCATTGGCCACTTTTGACGATGAGCTATTAGAAAGGTTTAGTGGGAAATCATGATGAGGATTACATTTACTGTTCGTCTTGGATTGTCATCGTCGCTGTCATGTTTCCCTTCAAAACTTTCACTTCCCATCCAAACAGCAAAGTGACTCTGTGTGTCCTTTTCTTATCCTGTCAAAGCAAAGATTTTTCACCGAGTCAAAAGCATCCATTGATGATCCAAAGAAATCACGTTTTTAACTCTCTCTGTCTCGGTTCCTACCACTCTCTTCAGCTTAGTTGACTCGTCGACGCCACCGGCTCTCCTTCCGCAGGCTGAATCCAGAGCCTGCGCCTGCCGAACAGGGTGCAGGACTTTCCTCCGATAGAAGCGAGGGGAGTCCGCCCGTTGCCGCTGCACCGGTGATGCCGGCGGGGAGAAACCCAGTTTCGTGTCTGGGGAGAGACGGTAGATCACACGTAGTGAGTGCATGCTTTTGACGTGGTCGAACAGGTTTTCTATGCTCGTCTGTCCGTGATAGCAGCTTCCCACAGGTAATTCCAAAGTCCATCTTCGCCTGCTATATATATATATATATATATATTTATGTCAACGAACGAACGTTCACCATAGCATATCGGACACATTAGAGTCGAGGAGGAAAGGTGTGTCTTCTCCATCCCCTTCCTCTCTGATCGCTAGATTTATTTAGTAGCTTTGGCTTTCTCGACCATCTATCTTCTTCTTCTTCTTGATTTGATATGTTTTCTTCTTTTTATTTCCTGTAGCTTCTAATTTTTGGTTTATAATTCACCAAATAAAAATAAAAATAATTCCACCGAAAACATAAAAGGAAGATAACAAAAATAAATATATTATTGTAAGGAGAATTAATGCATGCATTCTATCTTTAAATATTTAAAATATTATTTTTATAACTACTCTCAAATACAAAAAAAAGATGATATGTAATTAATTCGATGGTAATATAACGCAGAGTTCTATTTCAATTAGCTCCATGAAGCAATCCTCGGCTTTCATGCAAGATAATGATAATAATATGTATCCTTGCAATAACTTGTGTAAATCCCATAAATAGCATTTTGTTTTTTGTGCATAGGAACTGCGAAATCCATATCGAGTTATTTGGCTTTTTGTATTACGTATTTGGTGGTGGTATTTACTGTTTCGAACGTTGTGGCCGTCAGGATTTGGAAATGGGGAATCGTAGTCGGAAAATTGTGGCCAGAATCATCGGCCGTCTATGGCGTCTGTTTCGCAGGTGGCTCTTCTTGATGTTCTCCTTTGGCCCGATGCCCCAACACATTGCGTTCATCCTCGATGGGAATCGCAGATACGCCAAGAAAAAGAACCTCAAGATGGGCGCCGGTCATAACGTCGGTTTCAACTCTCTTGTCGCTGTTCTTCGATACTGCTATGAGTTGGGGGTGAAGCAGGTAACCGTGTATGCTTTCAGCATCGACAACTTCAGGCGGAAACCGGAGGAGATTAAGGGCCTTATGGCGTTGATGAAGGAGAAGATCGATGAGTTGTTGGATGAAGACACCATCGTACACAAGTTCGGATTGAGGATCAACTTCTGGGGAAGCCTGCACATGTTGAGCGAGCCGGCGAGGGCGGCGGCCGAGAGGGCGATGGCGGCCACCGCCAATAACACCGGACCGGTTCTCTCTGTCTGCGTTGCCTACACTTCCACCGACGAGATCGTGCGTGCCATCAAAAAATCGTGCTCGAAAAAGACAGCAGAGGGGTGTCTCAGATTCACCGGCGATCCAGTTCGCGACGGTGCATGCAGTTCCTCCATTGCTGTGGCTGATCTGGAAGAGAACCTTGACAGCGCCGATTGCCCGGACCCTGACATCCTCATCAGGACATCAGGGGAGACTCGGCTCAGTAATTTTCTGCTGTGGCAGAGTACGCTGACCCACTTGCAGAACCCGCTTCCTCTATGGCCTGAGTTCTCGCTGAGAAACCTGATCTGGGCCATCCTGGAGTACCAGAGGGTCTACCCTTACTTGGAAGCAAGGAGACGCAGTCTAGCCAAGAAGCATAACTAAACCTCATTATTATGATGCTTTGCTTTCGACCGATGAACAAGTAATAAACCACCTTTCAGCATGTAACTCATCTATATGTATTGCACATGAAAGAATCAAATGGAGATACAGCTGATGACGGTGATTACCGCGCAAAGGGATCCAACTAGCAGACCAGTAAGAAAGATTTTGTCTTTCATAAATAATGGTGATTAAGCTTTCGGACAAGGAGTACAAAACGATAGTCTTCAGAATAATCTGCCCAAAACAACAACTGTACTGAAGTCTCGCAGCAGAAGTAGGATCGGGCAAAGAGGCAACGACAATCACCTAAGGAAACTAGTAGCCACCCTTGAGGTCGTTGACGACATCATAAGGAATGGGGGTCACAGTCTCGAGCGTGGCACCTTCCACCATGAACCCGGGCTTAGGGCCCTCGGGCTGCCGTTTAGTGCTGATGATCTCACCACGGGCATTCGCCTCGGCCTTCAGCTGGTCATTCTTTTTCACCCTAGATCGGAAATCCTCTTGGCACCTAGACGGCTGCACGTGCTCCACCCGGACATGGATCCTTTTCTTGATGATCCTATTACCAACCTGCAAGTACAAAGAGTTGTTCCACCATCGGTTGGCATGTAGAAAGGTCAGCATTATTTTTAGTAGGTGGCCAAGTAGCACCAGCCAGTGCATAATCTGAAGTGGGTCAAATGCAAACCGCCTATTGCAGCAGGAGAGACTCTTGTGATTCAAATCATGTACAACCGGAGTAGAAAGAAGCAACACATGACCACCGAAATATGGGATGAGGTAACTACAACTTGTACCATCATTCAGAACTCAAACAATTTATCTACAAACATGCATTATAAAAGTGTCAATCTTCTCTAAACTATAGATCAACCTTAGTTGCAAAAGAAACCACAGTGCATATGGCTCTGAACAATCAAAGGTAATTTCATTGGATTTAAGGTTTCAGAAGGAAGACTCATAAGATACAACCAAAAAAGAAAATGGAGTTTCTGAATACACTAGTAAACAATGAAAATCTCCTGACTTCAAAGAGTTGTGACAACATTGGATCAATTATGTAATGAGATGCATTTTCAGTTTTTGAGAACCATTTGCATCATTACTTGTTCAAATGATTTTCAAAAACTCACACAAACAAGAAGCTTTCTTTTTATATGGCACGATGTTCTTATGTATTCTTTATGTAGTTTATTCAATTGTTAATTCATGTAGTTTATGTAGACCTAGTCATAATAGATTGATTCCAAAATAATACATCCAAAATTATAAAAAATCCTATAGAAACCACACGTTACTTTGCAAACATTGATTTATTCTAGTTCTAGTATATAAATAAACCACCAATATGGTCCAAGTAACAAATGTAATAAATGCCCATCATCAATTAAATAGGGTGAGAAGTGTTTCCGAAGGAATACAAGTTTAGGCAATAGAACTCATGGAAGGGATACAAATGGAATAGAAGATTACAACTTGCATTCTCTTCTGTTGCAGACTCATCTGGATGTCTGATTTATGGATTAGGATGTGAACTTCAAAGATGTAGCAAAATGACAAAAATGAAGATCGTATGTGGTTATCTATCAAAGTTTAACAGTACCTAAGTCTAAAACTAGCTTCTTATTTACTTATAGGAGCACCTGTGACATTCTTAACTGTGATGACAATTTCTAGTTCCTTAGTTGCTCCAATAGGGTTTTCTCATCAGTGCTTGCATTACATACATATTTAGGCAAGCCAAAATTGGCATGAAGCTTAAATCTCACTTTTTTTAGTGACCTACGAGCAAAGATTCAACGAACCACATCATCTTCCCATAACCCCGAAATAATCATAACATTAGGTTGTTCGAATCCGTAGCAAGATCAAGCCTTTTACCCTACACTGCCTACCAAAAATCACATAGTTTTTTTAGTCTATGACCTCTACAGAACATGTCCGAGCAATCTTTCCATGGATACTCATAATAACAAGATTATGCACCCGCTGCTACTGAAAGATAAAGGAACTTTCTATCTTCAAAGATAATCGATCGACAAATAAAAAATTGGGTCGGAAATCGGACCTGCTTGTTGACCTCGACGCCGATAGCGCGCTTGGTGACGTTCCAGACCTTGCCGGTGCGCCCGTGATAGAACTTGTGGGGCATGCCCTTGTGGACGGCACCGTTCACCTTGATGTCGACGTAGTCGCCGATCCTGTACGTGCGCAGGTACGTCGTTAGAGGGATGTACCCCTTCTTCCGGAAGGGACGGGAGAAGAGATCTCTGGTGCGAGAACGAAGACCATGACCCGCCGGCATCCTCTCCGCCGCCTGTGTATACGACCTCCGCTTGCCAACAAAACACGAGTCAGAGCGCACCTTAGGGTTTTTCCGTGGTGTTATATACTTATAGTTATAGTCAAGTGTAGTTGGGCCTAATGGATTCCGCTGTCGGCCCATATAATATCATCATGGGCTGATCCATGTGAAATATATATATATATATATATATATATATATATAGACGCTTCTTGGGTACAACAATAAGGGTTGCTTTCTGTTCGGGGAGAGAGAGAGAGAGAGAGAGAGAGAACGATGGAGTCATGGGAGTTGTCGGCGGTAGAGGGCGACGACGTCGACTTCATCGAATACTTCAAAAGCCTCGAGCCATCGCAGACGCCGATCCGGACAACCGTCGTCGCTCGTGCCGTCCCCGCTCGGCATCGTCTTCTTTAACTCCTTCGAGGACGACTTCGACGATTCCGACATCTGATGGCGTGGTCGGAACGCCGGCATGTGGTTTCGGCATCTTGGCTTCACAAACCAGGGTTTGGTGGATGTGCTGCTGCTAGTGTTCATTCTTGTTCATCTTCTTTGGCAAAGATTAGATCGGTCTTTAGCTTGGCAAATAGTTCTGGATCGGTTGATTCGCGGAGGGAGGAGGTACATCGATGGTGTCTGAGCGATCTTGCGTAGTGTGCCATCGAACGAAACAATCATGATCGGTATATTGCTCTCCGATTCTTGTGGGGTTAGAATGTTTAATCTCAAGCAGGAGTCGCTCGCTATTACATTGCCCTACGCTTAAAGATGCCTTGGTTTCTGATGCATCTCTCTTATATTGGACTCTGTGAGTAGATCCAGCAACTCTTTGCCTATGGGAATGACCCTTCATAGCTAGAATTTTTGGCTTGTCATTTTCTACTGCTCCTTTAATTGAGTTTATGCCACATATCTCCTTTAATTTTTGGCTTGTCATTTTTTTGTAGACTTGCTTTATGACTCATGTGGAATCAAGATCAGATCGTACTTGTGTCTAGCATTTGTACCTGCTCTTATTGTTTGCTTACCTAACCTTTATTAATGGACTCAGTCATATTTGTGCACGTTTATTTGGTATGCAAAATATAAAATCACATTGTATAGGGCTCACTGAGTCACTTGAAATCTGCGCAAGTCGTCATGTGACCAAAGAAGAAGAAGAAGAAGTATCAGCACTGACTCACATAAATCAAAAGGCAGCTCCATCGTCATGACTCCCGAGAAGGATTCAAAAACTTTCGGCATTCCCCGTGTTACGGCATTGATTGCATCGCCATCCATCGATGTACAATGATGATGACGGTGATCATGTCCATTCCCAACTCCCGCGTGTCGGCATCTCGGGGAAAGTTGCGGCCCCTCCCGGTCAAACGGTCAAACCAGCGTCATCCAATCATAGCGAGCCGGTGTAGCCATGTCACTTAGCGTCCACGGTCAACCTTTTGACCGTGAGGAGTCCGCCGTTACACAACAGCAACATCCACATGAGCTCTTCACGGAGACATCACATTTCCCTCTGTACTTTTCCTCCATGTCAAGCTACCCGTCTCTGACATATTAATTAGACGAGAGCAGACTCAAAAAGATTACCACCACCTTCTCTCCGCCTCCGTCGCCTTCTTCCTCTTCCTTCTCCGCTCTGTCTGACATCCATGGCTACAAGCTCCTCAAAGCAAGGCGCAATGGAGATCGACGCCACCAGATCACTTGCCATCACCGTCGAGAGGAACCCTCCCGAGGCGCGACTACTAGAGCTTGGCATCAAGTCATGGCCCAAGTAATGAACCGTGTTCCCTTCTCTTCTTCGCCATGTGTTCCTCAGAAGATTAGCACCATACGCGCTGTGTGTTGCCGTGGATGTTATCTTTCTCTTTTTCTGCCTGTCGTTGTTCGATATACAGGTGGGGTTGTCCGCCGGGAAAGTTCCCCCTCAAATTTGATGCACAGGAGACATGCTATCTTCTCAAGGGCAGGGTAAAGGCCTCCGTGAAGGGTTCTTCCGAGTGCGTGGAGTTCGGCGCCAGAGACCTCGTCATCTTCCCCAAGGGACTCAGTTGCACCTGGGACGTCTCCGTCGCTGTCGATAAGCACTACAAATTCGATTCATCTTCTTCGTAACGCTCTCCCAGTCTGTTCATTTTCTTATTGTTCTTCTGTATCACCAGTTGGGAGGAGTTTAGGGTTGTTAAGCTTTTCCAGTCAAAACATGTTATCAGTCAATGCAGGGCCCATTCAAAGTGATCCTATTTGTACTTTTGAATGTGCTTTAAATGCTTCTTTGACTACCACCACCTTCTCTCCGCCTCCGTCGCCTTCTTCCTCTTCCTTCTCCGCTCTGTCTGACATCCATGGCTACAAGCTCCTCAAAGCAAGGCGCAATGGAGATCGACGCCACCAGATCACTTGCCATCACCGTCGAGAGGAACCCTCCCGAGGCGCGACTACTAGAGCTTGGCATCAAGTCATGGCCCAAGTAATGAACCGTGTTCCCTTCTCTTCTTCGCCATGTGTTCCTCAGAAGATTAGCACCATACGCGCTGTGTGTTGCCGTGGATGTTATCTTTCTCTTTTTCTGCCTGTCGTTGTTCGATATACAGGTGGGGTTGTCCGCCGGGAAAGTTCCCCCTCAAATTTGATGCACAGGAGACATGCTATCTTCTCAAGGGCAGGGTAAAGGCCTCCGTGAAGGGTTCTTCCGAGTGCGTGGAGTTCGGCGCCAGAGACCTCGTCATCTTCCCCAAGGGACTCAGTTGCACCTGGGACGTCTCCGTCGCTGTCGATAAGCACTACAAATTCGATTCATCTTCTTCGTAACGCTCTCCCAGTCTGTTCATTTTCTTATTGTTCTTCTGTATCACCAGTTGGGAGGAGTTTAGGGTTGTTAAGCTTTTCCAGTCAAAACATGTTATCAGTCAATGCAGGGCCCATTCAAAGTGATCCTATTTGTACTTTTGAATGTGCTTTAAATGCTTCTTTGACTACCACCACCTTCTCTCCGCCTCCGTCGCCTTCTTCCTCTTCCTTCTCCGCTCTGTCTGACATCCATGGCTACAAGCTCCTCAAAGCAAGGCGCAATGGAGATCGACGCCACCAGATCACTTGCCATCACCGTCGAGAGGAACCCTCCCGAGGCGCGACTACTAGAGCTTGGCATCAAGTCATGGCCCAAGTAATGAACCGTGTTCCCTTCTCTTCTTCGCCATGTGTTCCTCAGAAGATTAGCACCATACGCGCTGTGTGTTGCCGTGGATGTTAGCCCTCGTCATCTTCCCCAAGGGACTCAGTTGCACCTGGGACGTCTCCGTCGCTGTCGATAGCACTACAAAATTCGATTCATCTTCTTCGTACGCTCTCCCAGTCTGTTCATTTCTTATTGTTCTTCTGTATCACCAGTTGGGAGGAGTTTAGGGTTGTTAAGCTTTTCCAGTCAAAAACATGTTATCAGTCATGCAGGGCCCATTCAAAGTGATCCTATTTGTACTTTTGAATGTGCTTTAAATGCTTCTTTGACTACCACCACCTTCCCCTCCGTGTCCGAAGGGATAACTTGTGTCTTTAATCCTTTCGACTTTAGTGACATCTAAGCATATAACTGGATGATGATGATGATGATGATGATGATGATGATGATGATGATGATGATGATGATGATGATGATGATGATGATGATGATGATGATGATGATGATGATGATGATGATGATGATGATGATGATGATGATGATGATGATGATGATGATGATGATGATGATGATGATGATGATGATGATGATGATGATGATGATGATGATGATGATGATGATGATGATGATGATGATGATGATGATGATGATGATGATGATGATGATGATGATGATGATGATGATGATGATGATGATGATGATGATGATGATGATGATGATGATGATGATGATGATGATGATGATGATGATGATGATGATGATGATGATGATGATGATGATGATGATGATGATGATGATGATGATGATGATGATGATGATGATGATGATGATGATGATGATGATGATGATGATGATGATGATGATGATGATGATGATGATGATGATGATGATGATGATGATGATGATGATGATGATGATGATGATGATGATGATGATGATGATGATGATGATGATGATGATGATGATGATGATGATGATGATGATGATGATGATGATGATGATGATGATGATGATGATGATGATGATGATGATGATGATGATGATGATGATGATGATGATGATGATGATGATGATGATGATGATGATGATGATGATGATGATGATGATGATGATGATGATGATGATGATGATGATGATGATGATGATGATGATGATGATGATGATGATGATGATGATGATGATGATGATGATGATGATGATGATGATGATGATGATGATGATGATGATGATGATGATGATGATGATGATGATGATGATGATGATGATGATGATGATGATGATGATGATGATGATGATGATGATGATGATGATGATGATGATGATGATGATGATGATGATGATGATGATGATGATGATGATGATGATGATGATGATGATGATGATGATGATGATGATGATGATGATGATGATGATGTTGAACGCTTCCCTTTTGTTACCTTCTCTTTGTTTATGCCTTTATCTCTCAAGATTTCTAGGGTTTGTTCTTCACTGGTATATAATGTGGATCATTCAGAGCAGACTGAAGGGTGATTAAAGTGACGGGGAAGTTTTCGCTGTTGGTGTCACTAAGAGAGAACATACCAAAGGGCTAGGGTTTCTAGCTGTCGCAAGAAGGTCCCAAGTGATGGTCTTTTGCTGTGGTGTTTTTGGTGAGGTACTGCCTGTAATCCAACCTGCTGTGCTCGCTATGTGCGTAGTGTTTCTCTTGGATGGATGCCCGCCTGAGATAACAGGCTTCAACCTCATGCTTTTGTCCTCGGACTGCAACTGACCTTTCTGGTTTGTTTCCTAGAAATCAGTCACAGACTTTACCTGCCTAATATTTGGACCTTAGGTTGATTAATGACCATTCTATCAGCCATGTTCTCTAGAAAATATCTGGATCAGATGCTTCTTGTGATGCTGATTTGTGAAGTGTAAGAGGTAGAAGAGGAAAAAGGATCAGAGATAGGAGATGACCAAGAATTTATTGCAGATAAAAATGAATGATTCGGGAAAGAGAAATGTGTGATCTTCTAAGATAATTGAACAGAAGCTAAGGAAGATGAAAGAAATAGGGATGGAGGAAGGGAATAAACAGGTTGATGATTCATCTGTCATTCAAAGATTTACTGAGACAGAGGTAATAGATCACATTGTATAGCATATTGACATGATAAACACACAAAGTGATCCAACAATAAGCAATAACAGTTGCTTGAGGATAGAGCTAAACAAATTTCAAATATTTTGCATATAAAACTTTAAATGTTGTATAGCTTAGTATAATATATATATATATATATATATATATATATATATATATATTTATTTATTTATTTATATTTGATGGTGGTATTTTAATTGTGAGGTTAATAGCACAAGGTCCCTAAATGCATCCAATTGCTTCCTGTTAGTGAAGATTTATATGAGTTTCCAGTCTCATTTTGCTATATTCTGCATCATGCAACTAGCATGCAAATGCAGGTTGGTCTTTCTCTCTCTGAAATTTGATTCAGTGCTGCCAGATTACTTTTATGATACTCTTTTCTCTACTTGTTATTAGCTCCTTAAGATCATACTCTAGTCTGATTCTGTTTTAATTGGCCATCTCCATTATATGGTAGGAATCCTTTGATATTCCTTGATGTCTGTGTTTGCAGTTCATATTTATGTCATTCATCCTTACTTAGCATTTGTCTTCATTTTTGTAATCCAAGTAGCAATCTAAAAGGATGTCAGCAGATACAAGTTATTCTTGACACCAATGGTGAATAAAAATTTAGGGAAGATCTCTAATTTTAATGACTTTTTTTTCTTTTTTTTTGTGTGTAATTATTATGAAATTCATTTTTTTATGCTAAGGATATGCCATGAAGTTATACAATAAAGTTCCTAAAATCAATCTAATACAAGCAAGACTAATGATGCAAAGAGTTTGGTTCCTTGACTCCCTTCAGAATTCTCTTTGAAGGTTCCATACAATGATGAACTCAGTGACCCAGTTATCTTCTACATTACAAACACTAATCTGCTTCTCTTCATCAGTCCACAACTACACCCAACCTGAATTGAATAGAATCCATCCTCCTATGAGTTGAATTAAGCGTATCAAATCTCCCACAATTCATGTAAGAAATTACTTGGATTCCAGAAAAGAAATGTTTATGCTTTTTGGAGATGGAAAGCACTTCAAACGTATGCCAAACTTGTCATCTTCTTCAATCTTTCCTTGAGATGCAATGTAAACCCCACAAAGTTTGATCTCTTGTTCTGCCACCTCCAGTAAACAAGGTGAAAGAATCATTAGTTGAGAGCCTAATCAGAGGTCTGGTTTATCTGCTTTCACATGCTTATAAATCCCTCCCTTTTAATCTAATCTACAGGCAACATTTGTTTGGAATGCAATGACTGAAACAGTTCCTGAGATTGATGGGGCAGACTGTGATGAAAAAGTTAAGCTAAACAGATAGTCAACCTCTCGCTTGCCTACCTAAGAATAGCCTATAAAATTAATATAAGGAAGCAATTATTATAAGCTAAGTTTGTGCATTCCACCAATCATACTGACTGCACTGGAAAACTTCATCTTCTGAACAACAATGAGTAGTCCACTTTTCCTTCTCCTCAGTAGCTTAGGTTATGATCTTCGTTTGCCCTAAAAAGATACAGTTTGGAAAGATTGACCAAACCAAGTAGTGTCATGAAGAGAGAGGTCAGAAATTTGTACTCATGGATAAACTAAAGAAGCTAATTACTTATGGATAACCTAGTGAACAAAATGCATGTTTTGATGTAAATGGTTTGAAGCATTTCCGGGAGTAAGTCTCCATCAGAATAGTTAATCATAAGAATAGTATAGCTTGCTAAGTGTTTCTGAACGATAAGAAGCAAAGTAATAATTGCATGAAAATAGAAAGTGAATCTGATCAGCTGAAAACACCAATGCATCACTTTCAAATGCATCAGAGCAGTCCAGTCAACTAGATGACAAGAGACAGTGATAATGAACTCATCTGACTTCCACAGAAAGTGAAGGATTTTTTTAGTTCAATAACCCAGTAATCTGTCTAACAACATTACCCATTGAGGTTGGCAACCTAAATGTGTGTGTGCTCCAGTATATACAAACCATAACATCAGTCATCTTCTTGAGGCTGACATTCCCATCAAATGTTGAGCAAGTAGCAGATTCCAGTTCTTGTTTCTTCCCAAATGAATGGGAATTTATGTGCTAACTACAAAACTGTTTGTTCACCAACACTATATGATCTGACTAGTGAGAAATGAACTTCTAACATTACCATCAATATATTATCTTGCATCAATGCTGCCAAAATTCAAGTCACAGGTTTATGCCACCTATATCTGTACTTCACAAAAATGAGTGTGATGCATGACATCTTAGACCTTAGATAAAGCTTGGTTCATCTGACTTATCCAACATGAGTAACAGATTTTTCCATGCTTAGATAAGGACAGTAGCAGCAGGAAGTCTACCATTAGAAGCTGGTGGCACCCCCTACAAGCTGCAGGCATACTCCTCTTTAAGGAATATGAAATGCTCAGATCAATGCATTAGATTCCCTTTTCTTATTCAGGTGCCCATTCATAGCCACAGCTCATACTCATACAAATCATCTTTATATTCTTTCTTTTTACCCCAAAATAAATATTGCTACTGTGAAGTTTGATTGCCATATTATGTTCATGTGCTGTGCAGAAGCTCAACTTTTTATTGCACAATTCTGATCGTTTGTATTCTACTTATAATGGAAAAGAAAAGACTTTCCCTTCCTCTAGCAAAATTATGGACATATAGGATGCCCCACAAAAAAGCATAAAGATATCATACCTACATATATCATCCCATGTAAACCTTAGAAACTATCCATATATATCTCTGATATCAGATTTCATAAGCTCATTTTAGGACCCATTTTCCTAAATTCATATTTTAAATAAGTGGGACTACAATAAGGCAATGCTAATCCTTATTGAATAAATAAAATAGTCATCTATATGATCAAATTATTGGTCATTGTTCCAAATATAAAGGTGTCAATAATGTTTAGATCAGAGTTAATTCCAACTATAACTCTGGATGTTCATGGGGAAGTCAATTGAAGAAATATATTTTTGTAAGAAGTCAATAAGAGAAATATATATCTTACATGGGTGCATCACATATTTTTTGTATTATTATTTCTTGTATCTCTCATATCGGCGGTCACTTTACCTAATAGTACGATCACGTGCGGTGCACGCGATATGTGAAGCTGGTGCGTGCAGCTGTGAGACGGGGTGTAGTTTTTGGGAGGGGGGGACGCAGTGCTACTGTTCGCAGCATCCACGAGCGGGGCCCGCTGATCCAACGGCTGGGATCGCCTTATCAAGAAGCAGTGCTTACCGCCCGCGTCAGATCTCCGACGAAACGTGTCACGAATCCCCTTTTTTTAAACCCGCGCTGCCTCGAGATCTCGATCTCGCACCCACACACACACACACTCTCTCTCTCCCCCACTTGTGGCGAAGCGAAGCGGTAACAGAAGGAAAGCGGCCAAAGAAATCCCCCATTTGCGAAAACCTTCCCGAGCCGGTGGTAGAGCGAAAGACCCTTTCCCTTCTTCTTCTTCTTCTTCTTCTTATTCTTCAGATCGTGTCCCAGCCTCTCGCGGTGGCCTCACTACAAGAGGTTCCCCGGAGATCCAGGGCTTGCAGATCGATCCCTTGCATGCGCGGCGATGGCTTCTTTGTACCCGGGTCATGTCGGCGCCGTCCAGGTAATCGAATCGAATGCTGTTTGCTGTTTCTTAAAGAAAACACCTTCGTTTGATATCGTTCTGTTTTTGTTTTCTTAATGGATGCAGGTGGGTGCTTATTTCTTGGAGCAGTACTATCGGATTCTTCAGCAGCAGCCAGAACTAGTTCATCAGTTCTACACGGATGTGAGCTCCATGGCGCGATTTGATGGGACCGCCACTGAAACAGCCACGGGGATGGTGGTATTGTTCATCACAACAGATGTTTTCTCCTTTTGATTTATTCATTATGGGTTTCTCTTTTCTTCAGATTATTGCTTACCAGAATCTTAAAGATATTAGTATGACATCATAAAAGAAGAAAAATAGTTAGATGGTTTGTCCGGTGGTTAGACATCACCAGAATCTCTCTCCGAAGTTTCTCAACCTGTATTTCTCGTTGGCCCAATGTGGTCAAGAGGTGACAAACAGGAGCTGTGAGAGGCAGGCACTGAGACAACTCTAGTTTCCTTCCCCTGCTCATTTTAAATTACAAGTTAAGCATGTCAAGCCACCCCAAAAATTCTATCGGATGCTTTAAACTAAGTTACTGCTCGTTCTTACAAAAAAAAAATAAAGAATCGAAAGAAGAATACTAAAAGGCTTAGGGCAGTCAGTGGCTGAATCATTATGCTTGTTACCATAGTGCTATCTAAAAAATGCTAGAGTATTGGAATATAATCTACCAGCCTTGTTAAATGTTAAGTTGGTGACAAAACTTATTTCCCTCTAAATTATATCTGCTGCTAGTGATCTTTAAAAGGTTAGATCAAGGAATTTTCAATAGCCAACACTGGACTTGAGATTATTTTGTCTCTTTCCATTCTCTCGCTTCTTGCTGTCCTATTTTCCCTGGAGAAAGCAGGTGACATAACTTGAGTGAAGGGGCAAAGAATGGTGAAGGAAAGGTGGCCCTGACATCATTTGTGCCAGAGAATGTGGTTAGGAGTTCAGAATTCTTGGGATATCTTTGAGATTCCAACTCTGGAAAGGAGCAATGATTTTATTTTTTTTTTGGAAATTTTCAAGATGTGTATTACTGTATCTTGCCTTTATCGCATCCAAGTCAGGAACTCTCTCCATCCCTAATATATAAAACTGCCTTGCACAGACTGGCACAACATTGCACAATGCCTATCACTGCCATGTACCATGTGGTTTTAAAGTCATGGGTCAAAAAGATTCTTAGGGATTCAAGTCAGTTATGAACTGAAAGGGCAATGTGTCCTGTTTGGCCATTAGAAGATATATGTTTATCCATTAGAAGATATATTTCTGGATAACTGCATCCTGTATAATTAAAAGCTACAACCATTAATTTTGATCTTGTTAGCATGTGTTGCGATTGCTTTCTTAAGATTGTCCTATATTTGCTTAGTCAAATGTGGCTTGTATAATTATCAAATATCAATGGCTTTGTGATAATTTTGGCCAAGAATCAGCTTCATGGAAGGACCAAGTTTATAAGATGTATCTTATGTAGTATCTTCATTTTTAGATTTTGCACATTAGTTGTATACAAATATGGAAGTAAATTGAAGGTATAAGTCCTTACTTCCTTTTAGGTACCTTATGTAGTAAATTTATGTAAATAAAGGTGTGATATCTTTAGTGTTTTTAATAGGCACTCGCCTAGGTGCTCAGGTGAGGTGAGGCGAGGCCCGAGCGCCTTGCACAACTTCCGGGCGATGTGCTTCATTGAAGTACTGCCTAGGCACTCGCTTGAGCCCAGGCGTTGGGCACCTTGGCCGAGTGCTCGAGTGAATTGTAACTTGAGCTCTTGCCTGGTTCAATTCAATAGGCAAATTTCAACTAAATCCTAATACTAAAACATCGCCAATATCGCCTCTTTAAAGCTGTTTAGCATTAATCCCTGTTTAGAATTGTTCTCAGTCCCTCTTTAAACTTTGAAGCTGTTTAGCACTGGTTAATCCCTGTTTGAAACTGCTTAACACTGTTTAGCATCGGTTAATCCCCTCTCTGAAACTGTTTAGCACTGGTTACTATTAAAAAAATATATATTTTTTATATTTTAACATTCTGTAATGGTTTGTTTCAGTCAGGCAAGCGCTTAGTGCCTCGGGTATTTTGAGACCTTGGTGCCTAGTACTTTTAAAAACACTAGATATCTTTGCCTTGAACTGTTGATCCTGATGCTGCTTATGTAATAGTTGATATGGTTACTTCTGTTTGTGACATCTCTTGCTCAAAAAGCTGTCGTTACACTTGAACCTGGTCTATAAGATATTTTTTTGCATTGGATCTTCATTTTTTTAGGTGCTTATGAGTCCACTTGTTGGTTATAACGCTTTTTTTTTTTCTGGTGGAAGGGGATGCCTAGCTTTTCAACTCATATGATAAATTCATGTCCCAAAATAACTTTGTTTATTATTGTTATCATTATTATTCTTGACATATGAAGCTTCTGTTGCTAACATATTTTTTCAAAACCTGGAATTAGTCAGTCTACCTATGTACAACTTTGTGTCAAATAAATTAAACACCATTATCTGTAACTAATTGCACATTTCTGTAAACAATTCGAAGGTCATCTTTTTTTTTTTGTCATTTCAGGGTGTTGACAGTCTTAGATGTCTAAATGAATTAATCTATTCAACTAAGAAAAATCAAAATTGATGGAAAGGTTATGGGCTTTGCTTCTGGTTTGCTGTTGGAAAAGTAAATTAATTGCCCTTGTCTTTTTCAGTCATTTTTTTCATTATTGAAAGATAAATCAAGAAATGATATGTTGCTGATATTCTTCAACTTTAACTTGTAACATTTTTTGACTTCAAAGTTATAATTTTTCATTTGCTGAATAGTGTCCTGCTAAAATTGTGCAGCAAATCCATCGTCTTGTAATGTGCCTGAATTTTAAAGGGATTGAGATAAAATCAGCTCACTCTTTGGAATCTTGGAATGGAGGAGTTTTGGTGATGGTATCTGGTTACGTTCAGCTGAAAGACTATAGTGTTAGGAGGAAATTTGTGCAAACCTTTTTTCTTGCTCCTCAGGAGAAAGGGTTTTTTGTTCTCAATGATATTTTTCACTTACTTGAGGAGGAACACGTTCATCAGCACCCGGCAGCTATCGTGGGACATAGCAACTTTGAGACCAACTTAAATGTTTCGAGTTCTGTACCAGAAACAGGTAAGTCTTACTTGGAAAAATTCCAGTAGTCAATCTATTTCTTAGTGATGCATCTGCTGCTAGTAAATGTTCAATCTGTCCTTTTCTACTTGGAAGACTAACTTGCTGCCATGTTTTTTCCTTTTTTTTGGATCATGTCGAAAGTTGAAAGGTAGATTTTGACGTAATTGTCCATGTATATAGACTATCGTACATACTTAATTGGTAATATTAATATTCACATTTATTGAAGATATGATGCTTGTTTAGAGACTATGTAGTCATGTATGTATCTTTTCACTCGAAATTTCAAATAAAATTTAGTAAAGAGTCATTACTATTTTTCAAATGATTGGTCCTCTTTGTGCGAACCAAGTATTGCCTCTAGTGTTCTGTGCTACAGTATGTGAAAATGGAGCTTACAAATTCCCTCATGTTCTGTGCTACAGTATGTACAACAGAATTCTGTCCAATGAAAACTGTGGAACTACAGTCATATCATTGTTTGTCGATCTTGATTTTGATTTCAATCTTGTGAACTATGGAGTTTGGAAGATGTGATTTTCAGCTCAACCTTATTACTAGTTGCCTACCCTGGAACCAACTGCACTCCATAGTTTTTTTTGGTGTTTTACCCTGTAACCAACCTTACAGTTTTTTACACTGGAACCTTATGAAGTTTTTTGTGGTTTATTCACAATACTTCCTAACATGTTAAGGTTTTGTTGAATCTTCAACGACTTATGTGTTTTGATGCTTCATAAGTTCAATCTGTTAAACAATGAGTTGGTTTTTCTTTCATCGGTTATTTGATATGATGGTTATCATCATGGTCTCTTTACTTGGTGGCTAAGAAAAATAGCTGAGGTCGGATTATTGTACTTTTATTCGTTGTATTATTTTATCCTTAGATTTAGGAAAGACAATATGAAGTTGCTACATATAATATACTCTTGACTGGGCATGAGATGCTACTGCATAAGCCATTTAATGACTGTTTATTTAGGAGAAGAATCCTGTCTGACTGACCCTACCATGATTGAATGGATGAGCTATTGCTTGTTTTCTTTTATTTCTCTATGGTTTTTCTAGGATTACTCTGGTTATTATTGTTAATTTGTTAACAATGTGAACCAAGGAATGAGAACCTTCTCCCTAGCCTTCGTATTGCATGTATGCCTTTTATTTTGTAGAAGACGAAAAATAAACCTTGGACATGAAAAAGATGACCTTGATGTCTGGACACTTTGGAGGCATTTTTTTATTTGTAAGTCCAATCTTGTTGATTGACTTTGGCAGTTTCTGACTACATGCTGGGAGAACAAGTTCAGGCTCAGGACTTAGGGCCTCCAGTACATGTGGAGGAAAATGACATAGTTGAGAAATATAGTATCCCTGAAGCACCACGGCAGCTTCCACAACCAGATGAAAGAATAGACGAATCTCCTGCTGAAGACACTGCTTCATATCCAAGTGGATTGGATACTACGAGGGAACCACCTCCTGCTACACCAGAAGAACCTGTTGGAGAGCCAACTAGGCAGACTTATGCATCCATTGTATGTTGAATTCTTCATGTCCGTTATCTTCTTGTATGGAATCTTATAGCAAACTAATATTGCTTGTATCTCAAGCTTCGTGCTAAAAGCCAATCTGGACAATCCATTCCTCATCCGACATCTTTAACAAAGACTACTCATGTGGCTTCAGAATGGGCTCATTCCTCGCAGTCAACCGCTCAACAACCACAGGTTGCCATGGTTCCTGAAAAGTCCAGCTCAGAGGTAGTTGAGGAGGCTCTGCCAGTAGAAGATGAAGGTTTTTCCCCTCATTGTTTCTGTATTTTCTGTGCAATATTTTCTTTGAACAGCCAAGCATATTGCTATGTTGAAAATGTAAAGGTCAATGGCTCAAAGAGTATGATCGCGTCTCTTAGTAATTACTTCAAGAGTTCTGCAGTAGCATTTGCGCAAATAAGTACATGGAGTGTGGAAGCAAATTCTAAGATATTTTCTTAATGCTTGAAAATTGTTTTCTGCAGCTTAGTGGAAATTTGAATTTCAAGATCCAAATAATCAAACCTTTTTTTTTACATAGGCATTATCTGTTCTAGAGCTTCTGTTGTTTTTCTGTTTCTGTTAGGTTTTATTCTGTTATGGTAGAGGATTTATCTGGATCATTTTTTAAGTTTGTCAGAATGATCACTATTTTCTTTGGTCACAGGTGAAGCAAGATCTGTTTATGTGGGAAATCTTCCTTCATCTATTTCTGCTTCAGACCTTGAGCAAGTCTTTAAGAACTTTGGTAGACTTAGGTCTGATGGTGTTTCTATCAGGAGCCGCAAGGTAAATTCCATTGAAGCTTGTCATACTATCTTGACTTTATTGACATAGGTTGGAATTTTTGGTTCATTAGTCTTGTTCATGTGAATTTGCAGGAGTCTGATGTTTTTTATGCCTTCATTGAATATGAGGATGCCATTGGTGTACAGAATGCACTTAAGGTTTGTCATTTTCCTGGCAGATGGAATCTGAACTAGACTCAGATTCACAAAAGATGATCCTGCATAAGATTTTGATAGTATTTGTTTTTATCTAAATACTGTTGATTTTGTTATTGTTTGTCCTTGTTTTTGGCCTGTGCCAGAATGTGTGTGTTTTAAATGCTTTTTTGAACTTTGTGCCTACTTGATTGTTGATGCTGGTTCATTTGCATTGAGTGCTAAATTTGCAAAAGATTCTCTTAAATTTCAAGTCTTTAAATCTGTATATCAAGGAGTTCAATTTTTCTTAATGTTGACCTGGTGATTGTACTTCTGCAAATATCTGGATTGATGTCCTCATATCTTTTTTGACCTTTGTCAAGATCAGCAACATTTTTTATATTTATAACAGTTAGGTGATGCATAAGAGAGTTTTGAGCTCTGATTTTGTATGTTTGAAGTGTCTCTCAGATTTGTATTTTTAATGGAACAAAATTTAATCCGCAGGCATCTCCAATACAATTAAATGGGAGGTTGATTCATGTTGAGGGGAGAAGACCTAACAGTGGTGCTTCACGAGGAAGTAAGTCATCTGAATGTTTTTAATTTTTCAATAAGTATTTTTCATCAAAATTTTCAATCTCCATGCAAATATCGATTTCTGAGACATTTTAACTAATGAATTTTTATAAACACATATTTGTTTATTTAATTCTGTGACTGGAACCTTTTAACTATCAGGGAATTGAAGCATGTAATATGCATGAATCTTTGAAAGCAATGGATTAATGAGCCAGCCTTGGCTTTTATGATTTCATGACCATGTTGAGTTTTACATAATAACCAGATCCTGTAAAAACTGGTAAAAGACAATAGTTCTTATCCATTCCAACGGACTACTTCCTTTTTCTGCATCCCTCTACGTATTTTTTTTTCTTGCCCTTTCTTTTTCTGCAGACCTTATAATTGATCTTGATGGTCTCTGGCCTAGTCCCTTGTGTCCCTCCCCACCAATGCTTTTGCTTTGAGAGGTCCCAAATGTTTCTTACTGTTTGTTTCTACATATTAATGGAATCTTAGACACAGATCTGAATACCCATCAATAATTTTTTTGGCTGATATTGTGCCAAGATACCAAGAGGCATACATACATATATGACCCAGTCTCGCTGAATAAAATGATAAAAAAAAGTGAACAGTATACTGAACTGCAGTAATATGTATGGTCTGAGGTCCGATACTAGTGCTTGTATGACTAGCAACTACCAATTTGTCATATTGATTTTATTGGTACTTTGAACTTTGATTGTAAAATGCTTACATGCATTTAAATGTATAGGATACACTTCCTCTTATCTTTTTCTGTTGATGACCATATGGTACCCCCAACAAAATGCTGAAAAGTACATGACTGCTAATCACTTCTTTGTCACTATGCATATGTTAATGGTTATTGGTCAAAATTGGTTATCTTTATAGTGCACATTAAAAAAAATGAAACTTTTAAATATGCATAAAACAGCATAATTAAATTGGTTAACTTTTCTCACTAAGAACTCAGATGATATGTTTTAGCAACTGAATATATTGGGAACTCAAAGACCTGTGGTCTTGGAGTATACTTTTCTCGTTATTTATAATCCATTCAAGTATAAGTCTTTCCTATTTCTTCAGAAAGGGGCAGGGGAAGAGGTGGATACCCATCTGAGGCCTCAAGGGGGCGTTTTACCAGCCGGAACTTTGGTCGGGGTAGCCGCCAGGACAGCTACGACAGGGACTACAATAGTCGGCCAAGGGGCAATGGCTACCCCCAGCGAGTTCAAGAAAGGGGTTCTTAGATGTATGCATGCTCCACCTCCAAAGCACGGGCGCAAGTTAGATTCCCATTATGTGGGAGACATTATTTCCTATTTTTCGATGTGTTCTCTATCCAGCAATTTCCATATAGTCTTATGTTCTCTGTTGGAGTGGCAACGTGTGGTTTCTAATTCGTGGGGTGTCATTTAATTAGCTTGCAATGCGTAGAAGCTTCATCTGTGGTCTTTGGGTGGGTGTGGCCTCCATTTTTCCTTTAAACCCTGGGAGTATCTCTTGAAGTCGCAGGATAGTTTACTTGGAAATGTTGTTTCTGAAATGATGTCTGACTCGATCTGATGAATCCCAGTTTTTCTTTAAATTTTCTTTTGGATTACTCTTTCAATAACATGTCAAATTCCGTCGGATTATTGGAGTGCCAACTTCCTGCTTTACACATTTAATCCGTTTTCTTATTTTTATGTTAAAAAATGTGGTAAAATATGACGGTTTATAGTTATGGATTTTTACTGCATCTAAAAATTATTTTTAAGATGTATAATGTATTTTTTTGGCTAGTGAGATAGTCACTAAAAGAAGTTTCTAAATAGCAATCCTTTTTTAAAAAGCATTCACCTGATAACTAAAGTCAATCATTGCTAATCATACTATTATTTGAATTATTTATAAAAAGACAAAACATCTCTTTTGTCGATATTTTATAACGATTTAATCTTTTTTCTAATACTAAAAAAAAAACATCTCAACAATTCACAGCATATATAGGTCTTGCAAAGGCGTAGAACCGTGCACAATCATAACAACGATATAAGCATGGCTACTAGATAGATGCATATATAATTTATTTCGTTTCGATCATTATCAATACATATATCGGCTTCAATCAAAGATGTAAGCCCTTTTATTACGTATATCCCACACGCGGCACTGCACCTTCATCACTTGCGATCCCTCCTCTCGATCCTCGTCATCAGGCCATTCTTCATCTGGAGGATGATGGAAAGCTTTGGTGCAGCCGTAGGGCCTCGGAGCACCTCCACATGGAAGTTGTACACCATTGCAGCCACCACCGTCTTCATCTGTGTGAAGGCCACATCTTTCCCCAGACAAGCCCTGGGGCCTGAGTTGAATGCTAGGAACTTGTAGGATGGCTCGTACCTCAACCTCCCCTTCTCCGAGATCCACCTCTCTGGCCTGATCTCCGCCCAATCACCGCCCCACACTCCCTCCATCCTTCCCATGGCGTACGCCGACACCAAGATCTTCGTCCCTTGTCCGACTCTGTGGCCACTCGGGAGGACTTCACTCTGCAGCACGCTCTTGTGCTCGAAAGGAACCGGAGGAAAAAGCCTCAATGACTCGCACAATGCCGCGTGCAAGTAGACCATCTTCCCGAGCTCGTCGGTGCCGAACACGATCAGCTCGTCGGAGCTCGGTCTTTCTTTTCGTAGAGACGTCGCCTCCTCCAATTCCTTCAGAATCTTTGCTTCCACCATGGGATTCTGCGACAGCAGCCAAAAGAACCATGTGAGCGCTGCCCCGGTTGTGTCCCTCCCCGCAAGCATAAAGTTCACGGCTGTGTCCCTGAGGAACTTGTCGAACTCGGTAGATCTCTTCCCATCCATAGCTCGATCGTCATCGTCGTCATTATCGTTGATATAAGCCGATAGCATATCGTCATTCGCTTCACCTGATCTCTTCTTCTCCGCTAAGTGTTCGGCTATGAAATGGTCCACTTCTTTCCATGCCATCGCCAACTTCTTCTCCTCGCCGACCCTCAACCACCTCATCAGCTTCCACCAAGCCGGCGGCACCGTCTGCCTGGTAAGCAAAGCGGCCATGGCGTCATCCATCGCCCTGGCAAACGGGATCGTAGGGAACTCGACCGAGAGGCAACGCGGATCGACGCCGAAAACCAAGTTACAGGTGGTGTCGAAGGTCAGCCTCAAGAAGACATCTTGCAGGTCCACCGCCACCCCTCGCTGTGCGATGTGGTGGATGAGAGGGAGCAGCCCCTTCTCCACCTTGCTTCGAGCAGAATCCGCGACGAAGGTCCGGAACCTTCGACCGATCATGATGCTATGGGCCTTCGTCCTCTGCTCCTTCCACGACTGCTCGTCGGAGTTGAAGATGCCGTCGCCGAGGATGTCGAAGATCTCCAGGAACGCCTCCCCCTTGGGGTAGTTGGAGAAGTTGGCGCCGAAGACATGGTGCACGTTGGCGGGGTCGCACGTCAACAGATGGTTCATGCCCAAGAACCAGGGGCCGCGGAACCAGAAGCTGCAGCCGGCCTCCCGAAGCACGTCGGTGCCCCAGTCGTGGAGACGGTGGAGGTTGACGAGCAGCGCCGGGAGCATCCCGACCACGGGCCAATTCACTGGGATTCTCGACCTACTACGACAGATTCGGTCATAGTAACAGTAATAGAAGAAGAAGAAGAAGGCGAAGCAAACGAAAGCTAAGAGGATGTCAGGGTACGCTTGCAAGAAGGCCTTCGTATCCATCAGCCAACTCCTGTCCATTATTGTTGCAGTGAATTAGCTTGACAGTTGTATATATACACCACAATTTCTATGGGAAATCATGTAAGGTTTGATCGCGGATCATTTGGAGCCATCATCAACCACTAACTAGCAACTTCTACTTGCTAACTGAGCCCCTCCCAACACTCTCCCGCCCGCCTTCGCTAAACCTTTACCGCCCACCCACACCCTGCATCTCTATGGTACGACGTCTGTATCATCACGGCAGCAGCAAGAAGACGAGTGGATGAAGGGATAGACATGTGATTTGAACTCGGTTTATTAGGAAAGGATGCAATCGAGGCTTTTTAGTCCTAAAAATTGTCTTTGACCAATTAATTGGGGCTTTCTGGGACAGATATCTTAATTTGACTTTGATTTTCTATATTTTCTGAAGTTTATTCCAAATTATAACCCCTTTTTTTTTTACATTATGATACATTTTTCATATTTTCCACACCCAATTATTTGATTGCCACATAGAAAACCTTCCCCTTATCAAGAGCATGTGGTGGATGCAGCAGCTCTCAGAGCACTTCTTTCTCATTCAGAACAATCTGATCTTTGCCAGACACTATGTTGTGTCCTTTGGGTCACAAAGAGATCTTGACTTCAGTACGACACTTGTATACTTTAAAGATTTTGATTCAGCACATCCATAAATACACACTTGATGTGTCAGTCTTCTTGTCTTCTACATATATGATTTATGGAATCAATCGGCAAATGTGGTCCTCATTCCATACCTGTGTTTTTCTATCACACAATCGAAGAAGAAGAAGAAACATAGCAAACAGCAGCAGAAGGAATCCATATGCAACCCTCTTCATAGTTTATAGCATAAAAGAAGTAAAGGCTGGTTCATCATCAAGGAAGAACAGGTTGGGTGTCTCACAGCATAAACAACTCTCAAGAATCTGCAACATCCAAGACTGCAAGCTCATCTATGGTTTTTGCTCCTCATGCAAACCACCAAGACCCTGCAAGAAACCACCAGCCCACCCAGCTCTGGGTTGTGTTTGACACTGTGAACCATGTTATGGATATTGTTTATGTCCCTTTCTTTGTGATCTACCTGACCAATAGGTTGGACTTTGGCATTCGATGATCTAATCTACACACATTGTCTCAACTTTATGATTTCGATTGACAAGAGTTTATTATTGGCTAAGTCCCGTCCATAAGCTGCCACGTGTTGCGCATATATAATAGCTTTTCTTCCAATATCATATATGTATGTTAGGGATAAATATGTAAAAATGTTTTTGTTTCGGATGTATATGTAATTGTTCTCTGAGAACCGGGGGGCTGATTTGTAAAATAAAAAACTCCTGCGGGGCTGTAATCAAGTTTTATTTCTACTTACGAGGGGTGTATTTAGAAAAATAAATATTATGAGGGACCGGAATGAAGAAATAACCAACATATTTCTTCGTTCTCGTTGTCAGAACAATCCCTCTATAAATCGTAGTCTTTGGCAGCGGAGACGGAGTTGGCGGCCGCCTCCTCCGATTCGAGCCATCATTTACTCGCGTCGTCCGACCGCTGCAATTTGCCTTGCTTGCCCTCCCCGTGGGATCGACAGCAGCATCGAGAATTCACTGCGAACCAACCCGAGCGGGCGTTTGATTTGGTATCGTCTCCCGTTTTGTTTATAGACTTTCCCTTTTGGAGTGATTCGGCCGTCGCCCGGCAAACTTTTCTCGGGTTGCTCGCCTTTACGATAAGAATATCGAGGGGTCGGCCCCGTTTTGTTTTCTGGTTCCTTCTTGTTCTGCTTTATCGGAATCGATTGAAGGTGGAGCCGTGGAGGGCCTCTTTGTCTCTTCGGTGTGCGAAAAGAGCTCCACCTCGATCTCGGTTGATCGTATCTTTTCCTCTGTTTTCCATCGATAGGAAGTAAAATTCCCATCTTGGTGTGTTTTAAGTGTCGATTCTGTGATAGCGCACGCATGTCTCTGAAGTTCTTCACGACTGGTTCTTTCGCCTCTCCGGGTTTTGTCGAGTGAGGAATCATCGTGGTTTTGGTGTTTCTTTTTCTTTGATTGGATTGGAAAATATTGGAATGGCTACTTAAAAAAGGAATCTTACTTGTTGTTTCGAGTTAGATTATATCCCTAGGTAAGGATACAGATTGTGTTTTGATGCCGGAATCACTTTTCTGGTTTTGTATTGTTCTATCGGTATAGTATCTTTCTCTTGTTTCTGAAAATTTTCTGTATAGGAAGCCTCACTAGGCTTCTACCAGAGGTGCTTTTATCTCTCTCTGTTTTGGCCTAGAGAATCAGCTTGTATAACTCTTCCATGCTCCATCATGTCAGACGAAATATCTCCTTTGCACGATGGAGTTGGGGGCCCTTGGTCTTATGCTTGTTGCTAGCCCTTTTCTTCCCCTTCCTTCCTGTGTGCTGCCAACAGTTCTGTTTGGTGATAGTCTCACCATATCGGAAGCCTTGCATCAGATACTGTGTGTAGGCACAGAATAAGCTGTAATCTTGAGCTGATTACTTGTTGTTCGAGTTAGATTATATCCCTAGGTAAGGATACAGATTGTGTTTTGATGCCGGAATCACTTTCTGGTTTTGTATTGTTCTATCGGTATAGTATCTTTCTCTTGTTTCTGAAAATTTTCTGTATAGGAAGCCTCACTAGGCTTCTACCAGAGGTGCTTTTATCTCTCTCTGTTTTGGCCTAGAGAATCAGCTTGTATAACTCTTCCATGCTCCATCATGTCAGACGAAATATCTCCTTTGCACGATGGAGTTGGGGGCCCTTGGTCTTATGCTTGTTGCTAGCCCTTTTCTTCCCCTTCCTTTCCTGTGCTGCAACAGTTCTGTTTGGTGATAGTTCCACATATCGGAAGCCTTGCATCAGGAATACTGTGTGTAGTGCAACAGAATAAGTCTGTAATCTTGAGCTGGAAATCTGGTACATCTACTTGTTGATGCCTTTTGAGTTCTAAAACTATTGATTGGTCTAGATCACAGCTTTTTTTCCCCCACTCCCAGTTTGAAGTTCTCTTGAACTGTACCAATTTTGTTGATACAATCCAAATGGTTAACATAGTGAGGAAAAATTAAATGTGCATTCTCCACCAACTTGGAGAAAGTTTTCTCCTTTGTTGTTAGATGCAAAACTATCCAAAACTTTAATATACTTTGACCTTGGGATCCTTCTCGCAGTCCACGAAGAACATCATATACAAAACCAGTGGTGTTTGTGTATAAACAAAAATGTCCAACATGACATTTCTCATGAGATCATTGATGCCATTATATTCCCAAGAAATTCGTTTAATTGATATTTAAATGGCTTGTATAGTAAAGATGTGAAATATTGTTTATACTTTATATATAATCACTTCACAGATAGAAGTGGTTATTTCTTCTGTTCATAATTATGTTGATAAGATGTTTTCACATTGTTTGAGTTTTCATCATGTTGTACCTTCCAGAAATTATGTCTTGATATGTGGAAGTCACTTCCAATGTTTATTTAATGTATTTCTTAACATCGTTCTCTTATAGGTGAATGGTCTATTGGCAATGTATACATGGAAAGAAATGGAAACACGATCAGCTCTGCCAATGGGGAAGCTTAACATGGAGCAACTCGGTGATGCTAGAAGCTCTGGAGTTATGTCATCATCTCTACCTGTTAGACCAAACACCTCTGGAGAGAAGTTTCCTAAAATACCAGATTCCCAACTAGTTCTGATGGATAGGGAAATAAGAAGCAATCCTTTGCCTTCCGATTATTCTCCTTTTGTCTCCGATGGTGGGAACGTTGGACCCTTGTTTTCATCACCTTCTGGACTTTCTTCAGATCTTCATTTTTCTTCAAGTCTCCCCCATGAGAGGCATACCAATGGTACTCCATTTGCTAATCATTTACTGAATGCTGGAGTTTCTTTGTCTTCAACCTATTCCTCAAATACCGGAATATTTCAAGTGCCAAATAATAATTTACCCAAAGATCCAACTGCAGTAACCTGGTGTCCAGATACAGTTCAGGGCACCGGGAACAGTAAAATCAACGACAGCTTGATTGTGGTTTCCAATGATCTCAGTAAGCAAAATGAATGGTGGAGTGATATCATGAATGTAGATTGGAAGGATCTTCTTAATGACACAACTATTGCTGAATCTCAATCAAAGGTACTTGAATTATCTGCTGATACTTGTAACATAAGAAGAATGTATTGGTTACTTCCCTCTCTTGTATTCTCCATTAGAATTGGCGTTTATTGCATCCAATGTAGTAGGTTAGGTCATGCATGATCCTTGCCTGTTCTTTATCTTTTCTTTTCTATACAAGATAGTTATGTTTCTTCTTGAGCTATCTGATGTTTAACAGTCTAAGGCACTTTCTATTTGTATGATGTAGGTGCATAATCATCTTCTTTATGGTGCTAAATTTTCCCATACTCAGTATGACTGTAATTTAATTTTTGAAAAATACAACTGGATTATGTGTTTTCTGATTTTTTATAGGTTGTTTACCCAGCTGCTCAATCCTCTCCTGATATCTCAATGCACCAGCTGCAAACCCATCAATCTGTTCCATGTCATGCTGGTGAGGTTTGTTCTATCACTAGTCCAATGTCTGCTACCACTAGTACTGCAACCAAGCCACGCATGAGATGGACTCCAGAGCTTCATGAACTATTCATAGATGCCGTCAACCAGCTTGGTGGTGGTGAAAGTAGGCTATATCCTGGATGTTCTTTCTTTCTGTTCCTGCTGGATTGCTGATTTTTCAGTATTTACTCTTTGTTGTTTTTCTACCTTCAGAAGCTACTCCTAAAGGTGTATTGAATATCATGAAAGTGGAAGGATTGACAATATGCCATGTGAAAAGTCATCTACAGGTCTAGAATTTGGTCTCCTTCTGGATATGAATTCACTTATACGGTATTTTTCTTATATCATTATTTATATATATTTTTCTTTTGTTCCAGAAATACAGAACAGCTCGTGATATACCGGACTCGTCAGAAGGTCAGTCAACGTTGGTTATGAGTGGCGAGCCAAAATTTTGATGGATTTATATTGCTACAGTTCTTGAAGCATCCTTCCTAAGTTATTTCTTTATTTTCTGTTGATGCAAATACTCCTGGTAGATGTTCTCCTTAGTTTGTAATCTGGAATCTATTGCACTTGTATCTTTTTTTTTATGCTGTGTTAATTCCTTAAATGAAATCTATTAGCTATGGTTATATGCTAAGGTAACTTTGTATGGTTTCTTTTCTTTGAAAAACGTTATCTCTTGATGTATCAGGAATGTCAGAGAAGAGGATCACTCAGAGTGAGGAATTACCTTCATTAAATCTGAAGACGTGAGTAAACCTTTGCTAAATATAACTATATGTTGTCATCTTGCAAAGATTTACATAGCTTTTCTGGTGTTGAATGGTTCATTTTAAAGATGAAGATAATTGTCAGCTTCCAGAATCTATTTTCTGGTTGTATCAAGGGAAAGCTATGAGAGTATGTCTGCTAAAATTCTTTGTTGTTAATTCAGCACGCATCCTCCATTTTATCTCCAACATCTTGATGTTTAACCAGCAATAGAGCTAAGCATGTGATGTCCAGTATTCTTAAAAAAGTGATTCTTTGCTTGATACTCTATTGGGTCCTGGGTTTATTTTAGTATTTATTATTGAGTTAATTTTTCTTTCTTTCTAATCACTTATTTAGATGATAGGTCCTTTTTCTGATCTCGTGTTTCATTAGCAACTATAATTCCGCATCCTACGTTTTCATTGTAAATAGGCTGTAAGATCCTTCAGTTAAATAATTGATCTCGCATTCCTTTTGGTTAACAGAGGCATTGATTTCACTGAAGCATTGAAACTCCAGATAGAAGTTCAGAAACGCCTACATGAACAACTTGAGGTATGTTTTCGCAGTTGAATAATAAGCATGCTTTAGGTAGTTTAACGTTTGCTCTACTTGTAAATTGACTTCTGATTTTTCAAGTATATTATATGAATTTGTTTTGGTAACTATAACAGAACTCCATAGCTGTTTGTAATTTGGATCAGTGTTTTCTCGAATGCATGTTCCATATCCTGGTTTCTAAAATTTTTTACCTTTGCTTCCTGAAGTAATTGGGTTTTGTTTAGACAATTGAAGATAGAGTGTCTCATAATTTATTTCTCCCCTGTGGAAACCGCTCTTTCTGATGTGTTTTGTGATATAATGCCTCGCTTTAGTGCTAATGCAGCTAATTGTCTCGTTCTTGCACATATTTTTCTCCATTCATTTACAGATTCAGAGAAGCATGCAACTGAGAATTGAGGAGCAAGCGAAACGCCTGCAAATAATGATCGAGAAGCAACGTAAGTCAACCATGGAAAAGCAGCATGCTTCTTCCACTCCATTAGAACCAACTCCTCATTCTACTGCTGAGATCGAGCTCCCAGAAGCAGGAAATAGCTCCAGTAGTATACGAAGAACAGAGGACTCCAGGCAAGTGGGTAACAAGTGGAAGATGCCTGAACTCGAGACTTCCAATGAGAAGGAAACAGATGCCATCACCGGTTGCCCTTCAACATCCAAGCACATAAGAGTGAGCAATGAGGACGCATGAATGAATGCCAATATCAGCGTTAGTCTAACATAACAGTGTGGATGGCAAATTATCCAGAAGGGTTCTCTGTGAGGAGTCACCGACTCTTCTAGTAATCCTCAGAAAGAGATCTTTGGTAGCATTTCCAGGTAACTCGTTACCTATCTATGTCAGTAAACGATGAAATCATAGGGTGTAGAAATTGATGAAACGGCTGGAATGCTCAGTAAAAGAGACAGCCATGTATTGTGAAGACTGTAGTCCTTTGTGTCAGATGCAATCGAAGTGTGATTAGTGATCTCTCTCGGTCAGGTCATTGTTTTTTCTGGGACAACAAAATCATAAAAAATGTATACTACTTGTGGTTGTCAGTCTTTGTCTCGCATCCTAATCTATGCCTACGTCCTCTGGCTCATCTCCGTCATTTGTTTGATCGTCGACCAATTCCAGAGAAAGCGATGCCCCGTCACCAGCGAGACCTACCTCGACCACTTCCCCATGCAAAGAAGAGCACCCCGAACGATGGCCTCTACCGCCTTTAGCCATTGTTGATAGCGTCAGAGACGCCGGCCACAACCGTTACCGTGTTAAGAATGATCAATGTGGTGGGAGGGATGACAAGGGTGGTCCTTTTGAGGAGGTAGAGTTCCCCAAAACCTCGACCGAGCCCAGCGCCACCAGTGCTCCGCTCCCCCCGCAGCGAAGGTGCGCAGCACACTATTCGCGATCTTTTTGTGTCGTCAACGAAAGCGTAAAATGTACCAGCGCTCAGAGCGCCACTAGCACTCCGCGCCCAGAACGCCACCAGCGAACCCCCAACGGCGAAGGTGCGTAGCCCACTATTCGCGATCTTTTTATGTGTCGTCAACAAAAGCGTAAAATGTACTTGAGCGCCATCAGCGCCCACCTTCCCCAGCTATCAGAGCGCCGCGCCAAGCGATCCCAGAAACTCGCGTCTCCAGCGCCTTGCGGCCCGCGCTTCCAGCTCCCCAAGCTCCTGATGGGAGCGGAGGGTCAAGGCGTAGCAGACTAACTAAGACTAAATTAAACATATTAAAATGAAATAACCCAGTTTCATCTGAGCACCAGTGGTCTAGTGGTAGAATAGTACCCTGCCACGGTACAGACCCGGGTTCGATTCCCGGCTGGTGCATCATTTCTTTTTTCTTCCATTTTTAACTACTGAAATCAAACTAAACTAATAAAAATAAGTTGGCTCTTCTTTTAAATGTTTTGGAAAACAAAATTAAAATAAAAGATTTTACTCTAATTTTTCCAGTAATATTTCCAAACATCAAAAGAGAAAAAGAAAAAAAAAATGATTTAATTTTGAAAGACCTCATAAATACACAAAATAATATATGGGAAAAAAATATTTTCCATAAATTATTAATTCGACAAAATAAAAGGCATGCAGCCAGTGATTCCCCAAAGATTAGGACGAACGCAAGGATCAGTAGAACGCACTGCACCGCTGTTGCCGGGTCAAAGTGCCAAGGAAACCGTCAACATGCCCCCATGCTTCGCTCACGTTCTTCCTCTTCTTCCTCCTTCCCCCCTCCTATAAAGTGGTGCGGTTTCATCAACCATGCCCACTCGGTTGTCTACCTTTCTTCTCTATTGTTTTCGACAGTAATACTAAAGCAGCCAAGACGGGCAAGGGAAGTATGGGCATCATTTCTCTCACCGGAAGCATGTCCAAGTCCTTCCACCTTGCAGCATCCATGGCCAGATGCAACTCCCGGAGTCCAAGATTCCTTGCATTTGCCGCGACGAGGGGTTTGCAGGTTGTAATGGTTTCGACACTGATATCATCAGTCTGTGATGTCTGCACGGTTTGATGTATTCCTGCTGCTTGTCGTCGATCAGGGGAGTGCGGAAAAGGATGCTAAAGAGACTCACAAGAACATCAAGGACGCGAGTGGAGAGATCAAGAAGACAGCCGAGAACGTCAGGGAGAAAATTAGTGCGGCTACTGATCAGGTTTTAAATGGTCTCACCATATACTTCTCCGAAATGGCAATCTTACAGACTCAGCTTCTTCCTCCTCTTAACAGGTGGTTGACAAAACAATCGAGGCAGCTGGTAATGTGATCGACTCAGTACAGGGAGGAAGAGCAAAGGAAGTCTCGCAGAGTGCGTGCGGGTCGGCCAAAGAAACCATGCAGAAGATAAAGGACACAGTCGTAGGAAAGGTTCACGAGTCGAAGCAGAGCATCAAGGACGGCACAGAGAACACCAAGCGTGCCATGGATGCCAAACACTAGCACGGCTTTCATCTTTCTTCAGAGAGCACCGAGCAGTGTGCATGTTTCAATAACAACGTGTAAGGTTGTAGTTTTTGCTGAGCCTCGTATGCTCAGTCAATCTTGGTGAGATCCATTTGTTCTCTGCTACTGAATTATGGATTGGAACCACTCAACTCCATTGGCATGAACTCATGAAATAAGTAGAAAAGTCATGAATTTAATTTTCTTTTCTTTTCTTTTCTTGTCTTTTGATTTCTGACTTCTGATTAGGGTTGTCATGCTTTCATCGATACAAATATATCTGAACATGGCATAATAGAACTCTTCTCGTCCTCCTCATTGGAGTCTCTGCTTTTTCCCCATAGAACGCAATAGAGTCCCACAATTATGATGAATGCCCCGATCAAGCTATGAGGAAAGAAGGGAAAAAGATAACAGAGGAGTTAGTGTTGGATCACTAAATCTAAATGATATCAAGCATTGTTAATACTCTTTTGTGCCGATCCTTCACCTGCCAATATGAAGTCGTTCGGCGAAAATGAAGGCCGAGAGGAATCCTACGATCACCAGCTGCAGTGGGATGAATGTGGCGGCAAAGACCGGTCCCTTCTCACCAATACAATACGTCAGCAAGTAGTATGTGAGGCAAGAGATCACAGTTCCCTGCACAGAGTTTGATGGAAGTAAATTGCTGAATGATACTACTCTTTGGACAGGGTAGATGGGAGAACATACGCAATAGATGATGGTGAGGAGCTGTAGGTTCCAATCCAGTCTCCATGATGCAGCATTCCTTTGGAAGACGAGTGCAACTGCAGAAGATTGCAGTGATGCAAAGAAGCAGATCATGGTGTTCAATGATAGTCTGGCTGGGTAGACCTCACAGATGATCGCCTGAGATATATGCTCACTAGTTTCAGTCTGATGCAACTATACTCTCATCAAGAACACATGAAATGACTTTATAACGTCTGCATTATCTTCTACCTTTCAGATAATTCAAGATGTGTTTCTATGCTGCTATGTCATAAAGCGAGCGAGAGAGAGAGAGAGAGGTCCGTGACCTGAAGAATAAGCCATGCGGTATATGCGATGTAGCTGGTTAGGATAAGAACAGAGCCTTTAAGCCAGTCTTCTTTGTGATGCACATCACCTTCGGCATGCATGTCAATCAAAGGTCTCTTGACAAAGCCTTCCAACAGAAAGCCTTTCCAGAATGTGAAAACTAGGGCACCACTGATGCACAAGATGGTACCCACAATCCTTGCCCTCCCCTTGGCACTCCTCAAGCTGGCCTTCTCCATCCTGAAGAGACACCATAGCACCCTTCCAGTCAACTTGCAGCTCATTGCAGAATCTGAGTTCCAAGGGGCTTCAAAGTAGTCTCTGTACTAACCTCAGGATAGCTGTCAATATGAAGGTGAGAGCTGGGATGACATTGCTCAAGGCACTGGCGACGGTAGGAGAAGTGTAATCCAGTCCGAGGTAGTACACATTTTGGTGAATAGTTATCCCAAACATTGCCAGAACGAAGACCTTCACGAGCAGAGGAAATGAGAGGGAGGGCCTCCGGTTCCTGCAACAAGCAAGTGATTCAGATAGAAGAAGCCACATCGAGGACATCAGAAGCTAATGTCGGCCGGTGTTTCAACCTCTCGAGAACATAAGCGAGAGGAGCCAAGATGAGCAAAGCGATGAGATGCCGGTACACGACGAAGACGAGGAAGCTAAGTCCCTGCTCTAATGCAAGCTTGCAGAGGATGTTGGATCCTGCATATGCTAATTGGACCACAACAATGCCAAGGTAGGGAGCACAAGCTTTCGTGGAATTCATCTCTGTGCCAAAAGGTTCCCTCGCTACGACTGTCTTCTTTATAGCGTAAGAAAGCCTTGTTGGTGGAGTTCAGATTCAGTGGTGCAATAAGGCCACTATTGCTGAGCTCTTTTATATTGCTAAAGGGAGATGAAGTGGAATCAGGAATAGGATTCAAGTTCCTTTGGTGGAACGCGTGCATGTTAGGCAGATCAGGATGAGATGATGACGATAAAGCTCTCCTTGCAAGAACTAGCAACCTTTAATTCATAATGCTGGCAGTGTCATTCCGGTTACAGCAGACGAACAACGTGAACACAGCAAAAGCTCCTCGGCATTAATGTGTCAATGATCCATGTTGAGTTGATGGAAGAGAATGCAGAAGTAAAGGTTTACACTTGTTCTTGTTCTTCATCAGATGTTTCTGAATCAAGAGAAAACAAATAGTTATTGAAGAAAATGTACTATCGCTTACAGAATCACGAGAAGAAGATCATACAGAGCATGTGGCTGCTCCATCAATAGTCCAATGGATCCACCCCGCATGAGTCTCACTTATGAAACCACAACCATATCTCATCATCATCATGTCAACACAATGTGTCTCACATCACTATGAAGTTAGCACATATGGATAACGAAGCACATCTGACATCAAGACATACACCGGCTTTGGATCTTGTTGTCATCTACCATCCACAATTGGATAACTGTCTTTGAGAGAAGATTAGTGCTACTTCTTCATTTCCAATCTGGATAAAGCAATCACCTACAGATCCAGTTGTTATCTCTAACTTCACTGCTGCGTTTGACATCACTTGCTTCAAACAGAGCCCCATATTTCGAATGGAAGCAATGCCTGTAAATATTACTCTGGTTGGGGCTGTGTTCTTGAAATCTCTACCGAGAAGATGTGCAATTGCAATGTGGGTAATGGAAATTGCTGCAGCTCATGATGCCATCATTGTTTAGTCTTAGTATTCTTACCAATGATAGATATCGATGGCTTAATTGTTAGGTGAGCATGAAACAGTGTCATGACACTGCCAACACCATTAGCCCACTTCATCAACTGGAGAAAGAATTGGGAATACAGATGTTTCTGACTTGGCAATCGCATTTTAAATGAACTGATGCAGAGGGAAGAGACATGGAGAGAGCTCCTTCAATCAACAAAAGAAACAAAACAGGCTCCTTGCACCACTAACAAATGTTTCAAGCACATCAACCATGTGAAATCATTTGTTGCAGGCAGGAACACCTGTGCCATGGTCCATTCTAAATCCAGGTTAAGGATTCCTCAGAAGACCCAAAGGTGAGTCTACTTTGCTCCCATTTGTGAGGTGATCAGAGAGAATCTTGTAAAGGGCAAGGTGCTGAGTTCTGAGCTCAATTGTAAGCCCACTTTGTGCAACAAGATATAGTGGACATTATATTCCAATTGTATTACTGCAAATGGCACCATTGATCCAATGGGTCGCTCTGATATATCCCATCAAATCCTCATGTACGATTCTCTGAGGCATCAAATATATGCTTCCTTTGTGTTGCCTTCCATCATTCTCTCTCTGTCTCTCTGTTTCTATAAATTCTTTCTTTCTTTTTCAGAACACATCAGTCGAAGCATCCTCAGAACATTAACTCTGCACATTTATCTTTCCTTCACTGCCTCTTGTTTATGTAATCCTTCTACTTTCTCTCTTCACCTGCGACTTGATATATGTCAGTGTCCTTGAAGGGCATGAGATTCTCAAAACAATGGACCACAGCGGAGCAACTTATATTCTTTTATCCAGCATGCATGCAGCTTGGTGTTTCATTCTCATCCACCATTCTTATGGTAACACCTCCCCCACCTCTCTTCATGGCACAAAGTATCTCCTTCCATGTCTCAGTGCCATATCACACTTGATTTATGGCAGATAAAACGGAGGATGCTAGTTGCAGAGGAGAACCATTTGCTTTTGAAGCAACAGGATATGCTCCCTACTTGCAACAAAGCTCAGATTGCCAATGTGCTCTTATCTAACACTTATCCTATAAAATGGTTATGATGAACAACATGATGACATGAAAAAAAATATCATGCACTATTTTACAACAAGGAAAAGAGAAAAGAGAAAAGAGACTATAGGTCTGTAATCAGTGATGCAGGTTTTGTCACCATTGCTGCCCACTGCATCCTGCAGCAACATACAGAGTGAGTTGTTGTCCATAAGCAGATCTTGATGATGCTCTGTTGATTGAGGAATCGAACATTCCTACAACCCACATGCAGATTGGGAATGCAAAAGGCATCGGGAATGATGTGACTATGATGTTTGATCCGAAATGGAAAAGTGCAATAAATTAACATTTCTCGTTTATTATTTTAGTGGTTGTTTTATGACTTATCAAAGCCCAATGACTATATCAAATACATGCGATCTTTACATGATCACGCATGCATGAACGTTGTCGTCGTTGAAAAGCGCAAAAGCATGATCATCGACGATCATGGAGTAGGCGGCGTCAGGGAAGTATCCATGCACCGTCGAGGTGTATCCATGGCGGTAGTAATTGTGGGTGGAGGAGAAGGTGGAGTCCTCCAGATACTGAAGCGCGAACGGGTAGTACTCGGCGTCGTAAGGGAACGGCCACAGCTCGGCCTTCCTCCCCGTGCGCCGCACCGCCTTGATCACCTTCCTCTCCTCCACGTAGCCCGTGACCGTCACCTTCTGCTTGTCCATGTCGATCTCCACTGTGTCCACCCCTGCGTCAGTCAGGCTTCCACTTAGCAGCATTTCTCCATTGATGACCACAGAGACGTGCAAACGAAGTCTGCTACCTCCTACCGTTTAGCTTGGAGATGGCTTTTCGAACTCTCCTTTCGCATCCTTCGCAGTCCATGTGAACCATCAGCTCCACGATCTTGTGACATGCGATGGATACAAGAGTACGTAGATGCAGGAAGCAGCCAAAAGACCAAGTAAGCATGAATTAAGACACTTACGGACAATGCATCGGACGTGGATGTCTTCTGCCGTCGAAAACTAAACATGGCTGGATGGGTGGGTGGGAGCGTCGGGAGCAGGGAAAGGGCCGTATATAAAGAGATGGCAGGATCTAATCACTTTTACCAAAAGATACATTGCTTTCGGAACATTAAATCCGTAAATAATGAAAAGATAATGACACAGGAATTCTTGGGACGGCTGAATCTATCATATCAGCATTAGCCCCACTTGCCATATACTTATATGGAGTAATCATCCGCGATGATGACCATAATTTGAGTTTAGTTTGGGTGCAAGTGTACATGGAGATGGTAATAGGTGAAGAAACCCTATTGGCCAAATCTACGGCTGACATTTATTTATCCATAATGGAACTAATCCTCACACTTGCATGAATCTGATTCACTATTGATGGACCAATCTTATGCCAAAGTGAAGCCCACTTGTCGATCCAAGGTCAAGAAAAGAATGTTTTGGCAATTGGAAGGAACTCTCTCTCTCTCTCTCTCTCTCTCTCTCTCTCTCTCTCTCTCTCTCTTCAAATTTGAAACTTGAATCATTTTGGCTCTAACTTTTTTTTATTTAATCTAATCTACTTTTGATGCTGTGTTAATCCATTATTATATACAATACTAACAATGAATTTTGGATCTATCATAGATCTGAGTCCATATTAAACCTTTTGCCACAGAAGATAAATACGTGCTTGTTACACAACTTCCTTCACATATATGAACTGCTACAAGCACATCGTCAATGTGCACTAACATGACCATACATATATACCCAGATGTAGCGCTCATCATAATTACATGACGCTGCATGCGTTGACGTCGTCGTCGTTGAACATGTTACTGATGGGGTCCTCCCCGCGCTGCGGCACCGGGATGTGGCCGTGGTTGTCGCCGTTGTAGCCGTGCCGCCAGTAGTTGTAGCTGTCGCGGAAGGACTCCTCGTCGTAGAAGTAGTCTTTTTGGCTCGTGAAGTAGAGCGGCAGGTCAGGGTTGGGCCAGAACTCGGCCTTCTTGCCGCTCCGGCGCACCTCCTTGAGCACCTTGTTCCGGTCGACGTACCCCATCACCGTCACCTTCTCCAGATCCAAATCCACCTCCACTGAGTCGATGCCTAAGAGAAGAGAAAAACGAAGAGGCTCCTTCTTTCACTGGTTTACTTACACGCGCTTAATAAAGAATGAAATGTCGTGAAGAGTATTAATGATTTGAGGCTCGAGCTATTGATGTAAGCCACTACTGTCGTAATGATTTCAGTCACCTCTAAGCTTTTGGAGAGCGTGTTTGACAATCCTCTCGCAACCTGTGCAGCACATCCTCACTTTGAGCTCCACTGTCTGCGAGGATGAAAAGAGTCGATAAAGCAAACAACACAAGTGAACAGTGCCGAAGAACATGCTAAAGTGGGTTAGTACGATTCCTAACTTTCAGCCCAGGAGAAGAAATGTTCTAGGTCTACTAAACTGTGCATCCTTTTGATTGAATTCTCTCTGAGAAAGCTTATTGATTCTGTGCTGACACGGAGGGACAAAGATTTTTCCCTTGAAAGAAACTAAACAAAATAGCTGGGAAGCAATGGATGAAAGCCAACCTGCAAAGAAAGAGGCCTTCCTTTGGTGATCCTCATATTGATCATGTTATTGTCTTCAGTGTGGTAGTGGGTGTTGCTGCTGCTGTTGCTGGTGTTGTAGAAGTAATTTCTGTAATTGTAACTCCTGTGGCCGTCGCCGAAGGAGAAAACTGTGGAGAGCAAAGAGCTGAAGACTCTTCCCATGGCTCACAGGATTGCAGAACTAATTGGAAGTGGGGTGGGATGGGATAGAGTTAGTAGCATGCAGACAGCACGATATACTTCCGCCAAGGCATCGCTTCCCTACATCATATACTATTATATCTGCTAAGATTCCAGTGGTTTCCCGTAGCGCCCTTCTTTCCTGCTGCCGGGCCGTGATACTGTGCTCGTTCTTCAGTGCTAATTTTCTTTGGAATAATTTATGCTTTGTGCAGGGAATGATATCTTGGTGTCAAAGGCTTTCTCCCCTTATTAATGCACGAATCAAGGGTCAAGAGCCCCCACAGGAGGACATGGCAGACGCCTAGCAGAGAGAAGGAGAATGGATTAGGTGAAATCAAGCGCTGGAGGATGCAAAGGGAAGAACAATATTCTTAAACCTGCTTTTTCGTTTTCAATCTTTTTCGGACACCATCAGACTTATGCCTTGTGCCTGGAAGCAAACTTACGGGTAAGTCCGGGCATTACCTTCTCGTCCTCATTTTTAGTAAGCTTATATAGCGCATTGTAATGGAGAATAAGCTCCACTACTGTCATCGTAAGAACCATATGTCCTGTCTACTGAGGAATCAGTAGCTTCAGCAGAAAACGAGGCCTTGGATCTGCACTCCATATAATCTACTCCTAAATTGCTTGTCTATGGAATTAGATTCTATTCCAACCAAATTTTAAAGATAATAAACATATATAATGAAAAGATAAGGAATTGCTGTACTGCATATTGCATCTTTTGTTAAGAATGGAGGACACTTCAGCAGAAACAAAGCTGATGCTCAAGCAGCTAATCTTTATTTGTGTGCTAGGGATAATAAATGATTCAGTGCCTTGGTTACTAATTCATGGATCTTTAACAATTAGTTGTTTGACCAAACACATCAACTTTATCTCAAGGAATATGATTTCCCTGTGCATAATTATGATCAGTAATCATTATGGCTGTGGTGACAGAAGGACACCTAATTGCTTTTCCCTATAGAACAACTATATATAGGAGTGCCACATATCGGTTTATCATTGATGTATTGGAATACTGAGGAAGAGAGCCTACTAATTGGTGGAGAAATCATGCAACACTGGTGGAGCAAAATGGAGCTTTTGATGCTCTAAATTGGCCATTCCTACAAAGCCATACACAATGGAAGCAACTGCAAAGCTAAAGAGTCAAGGAAAGGAGCTGTAGCTTTTGATGCTCTAAAGCCCATGGTTTGGCTTTCCATATTACTATTCTATAAAATGCAGCTCCATTTGTCCAGCAAAATATTGGAAGAAACAGATTCCAAGCTTCCTCTTGAATCCTCCTACGAAAATACATGATTTCCTATTGGTTGGCAAGCACAAACAATTTCCTATTGGTTGTGTGATGGTTTCCACCTACGCAAGATTCGGTGCGTTATGTCATTTCGTGGTGCATTATGTCAAGTTGTAATCAACTAATATTAAGTAGAAAAATAATTTAATGGATAGAGCATGCATGAATGTCATATAACTGTAATCCAAATATTTATTTTCCTACTTATGATTCTCTAAACTTGATTAATAGATAATTTGATCCAAATTAAGTGGGTTAGACAACCGTGAGTATGCTTTTCCATTTGACGACGACGACGATGATCATCAGCACAAATTTTGACGCGTTCATATCCTTTAAACCTACCTCTCCGTTTCTCCCGGTCTAATTGCGTAACCGAAATGAGCGGAGGAGCCATTCCGATCCATTCCGCTAAAGAAGCCGTGTTTGGACTCGCCCGTGGCGGCTCCCCACCACCGCCCTCCTCGATCGCGTCGCCCCAGCCGCACGATGGGTGGGCCCCGTCGTCCTCCGGCGCCGCAATCTCGCCAACGCGCTCGGCTCCTCCCGGTGCCGCCGGAGTCCTGATCTTGGATCTGAGCGACCGGAGCGGGCGCGGAAGGCGATTGGATCGGAGACCGTGTTGGATGATTCATCTCTTTCTTCCTATGGAGGTAATGCGTGCCTTCATCTCCAATCTAAGCATAATTCCCTACCTTCTTCTTATCAATACTAGTTTTCCGATTGCATCAGTGAGGTTTATTATCGAATCTCTTCGATTGAAGTTGCTAATTTAGTGCCCGTATTAATAATTTTAGATGATCTGCCAAGGACATAGAATCTCAGTCCCATAGCCTGTAGAACACATGGGCTTGATTAATCAAGCCCGCAAAGCCAATGGGCCAACTTATCACAATTCGGTCGATAAGAGTTTCAAGTAGGGTTAAAGAAATAGCGATTTTGGTCCTTTTTTTTATGATGACTGATCGAGCCTCAAATAAATTCATTATTATAAAGGGAATTTTCGACCCAGCTAAAGCTAGGCATACTATTTACGTTGTTGTGTGTCATGGAGAATTTTGTTGGATGTATCCTAAGATAATTCTTTACGTCAGCTCTAAGATTTCATTTTGATTTCATGTAAGTCCTTGAAAGAACCTCGGAACCTCGGATGTGGTATGATCAAGAACAAAGGAAAACCTAAATAGGACTCCCTGTCCATCATATCTAACCTCATAATAACTATGCTTTATGGTAGATGTGGATGTGGAATTCACTGATGCGTTAACATTATCAAGAAAAATCTTCCTTTTATTTTTGAATGTCCCTTTCTTACCATGGAACAGCACTCCGCATGCAAGAAGTTATTAGTTTTTGTTATACTAATTGTAGAATTGAGATTCTTGGAAGAATGAGATGCTGTACACAATAATTTCAGCCGAATGTTGGCCACTTTGACATCACGTGAATGCCATAGTGGTGCAAAATTTACAGCAATTTACTATGCTCATGTATGGAATCACTGGAAGATAAGAGCCCCAGCAACAGCTTGCAGAAACCGCAGCTTTTCAACCTCTCTCTGTGTCTCTCTGAGGGCAGAAGACAACCTAACAGGTAAGTCTCAGCTGTTTTGCCAGGGTTTTAAGGGAGTGTAGGGTGTGCAACTGCACTTCATGCCTGGACCTCTCCACCGGGCATGCAGAAACTATTTCGGTGTGTTCAAATAAAAGAGGAGTAAATGAGAGAGGGGCCAGATTGAGGATGGAGTGAAGATGTTCTCTCTGCAACGTTGTGTTGCTTAGATCTGTAGACATGCTAGCACATGATGATGCTGCTATACACTAGCATGCATACACAAGACAATAGGGCTCATCTGAATAAATGATGACCGAGGGATGGAGGTATGAGTCAGCTGTGCAGGTCTCGCATGAGCCAACCTTCTTCTTCAAAGCCATTATGACTCATAACACATCTTCAGTGATCATAACATTGACACCCAGAAGAGTCACTGTGAGTTTGGTGGCCTGTCTCAGTGACATGGGAGAGGTTGGGGACATTCCAAGTGGCACCACTCACATGGTAGCATCGTTTATGATCTGGATATGCCCCCATCTGGTGCCTCCTTTTTCCCAATATCAGGATAGCAGTACCTCTACTGCTAAGTCAGTCCACGTCCATAGGTAAAGATAATAAAATAATGGTGGCATTTCAGGATGCTTCATTGCAAAAGCATACCTCAATCTGGCTATGAACTACTGGTCCATGCACACATACACGTTGTATAGCTCATAGAGGATGGAAACTAAGCACGAAGACAGCAACATTGGTCAGCTGTCTACCTCGCAAGGTGAACACTTCACGCACTGTATCATTTGCTGGCTCCTTCAGTTGTCACATTCAGCAAATGGACCCCCTCTGATGATCAGTAATGGTAGTGTCATCAAGTGGACCTGCAGAAAGAAATCTGATCTATATTTGTATATCTGCATACTCCAATCTGACGGTTTATGTTATGCTCTGATCAGTGTATCACAATGACAGGTCTCTCCATCTTTGGCAGTGGGGATGTTTCATGGCTTCTGGTTTGCTGTTGTAGGGAACCATGCAATGGATAAGGTAAGAATTCCTTTTGAGCTTTCTACATGAAGTGACCATTAGTTTGCAGTTAATAATAGTGTAGTAGATCATATTTGCACTGGAGCATATTAACGATACTAGTTAAATAAAGAAGTATCAATTGTTAAAATTTTAAACTTTTCCTGATCATTCTGGAAGATTAAGCTTATAGACGGCAAATATAATGCATTTGTAGTCTAGTATCTGTTCCCCTCAAATTAGTGTGAGCTAGCAGTGCTGTAATTGAGGGGAGTGTCTTTGCTGAACCCCTAGGTGTTGACTTGAAATGATTATAGATAAACTGCGCATGTCTTTACATATACCCGCATTAGGATGCAAGTGTATTTGTGAACATTGAGTGCTTAGAACATCAATTGCAACTATTTTCTATGAACTTTCATGTTGTTTTGGTTGTGTAAGATCTTTTAATGAGAAGTTTTTTTGGCTACAAAAAACCTCCTTTTTTTGTTTTGTACAAAAGAAAATGTCTAAGAAAATACTTCATATGCTTCCAAAAAAAGTCAGCATTTATTGTTTAGATTTATTGTCAAAAAGCAAAAAAGAAAATCTCCAATTTACTTTTTACAATTATTGCTAAACAACTTTTTCAGACTATAAAGCAAGATTTGGTTTTCGTACACTCAAATACATAGACAGTACGATATTTGCACAGATGACAGGAATATTAAATCGCCATTAAAATCACTATAGAGCTACAGAACCACAAGGGAAGGAATTTTGGCTGTCAGTGCTCAACTTGTCACACTTGGCTCTTTAAAGGGAACATATCTGTGTGGTTGTTATTCATCTGCGTGTCCTATGCCCTGCGTGCTGGGAGTAACTCTGGCATACCAAAGTTGAAGAGCTCTCTTTGGTTCTTCTTACATCCGCCAATACGCATGTAAACTCATTTTAGAAGTTCAACTGTTCAAGTAGAATAAACATAATGCATGAATAGAATTGCAGTTGGTTTTATATTCTGAATCATTTAGTCGCTAAACTTTAACATCAAACGAGGGGTTCCGCCCCATGAGCAACTTCCTACCCTCTTTAATAGCTAATAAGTTGCTTCTTCGTCTGAATGCATTGATAACTATCTTCCACAAACTGAGATGATGTGTATGTTTACCTGATGATGATTTGTTCATCTGTGTCAACTGTTTGGAAGTGACATAGGAGCTGATTGCAGGTGTCTAAAATATGCTGCCATAGGGAGAAGATATGAGATTCAAGTAGGCTAATGGACTGATGTGGCCAATTCTGAGCGCCATGCTTCTTGATGCATATTATAAGTTTTTTTTTCTTTTTTAAAAAAATCAAGAAAAAGGAAGGAGGGACTTGGTCCATTATATTTTATTCAAAGAACACAGTACACAGGTACACGAAGAATAGTCTGAAACATGAAAACAAGAAAAGAAAAGAACGATGACAAGAGGTAAGACATCAACCTATCTCACCCAAAGATGCTATCAGAGTTTAGGCATGCTGGTTTCTCTCTCTCTCTCTCTCTGCAGGTTGTCTTCGTAGGTGAGTCCATGGAAGGAGATGGTGGGAAGATGGACTAAGAACTCAAAAGTGCAGTCACTCGTGAAGAATGAATGGGCATCGGACTTGCAGATATCCTTGCTCGAGGACATGGAACCATTCAACCAAGGCAAACTTTACTGCTTTGAAGTAGCACACTGGTAGTAGTGCAGGAAAAGGGTTGTGGTAAGTGATATGGTCTGTAGCTTGGAAAGGACCACAGGGATGGGGGGGGTGAGGTGGTGGCGGTGTCTGTGACGTCTGGCTCAGCATCAATTAACAGTTGGTGACAGGCAGTGAGGGAGCATCAACCAATATTGGACCTGTCTAGGGGGAATTAAATTATTAAACTATAGATAACAGGCGTAAGATATACAACAGTGCTGCAAGCCGTTGATGCGTTGTCACTGACACACGATACACAACACGTCAGATAGAGTGACCTTTTTTTTGTATTAAAAGAATAATAAAAAAACATTATTTATCGCTTTTCTTTTCTCTTTTTTTTTTTTCATTAGACCTTCCGATCATAAACTTAGAAAATAGCACGAGGATTCAATTTATTTTGGTATACATGAATCGTTGATTCATCAAACGTGTTTATATCGTAGTTGGGCAAATGTGGTGGAAATCCAAAAGCCCTCCAACCGTGGCACTGAGTGGTGACATGAATCAGCCTTTCCCACCTCTCTTGATTTCCTCGTCCGCCCCTCTTTAGGTCTACACTTTAGTTGGTATATGTTGTGATACTCTTCAAATTTGATTTGATGAGCGTCGAGTAGCATGGGAATATGGTGATATAGATTTTTATGTGTGTTAAGGTTATTCTCGATTGCACGTTCAATCAGATTCAAGAATTATATATGTAGGATTATTCAAAATGTATTCGAAATAAAAATATCGAGCTTCTTAGGTATCAATTGTATGAAGATTGAGATCGAAATATATCTCTCAAGAAAAAAATATGAAGATACTGGAAAGTTATATTAGGTTATTCTCGATATGACCTTTTGAACTCGTGGTTAATTTTAAAAGTTTTCTAATAAAAAGTATTTCATATCTCACTTGTACATAAGAGTATAATGGTAAAGTTATTCATTAGCTAATTTCGAAAATAAATAATCACGATCATATGATTAGGGATTTTTGGTTATTATCAATACAGAGATAAGTCGGAGTTCAAGGTGGATGCTAAAATTAATGTTGCTTGATGTGGACGTCAAACACTATTGACCCAAATGATTATTAATTTAAAAAATATAATGAATCGATAAACAACTCAATTTATATAACGTAAATCCAAATGAGAAATTAACATCCACAAGTATCAACAAAATATCAAAATATGAAATAGATTCAAGATTCCAACTCAACACAAACCTAAAAGCTTAAACAGTCAAAATTTCTCGAATTATGGAAAGAGAAAAAAAAATATAAAGAAACGCTCCACGGTATCTATTCATGGAGAGTGAGATTTTTGGAACCACAAGAAGAAAAAAAAATCCATGCTACAGGAAATCATATCACTGTCACAGCCTCTTCTTTGCCCACCTCCATTAGATGTTCTCCATGTGTAGCATATGACAAGCAAAAAAAAAAAAAGGACGTCCCAATAGAGACCATCAGAACAGATACCATTCACATTTGTAATTGACAAAATCTTTCCACTGTGTGTGTGTGTGTCTCTCTCTCTCTCTCTCTCTCTCTCTCTCTCTCCAACTTCTTCTTCTTCTGAGTCACACTGGCAAATCAGGCTCAGGACAGTTTATTCTACAACTGGCTTTATGGGAGAGTCTACCCCATTATATATATATATATATATATATATATATATATAGATGATAAGGACATGTTCACATGTGCTCAATTAGATGGCTTATGGTTTATCTCCTCCATTACTATATGGAACGGCTGCGATCGTTCTCCCCTTCTCTTCTAACGTAGCTATCTTCTTTCAATTCTTCTCTGACCGAAACCAGTGGTGAAGCTGTACCCAATTCTTTCTCTGGAGGCCGTTCCTGTATAACCAGAATCTGGCGTTGTACAGGTGATGAGTCGGTAGCAGTACCACCACCGGCGGTCTTCTGAGACTTCAATCCATCAGATGGAATTCACGCATGGAATAAGAGAGAGGCTTTCGACCACTGATCGGCGAGAAGAGCAAGTCGAGGTCTCTACACACCTCCCTTTCATCCCTTCCTATCCTTTGCCGTCATCCTCGTCGACCGCTTTCCGCTGGCATGATGATTCTTCGGGCGCCGGCGATTGTGTTTCCACGGAGAAGGAGCATATGTTCTACAAGGTCGTGACGCCCAGCGACGTCGGCAAGCTGAACCGGCTGGTGATCCCGAAGCAGCAAGCGGAGAAGTACTTCCCGCTGGACACGTCGGCTAACGAGAAAGGGCTGCTGCTGAGTTTCGAGGATCGGACGGGGAAGCCGTGGCGCTTCCGCTACTCCTACTGGAGCAGCAGCCAGAGCTACGTCATGACCAAGGGCTGGAGTCGCTTCGTCAAGGAGAAGGGCCTCCAAGCCGGAGACACCATCTCCTTCGGCCGTGGCGTCGGCGATGCGGGACGCCACCGCCTTTTCATCGACTGGAAACGGCGACCTGAGAACCGCGACCCACCCCGGATTCCACTTCCTGAGCTATCCTTTGCGAGGTCGGCCGGGCCATGGAGCGGCCGGCTCTTCGTCCCACCGGAGGCCGGGTGCGGCCACACCTGGGAGGGCCACACGTACCCTGCCGCGAGCTTGGGTACGGGCGGCGGGCAGTGTCTGTGCTACAGTTTGCCGGCGTCTAGGCCACCGCAGATGGAGGTGCAACAGGCAGGCCGCAGTGGATTCCCCTTGGTTCTCGGATCGCCATTGCCCCTCGTTCGCAACCAGCCGGCCGTCAAGCGAGTTCGGCTCTTCGGCGTGACTCTGGATTGCCCCGAATCCGGAGGCGGTGTCAATTACGACGGCCACAGTCACTCCGTCCGCGTGCCGCAGTTGCATCCTGGGGCTGCGCTTCCGCTCCTCCAATCTCCGGGTACGGCCGGCGAGTCAACGCCGTCAGGCTCATCATCGATGTACAAGAAACAACACTCACCACCGGATCTTTAAGGAAGAAGGATACGATCGTAGGGGACAAACATACGATGGATTGAACGTGAGGAAGTACTTAAAGATGCCTTTTCTTGTTTCTTTCCGTTCTCGACTTCCCGGTTTCTTTGGTTGAAGGGGTTGGAATAATTTGCATCCATCCAAATTACTCTTTACTCGCTCTCATTCGCGGCCTTCTCTTACAATTGTAACTAATAACATGGATTCAGAGAACTCCATCTAAGCCCTACATGTAATAAACAGCGGTAGTATGAGGTTTTGCTTGCCCATTTGCTTCTTGTTTCCTCAAACCTTTTCTTGCTCTTGATTAATCTGTAGTATCATCATACCATGTGACCTTAGTTTGTTCCAGATGCTCCTTCTCCAGCTCCATCTTCTTCAAATACATCAGCAGGCGGCCGGAGAAGATACAGGTCAGATCTAGATCCCACACCATCCCTTGTTGTTTCTTGGTCCTACTGATTCATCTTTGCCCGCTATATGTCAAATTTTCTACATCTTTTTTGTGAAGAAACAGCATCAATATTTCTTTAAGGTGGTGGGGAAAGAGAGGACCAAGTACTGTGTCTTCATGTAGTTCATTAAGATCATCAGATGTAAGCCAGGCTTTGTCTCTGCCGCATATGAATTGGTTTTGATTGCACCTGGCTCTGCATGAGATACCCATCATCGATTTGGCTGAAGGATGTCTGGTTCGATTACAGGTTTAATTGTTTGGCTTTCTGGCCACTAACCAAATAGAAAAACTATTGATTTAGAGGGAGGGGAGGGGGACAAAGGAAGAGAAATAAGAGAGAACCACAATCATCTGCCATGGAATTCTTACCATGAAAAATCATCTTGCCTAAGCATTATGGTTCTCCCTTCTCTCATCTCCATGAAAAATCATCAGGCCTTGTTTCTTTATTCGTTGCAGATCACTAGAGGAAGTTGTGCAGATTCTTTCAAGAAGCAAGATTGACTCCATTCTTGACAGGTACATTTACATTAGGAATACTCCCTCCTCCTCATAGCCTCAGTGCATTCTTCAAACACTTTGCTGTATCCTTGTATAGGTGGTGATTAAGCTCTTTCAAACATAGAAATTGCACCTTGGAGAAAATGCTATGTTTCTTTTTTCTTTTTTGTTTAGTCCTCTTAATAGCTCATTTTCATTCAAGTTCAATCTAGCTATACATGATAATAGTAGAGTCATAGTGGCTCATCATACATCAATCATTTCCTTGATGATTATCGAACATTAACTAATATTTCCTGGACACTGGTGATACATACATCATGTTATGTTTTTGTTCCTAACTAGAATTACTGGTTCCTTGTAACAATTAGGATGTGAAAAGAGGACACTGGTATGTTTTACATGTTCATGTCCACTGTTTGTTCATAAACTAGATTTAATGTTGCAACTTTATATTGTTTATTCGCTTGGAAATATTGAATTCAATTAGGACTCGTTTAGAGGCTGCTAAGATAGAATTATGAAAAATGAAATAGATCAGTGCAACACATATAACTACAGAATTGAATGGTTTACATGATTTTAGAATTTAGAGGTTTTTGAGCATTGGATTAACTGAAGTTTCAAATATAGGTGACCTTAATTATTCAGAATCATATGTATTTGTAAATGTGCATAAATACTCCACTTGGTGAGTGTCTGATTCCAAGGAAATGAATATTCTTACTGGTCTTTGAAGAAATTTAGTGCATTTTATGAACATAACATCCCTTGACTGATTTAAGCACATACATATTGAACTATAATGTCTCATGTAAGGAGTCAGGTGGAGATTATAAAGAATCCAAATATGAAAAGCCAGCATATTGATATTATCAAAATTTTCATTTTCCATATTACAAGGTCCATATCATAAAGACCTAATTTATTTTCATATACTATAACTATAACAAAAGGATTATTTCTTTTGTTTCCAATCTATGAATGATGATACTTTTTCTATGTTATATGAAGAGTGTATGTATCTGTTCTGCAAAAACTTCACCAGTTGGTGCACATTAAGTCATGTTACTACTACTTGTCAAAAGCTTGACAGAGCACAATGAGTTTTCTTCTGCATACTTTGATGAACATTCTTTCTTGAGTTGGAAGGGAATGGAAAATCTGTGATCATTCATATAAAGAACTTCAAAATGTTGTCAAAGAAAGAAGGGAATGGAAGGCCAATGTCAAGTGAACATGCTTAGGTTTCTACAATACATCTTACTTCCCTTATCAATTGAAGAAGCAAAACATTTATGAATTCAAGATGTTAGTTATTGCTCCTTTTTCTTTTTTTTTCTTTCTGCCTTTCTGTTTTACTAGAACACTTATCATGCTAGTTTCCAATGGTTGGTAGCTTATATATATATATATATATATATATATATATATATATATATATATATATATATATATATATATATATATATATATATATATATATATATATATATATCTCATAATATCCTTGCACATGATATTGAAATTTCCATTGCTTGAGAGAATACTTAATGTGCATTTGATGCATGTGATAGATCCTGGATTCTAGGATTGCCTAAGTTTTCACTCTAAAAGTACACAATTTAGGAATTGGATGCTGATGGAAGTCAGCAGCACAATATGCTTAGACCTTTATAGTACTTCACCAAGCAATGGAGTCAGTCAGACTTCAACTAGATGATGGACCAACCTGGATACGTGGTATTTAATTATAGTGTGCTTAGCCAATGAATTGAGTTTAGATGACTTCTCCGAGCTCCACTTAGATGGCCTTTCTTCTTCTTCAATGGTTCGACCACTGACAGGTTCATCAAAGCTATGAATGCATCGTCCCGTGAGCATGATTGCTCATCATTTATGGAGAAGGCTGGCGAGTTCCTCACTCTCAGAGAACACACCACCCTTCTTCCCTCACATGTGGAAGAGATGGATACAGCGACAGCTGGCCCTGGATCAGACAGTGAAGTAGCTCCCAACGAGAAAAAGGCAAGGTAGGTGTGTCCTCATCTTCCATGGTGGTCCAGATGCTAAAGCTTGGGCGCAGCATATATCGCTGTGCATCAAGTCCTCGGCGGCATCTGTTTTCTATCTCATGCATGCGCCTCGCCAACGTCGCTATAGTCCATGTGATACAAATATTTCGGCTAGGAGCATTCCCCTTCCTCCACCGTCCCCTTGACCTCGCTATCGTCTCTCTCATCTCTCTCTCTCTCCTGATGGATACAGCGACAGCTGGCCCTGGATCAGACAGTGAAGTAGCTCCCAACGAGAAAAAGGCAAGGTAGGTGTGTCCTCATCTTCCATGGTGGTCCAGATGCTAAAGCTTGGGCGCAGCATATATCGCTGTGCATCAAGTCCTCGGCGGCATCTGTTTTCTATCTCATGCATGCGCCTCGCCAACGTCGCTATAGTCCATGTGATACAAATATTTCGGCTAGGAGCATTCCCCTTCCTCCACCGTCCCCTTGACCTCGCTATCTCTCTCTCTCTCTCTCTCTCTCTCTCTCTCTCTCTGTGTGTGTGTGCGATGGTGGTGCGATGACTGTTCCTGTGCTTTCTTCCACTCATGATCCCATGCATTATACAACAGTCAAACTCATTATACCGGCCTCCTTGCAGCTTTTACCTTTTTACTTAGCCACCTTTGTTTGTATGTGTGATAGAGAGATGTGAGTATGCTGATTTATATCTCTGTACATAAAGATCCCTGCGGTAGTTAAAGTGGAGTTGGGGGTTAGCATGGAAGAGTCTGTAGGCGTGTGGGAGCCGATTTATGAGCATGGCAGAGAAGAGGGGGAGGAGGCCATCCAAGGACGGAGAGCCTGAGGCTTGCGAGGGACCACGTCGTAGTTGCCTTTCTTTAATCTTGCACAGGGGGAGGCACGCTTCTCCATGGTCAGCTTTATTCCACGACGTGAGTTGGAACGCGCTTTGGATACTGCGTTGTTCTCAGTTTCCAGACGTACGGTTGTGGAAATTTGTGAAGGAATTGTCAGAAGAAGAAGAAGAAGAAGAAGAAGAAGAAGAAGAAGAAAAATGTTCGGCGATATGGGGCGAGGCCGGAAAGAGTGAAATAGACACGGCGACGACGAAGGAGGATTCAGACACAACTTTCAAAGTCTGGATAGCTGAGTCGAGAAGGACTCATCGGATCCACCCTTTCGTCCATCTGTTAGGTCGTCCGGATCAAAAGTTTGGAGCAATTCGAACCTTGCATGCATGAGAAGATGCGATGGAAGGACATGCACAAAGAAAAGCGATGCCCGATAAGCCAACCCGGTGAATTTGAACATAGTACACAGAATGCAGAAAAAGAAAAAGTAAAGATGAACAGTCGGTACCGTCAGAAGAACTGTGTGTGTGGACCATGCATCTCCAGGACTCCATCATCCAGTTCTAGCTTTGGCTTGCAGCAGTAGGTCAGCAACTGCTGCGCTCCATGCCTTATCTGACTTCTCCTGATGACCTCCCACTGTTGTGGTAGAGTTGAATGCGCTTGGAACGGAAGCACATTATCATTATTTTTCTTTTCTTTTGGAAAAACAATATATTAAAAATCACATAGGACTAGAGATCTTAATATATTAGTAAGATTGTGACCATAAGTATTTCATACGGTCAAATATATTAGATTGAATATGTTGATGAGTTTCATACAGTCAAATTTCATCGCATAGTTGGAAAGGCGAAGTTGAGTTTGGTATATGAAGACCATCCAAAATAGTATATAGCAATTCGATGTGTATAGGTCTAACAATATGGTGCGGAGATTCCATATCACTGTTGACAAGGTAAACTCCAGAACCTGCAAAAAGAACTTACGTTAGAATAAGACTTATCACAAAGAAAAGATGGTGACTACTCCACCGAGTTAGCACGATAAGTGAAAGTGACCACATGGCTCATAAAAGAGGCATCTTCTTAAAGAGAGAGAGAGAGAGAGAGAGAGAGAGAGAGAGTGAGAGAACCTTAAACCATAAAAAGGATTGGGAGGCAGGGGCGGCTATTGAACCTACAATTATATTTGTGTTCTTCCGGAGGTATCAGAGTGATGCCAATAATAGAAACAAGTAAAGAAGAAGAAGATTTGTGCATGTCACTCTGCCTTCATGTAGCCTGGTAAAGAAGATGAAGCATATTAGTTGAACAACTAAGAAGAACCTTTTTCCTTGCAGATGAATTCCCCCAAGTGGATAATATGCCTTCAACAACAAGTGTTGCTGTCTACAGGTTATCGTGGGTTAGTCAAAAAGGATAAAACAAAAAAAAAAAGGGAGCACTGAGGGTTTTTTAGGTTTCCCTCTGTTGCCATCGACATCCCAGCTTGGCTGAAAGGACATATTCTTCCTCCTTTCCACAGTCAGTATTAAAGCCCCACTACCAACAGTAAGGTGGAAAATGAAAAGAAAGAGCAGTCACCTTTGGAGGTGAGTCTCCATCTGCCTCGTTCCTTTTGAGTTCACAACCTCCATCCGCCGAGGCGGATCGACCCGGAAAAATCTGAGCCAGCCCAGCATGTTTCGACCCGATCCACTAATTATATGGGCTGAGTCCAGGCAACTAAAGAGGAGGTGGAGAAGGGAGGAAGAAAAGAAGAGGAGAGGTCACGGTGGGAATGGGCAGAAGGAGGAGAAGCGATGCCAGCGAGGCAGGAAAGAGTGTAAGCATAAAGTAATATTATGTTACTATTATTATGTAAAAAATCTTAATATTAAAATTTAAAATAAAAATAAAAATATTTCTAAATATTGTGATAAGTAACTTTTGATATTTCTTAGAAAATTTTTATCTGTAGAAATATTGTCATCGAATCTGAAATCTATAATGATGTCGATATCATCTTTTTTTCATGCTTCATTCAAAGGACATGATCGATATAAAATCCAAACTTTGAACTATGATATAAATTTTATCTTTATGAAAAGTCCTAAACCAAAATTATATATAATCATAAAGTTAATATTTCAATATCCATGAAGTCTACCTTCAAAGGATTAAATCTTCATAGTTCTATCAATCGGAGCTAAAACCTGAAAACACATACGCGTAAGCACACTTTTATTATGAGTTTTCCAAATAAGTGATAAACAAATAGTAATCATACAGCGGCGGAACAAAGAAGACCAAATGGATCCATTATTTTCCGCACTTGACAGAGTCTTCACCAAACAAAGCGAACGTGTGTGTGTAAGTCACGGAGGAGGCAACTGCTACTGTTTCATACGACCTCCCTCCTGGGCATCACTGGCTCTTGAAGAGCTCCAAACAGTGCTCGTCATCCAGGTTTCTGCTCCAGAACTTGTTGTAGTACTCTCCGTACGTGTAGCTCCTGTATATGGCGGGAGAACCGTCGCCGACCAGCTTCTCGGGGGTGCTGATGACCGCGCTGTTGCAGGGGCAAAGGAACGACGCCACCGACATCCTATCCTTGTCCGAGTTCACAACAGCCCGATGACAAACGCTCCTGTATCTTCCATTGCTCAATGCCTGCAGTAACGTATTCCATATCTATAGTACCGTTCATCATAGTGCAAATACCACCCCTCAGATAGAGTCAGTGTGAAAGATTGACTCGGATGTTATCTATGCAAGAAAAAGAAATAATAAAATCTTCTTCTTTTTTTACTTTCCTTTGAGTCCTCTTTTCAAGATGTTCAAGATTTGTGTATGGTGCTAGAAATAGAATAATGATTCACAGGAGATGGAATCGATTTTTGGATCGTGAGCTGTTGAAAGAGGAGCATTGGAACAGCACAGCACTTTTCCAGACAGGATAAGAGCAAGATGATCATAAGTCCACAGGAACCGAGGCGATAGGATGGCATCGTTTGACTTCATCTGCAACCTCCAAATGACAGTGACGACTTTTGGTGGGACGAAAACGCATATCGGACCAAAAGATTTCGCTTGGATGGAGTCGTTCATGATTTCTGCCTTCAGCGGCCACCAAGTAACCAAGAAACAATATTGACCAGAAAACAAGAAGAAGAGCAGATATGCACCACAGACTGCTTCTCAAATGATATCGCGAACGAAACATGGATACCTGTAGCTGGTCGCCGATGTTGATGACATAGGCATCGGGTTGCGGATTGACAGCGATCCACTTGCCGTCCTTGAGAACCTGCAGGCCAGCCACCTTGGGATCCTGGAGAAGGATCGTGACGGCGTTTGGGTCGGTGTGCGCCTGCAAGCCGTACGTTAGCTCGGGTTCCGGGCACTTCGGGTAGTAGTTTACAGCCATATGCTGCTCTTGCTCACCGAGCACCTTCACCATGTAGTCCTCCTCCAACCCTAGGCTGAGCGATATCAACCCGAGGAGTCTAAGCCCTAGTTGACGGACTTCCCTGCAGTAACCGCTGACCACTTCCCTGAGAGAGAGAGAGAGAGAGAGAGAGAGAAACCATAACCATTAAAGTTCTTGAAGACCAGAAGAACAGCTCCGCTTACTAAATCATTTCCACTAAATCTGAAACACAAAAACCAAGATTGTTTTGACTAGAGGTACAACCACGTCGCTCGTGATGCATTGCAACCATTAGCTTCTAGTCCACTTTTTTAGTCCAACTCTTTCTTGTGGCCTCACACGTTGGTGGTTGATGTAAGCATGCTCATGGTCATCCGCCGTGTAATAAATCTTCCATTCTACAACACAATCATTATGAAGGACCAGATGGGAGTGGGTAGGGTGGAACGAGGGCTGTTCCTCCACCACTTCTTTTTATTTTTCCTTCTTTAGAAAATTTCTGCATCTTTTACTTGTCAAAACGAAAAAAATGTCGGATATAATCCAGGCGGCAAGTCTCCATTCTAGAGGAGCAGTTCCACGGTTCTAAGCTCGAGGCACAAAATCTCCTTCAAAGGTTTGGACGAAATAGAAGAGACAAATCGAAGATGGTGGTTATGGCTCACCAACCGAGGCCTCCTGCTTTCACATGTTGGTTCTTGGATCATCATAAAATCTGAGACAACTGAAAACCATTCCAACTTTCCAGCAATTATATACATATATATATATATATATACACATATATATATACATATATATATATACACACATATATATACATATATACATATATATACGTATACATATATACATATATACATATACATATATATATACATATACATATGTATATATATGTATGTATATGTATGTATATATATGTATGTATATATATATGTATATATATATATATGTATATATGTATATGTATATACATATATATATATGTATACATATATATATATATGTATACATATATATATATGTATGTATATATATATATGTATATATGTATATATATATATGGCATACATGAAGACAGAGTTGGAGGTGGGAAGAAGACTTACTTGAATGAAGCGGGATTGGACGGCCAACCAGGCACGAATTCCTCGAGCGGATAGCAATGGAGACGTAGATAGTCTCTCCAGTTGCGGACCGTCTCCTTCCGGATGTTGAAGCTCGTCGACAGCCTCATTTTCTTCGCGGGGTCATCGGAGTAGTGCTTTGCTTTCTCTTCGGGGGGGAGGCGGAAGAACTCCGAAGCCACTGCCATCATCGCCAGCATCAGCTCGACCGGCACTCCATGGTTCACTACCTGTGGACACGCAGCGAGGAAGACTGGTCAAAGCATACAGCATGGGATTTATCTCGTGTTGCAGAAGGTGAGCATGTACCTGAAAGAAGCCGAAAGACCTGCAGGCGTCGCCGACTTGGGCTATGACCCGGGACACGTCTGGTGAGCCTAGGTCGATGGTGGGGATATTGGCGTCGCGGACGACTTCGTGGAGGCGTGGCCTTTGCGACTCCGGCCTGACGTAGGTGTCGGGGAGGGAGCTGTGGTGGCTGACGGTGGAAAGAAGTTGGTCTGCCATGAGACAAAGCAAGACAGAGAGCACAAGAGAAAGAAGACCGAGATATGTAGAGGGAGAAGGACATAGACTCTTGAGGTCGAGGACGCAATGGCGGTGAAACGTGGACTTGACGAAAATGAACAGAAAGAGACTATTTTATTGATTTTGATACCACTATAAATATATAAATAATATCTCATCTTATCTAGATCATGCTAATTAAAATAGTTGTAACCACTATGTCTTTTCATGTTTACCCGCCTACAGAACTAACGTTGACCCGTGCACAATTAACTGTAACCTCCTGTGACAAGTTTCAGGGGGATTGTTGCCGTTGATGTCGTTGACTAGGGAGTCAGTACAGTTTGATTCGATCATGAAAATATGAACTTTGTCCAAAAGACCCATGAGGGGAGGTCACGTGAGGAGACCAGAGCGGAAAGTGGGTTTGTTAGCACGGTCTTGAGGCACTGTTTGTCCACTAAAAATGAGTTTTGGAGTCGTCTCGAGGGATTACGTCTCAGCTCCGTCGAGCTTCTTGTACAAGTGATCAGCAGGTATTTTCGACTTAGATCCCCTCGATGATAAAATTAATTGAAATATAAAAGATAATAGAAATATTTGTCCCTTTAGATTTTGGGATTGATTTTTATACTCGAGTGATCGATAGAGTACTGTTAGAGATTGGTCCAAAAACTCCTTATATTATTTAGGGGCTCATTTATGTCCAAAATTAATAAGTATGTTTCTATGAGTGTAACGTCATATAAGGATAATCGTGATAGTGTTATTTATCAGGAGCTTACTTGAGATAAGAAGGAATGGTCCCCTATACCAAGTGTTCGGACAGGGGAACTAAGTCATACCGTTTGAGATTAAATGCCCTCTGTAGCTAAACGTGTGTCTTCCCATAATCATGATTGAAAGAGATGATAGGTCGCTTATAAAAGAGAAAAACAAGAGAATGAGCTTTGCTGGTTAGGATTAATATACCTTGTAGTCGACTCGAGTAATCCCTTCGGAGTTCGGGGTGGAGTATCGTGCTCCGGCCGATACTGCAGGGAAGGGAAGGGGTGCGAATTCTTTCACGTATGTCTGGCGCCCATGTGGCAAACCATGATTTGGTAAGGCAGCATGATGATGCGTACGCCAATGTTTTCCTACCAAGAGACGATGTGCTCAACGAGAGTATATCACGGATGCGGGAGGTCTCGTCGCCGCCCAGCGATTTCACAGGTGTGAGTCGGTCCACCTGTGGAGTGGCGTGCAATCGTAACCGCGTTCGATTTGACTTGACTTGACACACGCACTTAATGACGCGTTAAACGACGAATCTTCATGCAATATTTTGCCTACGTCGCAGTTGACGTCATCAATGTGACGGCAGATGGTGCCATCAGCCCACGTCATCTCTTTCTGGATCATTAACACCAAAGAACACGATTAAGATGATAGATTCGGATGGAGTTTGGAATGAATATGAATAGAAAAAACATTAACAACTAGATAAAGCAGTGAAGCCACAAACCTATAAATCCAGACGCGTCCTTAATACATAAGCCAAGCGGCGTAGTCACATCCACTTATTTACAACTTGTTGCCCCCATTTGCACCATTAACTCGCCGTGGACTTCGTCATAGTTGTACCACTGTGGTCAACGACGACAATGATGAAGCATCGTCGACGACAGCGCTCCTTCGTTTTCAAGCGCGCATAATGGGAAGGCATCCAAGGTGCTGCTGACGTGATCAATGACGTATGAAGTCATACATATTGATCACGTCCACGTGTTCGCATACGGGTGTCGTGTCATCCTCAGCTGTCGCGTTGCTCAATAGCTTAAGCACGTATGAGTTCTTTTCCTCATCATATACCTTTCGTGTCGTGGCAGAAATCACAATTCATATTTTGGATGCCGAGTTAAATGATATACATCAGATAATAACTCAATTATTTGGATGTTACTTTTGCGTGATTGACACGCTAACTCACAATCGTTTCTTTTCTTTTCGTCATTATTCTCATGTGATGTTGGCTCAGTCGCGCTCATTGATGACCTAATTAAGGCTGTCTTCATAGCATGAACTTTGAGGCCTCTCTTGGTAATGTAACTGATCGTTAGTGCAAGTAATGTAATGTAGTGTTCGTTTGGATAATGTCAAGTTTGTAAGGTAAAACAAGCTGTAAACAAATACGTAGAAATTGCATGCAGATATTTAGCACGAGCAGCTGCATCCACAAACACTAGATATATAGTTTCACAAACACAGTAAAGACAACTTACAGTAGCAGCAATACGGGATGTTCTACACCAACAGCGCAACGTCATGCAGGGTTAAGGGCTTCAACGTTGATCAAGTATTATACAGAACATAAATGTAGGAAACAACCAGACAAGGAGAGTGAGACTTATGCATGGAGATGATGGGGACGGCTGCAGGCATCTCCTTCTTCATCCTTCAGGGAACCCATTCCAGCATGAAATTGTTCTCCCCGATTGGGTTCCTGGGAATCGCAGCATCAGCAGGAACAAACTGGTGATACCTGTTACAAGAGAATTCAAGTGATGCAGTAGCTCACTGATCTAAATTTGGATGATAAACTAATATAAATAAATGTAAAGACGGAACAACGAGCTCTACCCTATACGAAGCATCGGTTCGCGGTCCATGCCGGCGGAGTGTGATGGCTGTGCAGCAAATGCATTGCTGCCAATCATCGCATCAGAACACCATGAGCCTTGAAAGGCTTTCAAGGTGGCACCTTCTACCTCAATCTGGAAACACAAGATGATAACACATGAGCCGTTCATATAAACTTAGTGGCAGTGGTCCAAAACAAAAAACCTGGTCTCTAAGCTGCTTGTTTATCTCCCCAAGATGGCGCTCCTGCACCACAAATTTGGTGTGATCACTCTTTGATTTACAAGCATTGAAACTAAATGAAATGCTTTACTTGTTTCTTATGATGATTCTATCAGCTGCTGCCAGAAGATGAGTTAAATATCAAGCATCACCTAGAATAACTTAGATGAAAGAAAGTTGCTTTCCTACCTCAAGTGGATGTCTTGTAACAAAGATACCACAAAGGATGTCAACACATAAATAGACATAGCAAAACTTACAAGGTGTCTCTGGATATATAGCTAAGCAATAGACACCACATAGGAATTGGATTTAGAGCTGAAAACATCTGGTAATATTGTCCCTGACTCTTATGTTTATATATATATATATATACAAGAATGAATAATATATCAAAAGTACATATTTATTGCAAGTTAATAAGAAGGCTGGGAAGCCAAAGAAGAGATATTGTTAGCAAGATAGTGATATACACTACCACTCAAAAAGGTGTTATCAGAGTTTCATCAACTTTAATTGAAGAATGTGAAAACAAGAAGTGAGCTACATGAACTTGTTTAGTTTAAAGATTATAATTTCCGATTTTATTGTTTTTATATTCTTGTGGCAAATTTAATTTCAATTTTATGGCCAGACTTGATTATTACATGAAGTATCTGAACATCACAAGATGATCATCCATCATTTCTAACATGCACTAACTACATCAAGATTGTAGTTGTTGCAGTCAGCTTTTACTTGGAACTTTTCTTTGGCCACTAATCCATCTTTTCAGCAATCGCTATCTAAAATGCGAAAGCATATGCAAGATATTCGCGAGAGATGATGTCAACAAAGTGATGATTCGTGGTAATCATGATGACTGGAATCCATCATAATCCTCAAGAAATCATCATAATATAGACTCCAGAGCAATTTGATTTGGCCAAGCCTCTTATTGGTCCTTAATCAAATCATACAGACTACTGAAAAGACAAGTACTCAACAAATTCATTCAAGATAAGAATGGACTACAGGTAGAATATATATATATATGGAATACAACACAGATGTTGAACCTGATAGGGCTGAATCAAAATATTTATGCATAAAAAATTAAAACATTTGGTGAACTATAATGGACATTCAATACCTTATAATAATATACCACAAAATGATGACAAGAGGTCTTGCTGAACAATAAATATATAACAATAAGTCATGGTGGTTCATTTTTCTATAGTTCTTTAAAAATGAATGTTATGGGGTCACAATCGTAGCTGATTTCCACAAAGTCCAACTGGCCTTCATGTAGAACATAAAGCCAAATGCACAAGATGAAGATGCAGAAAGAGAAGATAGCTGAAAGAAATGTTTACTGGTTGAATGTTGCTTACTTTCTTACGAAGTTCTTCCATCTGCTCCAGGATCAACTGACTCTGTATTTCAGAAGCATTGCTTAAGCATGCGTTTGACCATTTAAGAAGAGTACAAAAGCACAGTCATGAACAAACTCAGAGGGGTGAACCTACCCTGAATATGTCACCATAGCCTCTCTCTCTCTCTCTCTCTCTCTCTCTCTCTCTCTCTATATATATATATATATATATATATATATATATATATAGAGAGAGAGAGAGAGAGAGAGAGAGAGAGAGAGAGAGAGAGATGAATTCACAATATCGAGTCAATCTTTGCAACTCAAAGTATTTATGTATGGGAATCAAGAAACAAAAGCTAGTGAGATCTAAATCTCAGCATCACCTTTCTTTGCCTGGCCTGTGAGAGTGCAGACTCGAGTTGTCTTTCCAATTGTTGCAGTTCTTTCACACTCAGAGGACCAAGGTCTTCCCCCAGCAAATGCCTTCACATAAACAGTATTTTTCTTGATCACAAAGAGACAATAACCGAACAGAAAGGAAATGGTGCAGTTGTCCTAATACTGCCTATTCTTTTAGGAAGAAGGTTAACCTCTGGGAGCGTTGGAGGGACTCGAACTTTGCCTTCAACTTGGACATTTCTTGGCACCAGTTCTGCAATGTGATTATAAGCAACCTTTGAACTACAGTCAACATCTTTTTCTCAAAACAAAATGAACTAAAGAATATCAGACATACTAAACGTATAATCTTTTCGATGACCGATGAATAATTAACCGATGATCTAAACATCCCCCACCCATAAGAGGCTATATGTAGACTAATAACTTGATAATTTATGCGAAAAAACTCACAACCGAATGATATGATAGTCACCTAAGCCCATCAATAATAGTAAGCCCGGGGATTGAGAGGAATGATAGTAAGCTCCGTATTGTAGAATATTCTTTTGGCCCAATCTATTATAAAAAATTATTAATTTACTATTATTTAGATCAGTTACTGTGCATCCATGATTTTATATTCTACTTCAACTCTAACTTGGGCATTGAAGAAACCAAGTCAAGAACCCGACCGACATTAGTCTTCTTGTAGGTTGGCTCCCAAGTTATCATTTTGTCCGTTATTTTTAGACTTTTGCACATATGACGTAACACTAAACAAAGCTTATTTCAAAAACTTATCTCACTAAATATATATGTGCACAGAATTTATAAGTGTAAGAAAACTTTTGACCCTAAACCATCCCACTAATCATAATGTAAAACTTGCGGGGTTCTTGTGAATGTGATGTCAGTGTAAAGCCACGGCTACGGATAAAGGTTATAAGAAAGAATAGACATCACAAAACAAGAGAAAAGGAAAAAGGAAAATTGGCTAGTAGTCGAGCAACAACTCCACATTACCACTTAAGCCTTACATATATCTTTTGTCCATTGGCGTATAATATTTTCCCGAGTGCAATCATAATGATTTGTTGACAGGGTGAAAGAAGTGTGCCTTCTCTTATCTTCGTATGTATAAAAATGCTATCGATACGAAGGCAAAACTTAGTCTTAATATCCGACATCGTATGAATGTAATAAACAGTACACCATGAACACTTGCATGAATCAATCCCCATGTGATATCATATTATGAGAATTTGCGGACGACGAATATCGACTGAATATATATAAGAAAAACGATCATGTCATTTCCGACTGATCACAAGAGTTTTATCTGTAAGCAATGATAAGAATATTAATTTAGCATCTGGGTTTATAAATAATTTTTAACTCCAAATTAATTCAAATGGAGCACCTTCTCTAAAACTTGACCCATTAGATTTCCAAACAAATTATATTCAACTCAAAGACAAAAAAGAATTAGCAGAAGCACAATTATCTTTTCTTACAACTAAGCAGTGCAAGAGAAGAACAAATCACAGAAAGCTTGATCAAATGGACGTGAGAAAGTCGAAAGAACACAGACCTGAGCATTGTCGCGATTAACGACATTAGGATCTTGGGATGCATAACACCAATGTTGATATCGTTCCAATGTTTTGCTCATTCTATGATAGAAGCAATTCATTAGTACTTCATATCTGAGTTCTAAAGACAAGTCACAAATGAAAAGAAAAGATCTCATATGTGAAGTTGATTTCATGATAGCCTTACAAAAGAAAAGATCTCAGATAAATGGTATAGTACTTTGATCATGTATTCTTATCATCTAACCCTACAAGTACTTTGATTGATGCATATAAGAACCATATTTTGGACATAAAAGGGTTCCTTCAAGCAAAAACAATTCTCAAATGTCATTACGTGCACCTATATTGGTTATACAAGGGTTTATATTCTTTGCTTTTGTTCATCCTTTTATTGATTAGCATTGCACATATTTATTGTTTCAGCTATTATGAAGGTGTTTTACATCAAGAAACAACTATACATTACACAACTCCCTTTCAAATGCAGTGAAATAGATCATATATGATTTCGCAAGAAAACGATCACAAAAATGTCATCGAGAACTGCTTGCCAGTTAGGGATGAATTAGATTTCATCTTGAGAAGTGAAATCCTAGATTATTAGTGCACATATTTCAAATTGGAGGAGATCAAGAAGCCTATGCAACATAATATTTACCCTCCAATCGACTAGATCGGTATGTCGAGTTATGATATGCGAGTAATTGGTAGAAAACCTTGAACCCAGCTATAGGTTTTGAGTAAACTTTGATCATAAGTATCGATTAATAATATTTTAATATAACACAACCCTAATAGAACGAGAACATGTAATTGTATCATTAGTTTTATGATCTAATGCACATGAAAGCTGTTCTCGATCCAATGCCATTTGACGTGATCAAAGTTTACATCGTTTCATCCAAACATATGCCACATCAAATTTCAAGTAATATCATCTTATTTATGGAGTAAATCTATCCAACATGTCCAACCAAAAGAAAGTAGCATATGTTTTATCTGTGACAAAGTATCCTACATTGGTAATCCCTAATGCTTTTTCAGTGTCAATATCTATCAGAAAGAATTGAAGAAATAATGCAAGTCAACTTTCAATTGCACTAAATAGAATACTCGATTGGAACCTTTTTTACCTTTAAATGAACCTGCATGCCTAAAATAGATAAGAAGGTCCAAAACTGAGGCTACATGTGTACAGAAACATGCTTTAGGTTGTCTTCTTGCTCAAGATCTGGAAAGATAATTAAGATTTTACACCTTGATGGATGATCTTTTCAGCCTTTCTTTTCACTAAATTGAACAGATTGTTTGGTTTATGCCATCTCCTATCTAGTAAATCTTATCTATAGCAGATCGGAAGAAGTCTTTTTGCTGTTTTGTGGAGAAAGGAGATGATACATTTCATGGTATCTTAAGAAAGATGATTAAGAACAGACAAAAGAACAAGGAATCTTAAGAAAGAGAAGAGATCTGTGAGGACTAAACCCATGGCACGTCAAGTAAACGAAGATTCGACACCAGAATGTCTGCAGAAACACAGATCTATAGAGAAAAAACAGAAGCAAGCTGAAACGAGAGGAGTCAGAAGGTCTATAGACAAAGATAGAAAGAAGGAGTTGTTTTGTCTTGTGATCTACTTAAAGCATCTTAAGATTAGGGTTTTTTTAGAGATTCGAGATCTCGGTGGGACTGTGGAAGCATAGTCGGCCAAGAAAGCAACGGTAGGTGATACTATAAACAATGGAAGTGAACGTTCAAAGGGATCAATCATTAACCCTAACAAAATGGCGAAAGACATGAAGTAGCAAATGAGGCGCACTACTTTTTACTCTCTTCCTTAGCATATAAATGGCAAGGGATCCAAAGCTCAGGTTTCAGAATCGACCTAGACAAGTACTATAAGCACGTCGTAGATCCAGCGCAGATCCATGATTTAGAGCAGATCACAAAGAGAAAGGTTGATGTATGGTGGGAGAGTGAGGGAGTTGGTGGGTTTGATTACCCAACGCTGCCGAACTCGTAGAGCTTGCCACGGCTGGAGAAGATGATGAGCGCGACCTCGGCGTCGCAGAGGACGGACAGCTCGTACGCCTTCTTGAGCAGCCCATTCCTCCTCTTGGAGAAGGTCACCTGCCGGTTGATCTTGTTCTCGATCCTCTTCAGCTCCACTCGTCCCCTCCCCATATCCTTCCCTTATTCTACTACCACTCCTATCTGCTTCCCCTCTCTCCAAACCTTCCTTCTCCGGTGTGGTTTGTGTTGCTCTTGGCGAGGAGAGGGGAATATAATAATGGCGAGGGCTGCAGCCGCTGGGAGAATTTTGTAGGTGACAGCGAAAGGGCACGAGTTACTGTTGGCTATCACTTTCTCACTTCCTTTTTCTCTTGTGATCTCTCATCGGGTCCAAGTGCTTAGCATCCTAAAGATCTTGTAATGAACTTACATCTACTAATATCATTATCATGTACCACTCCCATCACATTTCTTGTCCCCGTCGCTGTCCTTTTCTCTCCGCTTCTTGGATTTGACGACGATGCAGCGCGAGGGAGGGAGTGAAGTATTTTGATTCGAGCAGGTGAAGTCCGGAGGTGGAGGTGATCGCCCCCTCCGGAAGACGAGGAAATAAAGGAGCGGTAGAAACCGAGGGCGCTGCTACGTGTCGCGTGGAACAGGTTCACTATCTTGTCCAGATGAGTCATCTCGCCGTCCGTTGTGCAGCTCAAGTACCCGTAGGTTCTATCGGTTGTGGCGCCAACCTTGACTCCCGTCATTCTTGTCCTCGCTCGAGCTAACATCATCGCAACCTTAACCTCACAAAACATCATCCTTGTTTCACGCACATCGATATGCTCCTGACATCAACCGGTTAGAATCCTGTGGAGCATTTACTGTTCCTCTCTCCATCCAGTTACCGAGAATACGTGACCCAGCTACAGGTAGTCTGTTGGCACCTCATCACCGACAAGCTTGGGGTTGAGGCCACCACAGTAAGAACGTAATTGCTGCTTGCGGCTCCTCTTTAGGTCTAAAAGCAGAGAAGTAAACCTTGAAAGTAGATCTATGTCGCCTATCAACAATTACTGTTGCTCATTCCCTTTAACAAACCTCACCTTTTCTTTGCTTCTTTGTTAGCAGGAATTTCCCGTATCCGAGAAAGAAGGAACTAAATGGATAAGGTTGGAATGCATGAGCCATTAGTTCCAAAGCAGAGAAGATAAGATTTCAGGAACAGGAGGGCTGCTGCAAGAAGAACGCGATGATATTTTTGGTGAAAGGACTGGTCTCCGAGAAGCGCACTGCCCATCGTAGTGGGTAACTGGGTGTGAGGGCGACCTCTAACTCTTTGTCTTCTCCGTCTCCAAGTATGACAATCCAACTGTGTTTGGCAATGTCACCTTCTGTCTTTTCTCTCGCCCCCCACCACTTCCATTCGCTTCTCTGATCCACATTCAAGCAAACGAATAATGAAGATGTAGAACAGAGTATACACTAGAGGAAAGCTCATCAAATTGCTTTTGTAAGTTTTCAGGTATAGCTCCGTGAGATTGGTGCCGTCATTCTCGTACGAGCTTTGCGAGAGGCTTCACTTGTACATCCAGGCGACGCCATGGCGTGGATAGATATCTCTGTCAGCTACCATCCCCTCGTTACATGCAGTCAATCTCACTGTGCATCACGCCGACTGCTACATGCGCATAGCCCTGCGCTTGGCTCATCCATAGCCCTGTCATTGTACATCTCTCTCTCTCTCTCTCTCTCTCCCATTCTCTCTGATCTGGACAAACTGTGTTTGCATGATGATGACTTGAGATGCCTTGTATGGACTTAGTAGCTCTCTTTATTCATAGGGTGAGTTTCCTTCCATATATATATATCATGAATCAGATGATAGCAAAGTTGAGGTTAGGTTGATCAATCAAGGAGAAGATAATGTAGACCCGAAGATATGATGGACGGGAGCTTACATGAGACCATATACGCTGTATATGGCCGTCAATATCGTGTGCCCAAAGTGCCCACGTCAAAATCTGCTACAAAGTCAACTACAATGTCGTAATGGATAAAACATCTGTCTTAGTCGTATGGCATCTGTTAATCTTCGGACTGCATCTGCCTCCCCTGTCCTTCCTGCATGCGAAGAGTTTGCGATCGCATATAGAATTTATTGTAAGATACATGCCCCTCTTAATTAACTAGAATTCGTCATTATTATGAATTAAACATTTAATGTGTAAATATATTTATTTTCTCTCACTTAATGCTGTTTATATGATATTTTATTGTTTGCCAATTCTTGAATTCAAGAAATTGCCTTGAGATTAAATCCTTATTTCTCTTTCTTCTCTAATCCGTTTCTTTCCACCGTGGATTCCCCAAAGTAACGTAGCTATTAAGTATTTCGAGATGATTTCACACTCTGTTAACGTTACACGTCCACCTACCTGCCATGTCATTGATGCAGCACTCGAGTAAGCGGGTCCCGCGTGGGGTCCATCTGATGATAGGAAGGTAGATCGAAGAGCGGGGTGAGAGACGAGTCTTGTTGACCTCCACAGTCGTCGTCTAGACGCGGCCACGCTCGTCGCTTCCACTCGCGGACGGAGATCTCGATCGCATCGCCGCCTGCTTCCTCCTCCTCCTCTATCCGTCGCCAGGTTCCCGTCTTCGATCGGCGAGCGGCCATGGCGTCGCGGGAGAACCTCGACAAGATGCAGCTGCGGCAGAGCTACCGGAACCTTTGGCACACCGATCTCATGAGCACCATCCAAGCCGACTTCCCCTGTAAGATTCCTCCCTTTGCTCCTTTTCGTCTTTGATTTCTTGTTACCTTTCAAGATCTCTGACGGATATGTCTCGATCCGCGTCGCAGTTTGCTGTCTCGCGCTTTGGTGGTAAGCGCTCGGCTTCTCAACCCCTCCGATTCGCCTTTAATTTGACCCCCATGTTGCGAATAGATCCAATGCCGGTTCTTTTCTTGCCACCGTACTTTCTTGCTCACCTCATGTGTTTATCCATTGGTAACTGGAATCTTGATGTGCCCGAAATCGGAGGATGGCGGACGATCTTAATTTTTGTGTGTTCTTTTCCACGAATCTTCTCACGTATACTTAAGATCTAATGAAAAGATCGATTATTACAGAGAGATTACATTGTAGCTGGAAGGGTGGGGAAAATATAATGCGAGAATACAAAAAGATTCCGTAGTTGGTGGTGCTTTCACTGTGGAATTGAAGATGCTTTGTTTAAGTGTCTTGGCTTGAAGGAACGTATTCATGTCCTTCTCCATCTTATGCCTTAAATTAATGACATTAGTACTGTTATTTCTGTGTAAAACTGACATCCTTAGGCTTCCCTAAATGATGGCCACTTCCAGTTATGTCCTTCAGTTGGTACCTTTTTGTTATGTAATGCTAACTATCAGGAGGGCTTTTATCTTTCTATTGTACTTCTTTTATCATATTGTTTAGGTAAAGTATCATCTCACATCAGTCTGGGGATTTACTTTCCTCCCAAAGTCAACATCAAAGTTAACCTCATAGTTCCAACTAATTTACTTTTTCTCTAAATTTTTCTAGCTGCACAGTTCGGCATCTACTTAGGAGAAAGAAAACATTTGTGGCAGTCATGCAACTTGGGTTTTTTATAGAAGTATTCATGAATAACTTATGTGCAAAATAACTATGTGGTATTCTGTGAGAAGTGAGGTTCAACCTGAAATGATCTTTTCCTTTCAATAGAATTACCAAAATGTAGTTCTGAATATTTAATTAATCTTCGAGGTGCTTTGGTATCATGGCGACTGCATGTTAATGTAATTCCACTATCTGAAGGTTATATCAATAATGTTAAGAAAAAAGAAAACACCTCAGTCTTGTATTAAAACATGATACATAATATAGCAAAAGGGCAAAGATATGACACCACAGAGAAGAAGGATATAGAAAATGTTTAAAAATGGACTATAGTGGTGGAGAGAAGAAGATGAGATAAATGGTAAGGTAAATTTGTAGCTCATTTTTGAAGAAAACCGATATCCTGATCATTCTTGCTTCAACTTGAACTACCTTCTTAAAAATGGTCTATGTGGAATACTTTGGCCTAATATAGGAGACAGATAGTTCAGTAGAAACTTGATAAAAATGTTCTGGAATTTGCTTTTGTTTCTCTGAATATACTTCCTAAATTAACGGTAATAACATTAAAATATTCTTCTTCTAAAAGAACTTCATATGCTTTTGCCTAGGATCCAATCTTTGAAGCTGTACTCATGGTCACTTTGGAGATTTACTTGTGCTCTTGTGCACAAGATTCCCATGGAGAGTTCAGTTAATGGTAAAAGCACCATTGCTGAGCCAATTTTGTTCATGAGCTTGCATGGACTCTTGTCTGTAACCAATATTTATCTTATCATGTACTGAGCATGTCTTGAAAGAGGAGGAAGTCACTGGTGGATATTTGACCTTATCTTTGTTGGTGAAATGACATTTAATAGAGCACATGGTATGGTCGCACATCTCTGCTGGACAACCTCTTTTTACCTTCTTAAAATCACACTTCTAAAATAGGGGATTGGCTTGAGGATGAATCATGTAACTTTACATTAAGACCAGGCTGGAGCAGTTTGTTTGATCAGCATCTGGGCCAAAATAAGTAAAAGCACAAAGTAAACAAACATTAAACTAACAAAAAAAGAAAGAATAATATTAAGAAATCAAGAAACTCACTAGATAGAGTTGACCTAGAGAAATTGGTGAGAAAAATGTTGCTACATAATGTAACAGAACATAAATGAGTCTTCTTCCTCAACTCTTTACATAATAGAGAACTTCTGGTTCTGTTATAGTTCAGACGCTGCTTATATTAATCTTCACCCTCTGAAAGCAAACAAAACTTGCATTTCCTAATAGGTCTAAATGTAGTTATATATCATTTTAGAATTTTAGTGCTTCCATATGTGCCTCATGTTTGACATCCTTCAAACAAATATAACCCCAATATCATTTTTATAGATTCTTAAATTCCTTTTTACATATTCATATTCATCCCTTAATGCTGCACATATTCAGATGCGTGATTCATTTTAATAATGCATGTAACTAAGGGCAAACTGGTGGTATGAGCTAGTCTTTTGACTAGAAACCAATAATAATATGGTGAAAGTTGATGAAGTATCATTAAGCAAGTTAGTAAAGTGCATAGGCAAATTCAAAAAAAGCAAATAGTGGAAAGATAATTCTGAAAAAAAAATACAACAGAAAAAGGAGAAATGACTAAATGGTACAAATGCTATTGGCAGCCATTCCTTTCACAATTTAGATTGCAGTGTTCCTCGACATCAAATGTCACCAATTGATATGATCTCTTGAAAGTTCTTTTTACAAATTAGGAGAGGAAAAGGGAAGTAGTCTATAGTATATAGATGAAATCCAGGCATAGACACTAATTTCTGGGTACAAATCTTTTGAACAATGCCACTGATGCTGGATATTGTTCAATTTAACTCAATGACAAATCTTTTGGAACTAATGGCATGTCCAACTAGGCTTGTTCTTGCAACTAATCACATGTTGATGATTTTTTAAGTATCATTTTGTATATAATAAGTTAATAACTGCTAAGTTAATTGTAAAACTTGTGCTGCAATTATTAGATTTGATTTTCCATTTTCAAGATGGTTGAGAATTCTTAAACATCTGAGGTATGAGATGAACTGGACGGATGAAAGTGATGAATTTCCATGTTTGGCTTGTCATTGTAGTATTTGTGTGTGATCTGTTTGTCATCTCATCTGTCACACAACAAAAGATGGTGAATTCTTGACAAAATCTAGATTCTTTTGATGTAAGCTTGATTATGATCAAGGAAATGAGATGATCACACCATCACACATTTATCATAATAATTTTGCATGTGTCAGATGACTATACATGCGTCTCTGTTGCTTTTTTCTTTTGTGTAAAATAATGGCATTCAAATTGAATATCAGTGTCATTTTCATATATTAATTTTACAATATGAAACTATTGTTATTTTCTGATGCATCTATTTCCTGTTATTAGTGGACCTTGTGTCTCCTACATGCTCCGCAAAAGAGCTCTTTACAATGACATGTCAAGGTAATTTCAGTTCAAATATTTTACTATTTTGGTTGGCAAACTTTAAGAACTAATTTTAGTTTACATTTCTTTCTTTTACAGGTATGTCTGCTGTGCAGGTTATATACCGTGTAGTGGAAAATGCGGAGAAAGTCGATGCCCAGAGTTCTGCCTTTGCACTGAGGTAGTGAAATGGTTAAACTTGATACTTCAATATATTGTATGTTTTCCCATGACGAGGGATATAAACTAAGCTGGCAGCATCCATTAGCGCTAACATGCACTACGTTACTCATGAGCCTCGTGGACTGATCCAACACCTTGGTTACTAAATGAAACATCAGTAAAAAAAGGGTCAAAAAAAGGACAGCATTCTGTGCATGAGGCTCTTGCCATTGCAAAGTCTTAGGTTGATGTAAGTTGTTTCCTGATTCAAACTCTTAAAATTTAAAACCTAAGTTGTAAAAAGGAGTATCCTTATTCTGGTGCCAATGCTTGTCCTCCATTGTAACTCAATTTAAAAATTTAGTTGGAACCTAGTCCAAACTGGGCAAAAGAATATAACTGATAAGTGATCTGTCTCACTTGCTTCGCTTCGCTAGCAAAGTGTATCTTTTTGTCACTTTCAATAATATGTCGATAATACTTTCCAAGTCAACATGATGAATTCAGAATGAAGTGTTGTTTCAGGACTTAATAAAAGCAAGGAATCTGTAAAGTTTTTTTTCCATATCTTTAGTAGTTTGTGGAGAGTCCTCTTGCTTTTTCTCCAGTGCGTCAAATATTCTTTGTTGACCATAACGGTTAAATATATTTTACTTGCCTCATTCAATTGTTGTGATTTTCTAAATATAGTTATTTTATATCTTTACTTAATGACATTTCAGCTTTGTTCTTGATCTTGACTTGCGAATGTGGTACATTCGTACCTCTTTTCTCTTTATTTAATTGAAAATGTCCTTTATTTCTAATTTTTAAGTTAAAATACCCTGCCTATGTGTTATACTAATTTACCACTGATGTGTTAGATTTTGGTGCATTTTGATTCATTTGACACGCTATGTTACCGTTCCCTTTTTCTCAACTTAGATACTTAAATCAATTTGTTATGCTTTAGCCGTAACTTTGCAGAAATTTGAAACCTGGCCTTCTTCGATTATGCACTTTTCATTTCACAGTACTTCTGATCTGGTGCATATAATTGATAATTATATCTCATTCAATATATGTGTGACATACCTAAGGACTTAATATGTCAGACAATATGATAAGATTTAGTGATTTAGTTTCATTTGCATCTTAGGCTAGTTCATCTGTATGTTCGTTGAGAGGGAACCAAACGTAATTATACTGTATTTTCTTTCCATAGCAAAATTTTTTGCTAATAACTATCTTCATAGCAATTATCTGTTACCTACGTGGTACTTGATTTAAAATATGCTCAAGTATTTTACCATCCAGGTCTTCTTGTGCTTTGGAAATTCTGTTGCTTCAACTCGCTTCCTTCTCCAAGATGAGTTCAACATACAGACAACTCAATGCGATAACTGCATTATCGTAATCCCTTTATCTCTGTGGCTCTTTCCTCTACCTACTCCATCTAGCTCTACCAAGGACTGGTAGCCAGCCAGCCCATGAGGCTCTTCATCTATTCGGTGTAAAGAGGCCTGTTTCAGGCCCATCACTGGATATTTATGCATAAGTCGGATATTACTATCTGAACTTGTGCTTTGTTCTGTGGAATTAACTGCAGGGATTCATGTTTTGTCTACAACAAGTTGCTTGCATCTTTTCCATTGTTGCAATGATTGTTGGAAGTGGGGAGATTCAAGAGGCTTCCCAGATACTATCCTGTATGTCTGACATCGTATACTGGACGTAAGGCCAAAGTTCCTTCCCTCATGCTTTTTAGTTCAGGGTTAAGTGATGTCAAATATCTCATCCATTCACTTGCAATTTTCTTTGCAGGGTCTGTGCATGCATGCAGGTACTAAACTCCAGAAATATCTCAATTACATTTCCCCCTTGCCGTATCAGGCAGTGTCACCAAACAAAATTTATTGGTGTGGTTGCAGACACAACACAAGATAGAGATGGACAAGAGAGACGGTAAGTTTGGACCACTGCCAGTTATGGCAGTGCCTCCATTCCAGCAGATGTCTCGCATCGATCAGCCTATCCCACCTCCTGTTGGGTATGCCCCTCAGCCTGCTTATGGGCAACCATATGGTTATCCTCCACCTGGTTCGTATCCTCCTGCTGGCTATCCCAAATAGAAGGAGTCGATTGGAAAGCCATTCCATTTGATCCTCAATTGTTGTTGTCTGATGATTACGTTTGATTTACACTGATAACTGATTGTTGATAGCTGGGCGTCGTTGCTACTGCTGTTGTTACTGTTGCCATTGGTTGGATTCTGTTTTGTCTGCCTTCACATCCATCATTATATTTTAAAATTATAAAATACTGCCTCTGGTATGTTCAGAAAGAAGTTGAAAGTTCTTGCAAGGTAGAAAGAAATTTAACGTGTCACAGTTATGTGACACGTTGAAATGGTTGTTGCTCTGTTGCTTTTTGTTCCCTGTCAGATTCATGTTTCTTTGGTGATGAAACAATTCATGTTCCTTTGCGGCATCAGCACGAGGCCTTATTCCACACGGTCGGCGTCGGCATACACGATGGACAATGTTGCATTAATGATGCTATAAATCGTGAAATTTATAACCAAGAAACAAAAAACAGATGGCGAATGTACACTACAACTGACTTGTCGGAAGAGCGCTCACAACCGACGACTTGACTTACCAACTAATTGATATAATTAGTGCTGACTAATACTTACCATGTCACCGAGGGAAAGAAGCATTTACCTTTTGGAGTCTAACGCAACATCACGCTCACTAGTGGACGAAGGTTTCCTGAAATTATATAACAAAGGCAATTTGGATGATGAAGGCATATGCCCCACACATGAAATACCCTATAAAACGAATTTCGTAGAAGAAGAAAACAAAAAACAAACACATAAAGTCCCTTGATGCAGCTCTTACGAGCCACAATCACATAAAGTTTCCTCCGACAACCTTCAAACAACCCTCAAGTTCAAGAACAATGCAAAAGCCAGTGGCACATTTCTATAGAAGAAGACAGGTTCAAAACTTCAATTGGTATTTGCCGCTAACCATCGATGGGCACAGAATGACAGAATGAAATTTCAGTAATCAGTTATGTCGCAGTGGGATTATAACCGCTCAAAAATCTAACTTTCAACATAAAATGTAACCAACCTTCTTTACAAGGTATAAATATGAGACAGCATTCGTCGACACCGCTTCACTAAAAAAAATGAAGTATTAATGGGTTCAGTCTCTTTAGTTATCCCACAAAAGCAGCAGACCAAAGTATGTATATGCTTTACAGTCTTTGAACCTTTGGATACCATATTGACACGAAACTGGTATCAGCATTTGCCCTCCAATTGTTTCCATCTCTTATCTAGGTCTGCAAGGTTCTCTTGGGCTCCCTCTTTGCTGAAACCCTGCGGGTCTGTGCCCAGAATCATGAACCTGCAAACCTCAACACATCTTACCTGAAGCGCTTCTCATTCTTATCAATGTTGTACTGCCTCATAGAATGAAGCACTTCATATTTACCACCGCCGCCACGTCCTCTTCTATTATTACTATCCTCAGACTTGTATCCCCTGCCAAAACCATCAAATTCTGGGTTGCTGCTGGAGTGAAGATGGTGATAGTAATTGTCAGGCTTTGGTCTTCCATGTGAATCCATGGAATCCAACCTATGATTTCTAAACACCTTCACAGGTGAGCTTCTTCCAGAATATTGCTTGTACTCATGTTCCTTTGGATGATTGGATGAATCCTTCCTTTCATCAATCCATCTTGAAGCATGTAACGATGAAGCAAGGGTCCTGGATGCTGAACTGTAAGTTATCATGCGTTCCTCAAAAGTAGGTTGTGGGTGGGGTGACCTCATCCTCTCCATTCTAGCTATCGGAGACCTGCTGCGTCTGCGAGAAACAGGGACATCGTTCATGCCAATGTCATTTCTTCTCCTTGGCGATGTCCAACGAAGAGGGGAGCGGGTTCTAGATCTTGAAGATCTGGTGCGTGAATGAGATGGATGAATATGCCCTCTGCATGGTGAGAAACTTCGATCTCTTGTTGATAAATGGTCCGCTGCTGCAGACGATTCTATCATGTCATCTGGCCGACGTCTGCAATGCCGATCCCTGACCATTTCAATAGCATGTTTATCAACCTGGCCCCTACTAACAATGAAGTGCCTGTCAGGACTCATCTCCCTTGAATTTTTATGTCTTCTCTGCATACCACATGCGAGATCTCTCTCAGACTGTGACCCCCATCTGGAAAGAGAAGGATGTGCACTTTGCAAAGAAGCATTCGCAGATTGTCTGATCACACGGCCAGAAGTTCCAGCACCACCTGCCTTAACTAAGGTACCATCAGGTGCAACAACAAAGCCATTACTCTCTACCTTGGCAATGGCAGCTGCAGCTGCATTCCTTGAAGCAGGTCGAGCAAAACTGGGTGCGTCATAGTAGCCTGGTGATTCATGATGCCTGTTACCATGGCGATTGGAAGAATCAAACCAATGTTTATCCCTGCCCCTCCCTTGGGTAAGCCGGAATGATCCACCCCACCCTGATGATTTAGAAGCACCAGCATTCTTTTCAGCTTTTGCGTCTAGACTATCATGATTCTTCGACCTGAAGATATCAGAACAGATGCAATTACCAGACATGATTATAAAGTTTGTATGGTTAATATACCCAAAGACAAGCTCACGATAATATTACCTGCTTAATATGGGATAAAATTTATCCTTCCTATATGACTCATCTGAGTAGTTTGGCCTCTCAACCTGAGATGATAACCCTTCCCTGAATGAGGAGCCAGATCTTACTGATGATTCATCATCACCAAACACATCTAAGGAACTGGCAGTCTCATCTTGTTTAACAGAACCAATACGAGGGTCCAAAAAGCTATCTCCGGTACGCCGACGGCCTTCAGGCAACCGATCCCATCCTGACAACTTTGTTCTCTCACATGTTGAAGGTTCCCTTGTGCTATCACCTTCATCGTGACATCCATTGTATCTCACTGGCTTATCACTACCAGGACCTGATGACAATGCATCAGTAACATTTCTTTGCTTTCTTTTCCTTATTAATGCCAAATGATTTACGTGATCTATTGCACCAATAACCCCAATGGTTTTCTTCCCTTGTACTGCATCTGAACCATCTGATTTGGATGAGCACTTCGATGGGGGTTGAGAAAGAGCAACCTGACTATCCTTGCCAGTAGGTGGTCCATCAGCATCTGACATATTGCTCTCTTTGCATGCCACATTCTCAGAAGAGAAAGAAGTAGAAGCAGGTAATGCAGAATCTGCTTCAAAGATATCATTCTCTCTGTTGTCAGACTCGGATCCATAATCCACATGTTCAGATTCCCCTTCATCAATTCCATCTCCCCAGTCATGCAGAACAGTTTCTCTAAATTCACCATCCTCAAATTGAGAATCATCATCTCCCAGAAGGTTGTCTTTTTCGAGTCCAGTGACTTGGACACCATCAACTTGAGATGCATCTGATTTATGGTCACATTGCGAATTTACAGAGCTATCCATGTTTTTTTCTGCCTCCTGAGTGTCCACAGCACCATCTACCAAGCTGGCATCAGTTTCGGCCATAGATACAACAGCTGAAACAGGAACAGAGGCCTTGGCACCAAAACCATTGTTTTCATCAACCATCATTTTTGTTGCCGTCTCTTCATATTTAGCAGCACATGTGGCTTCAGAAGTCAGCTCGTTAGGATCACATGACCCTGGGCTCTTGCATTGATGAGCATTGAACAGGGAAGGGCTCATGCACAGTGTTCCAGAAGATTTATCAGCACAGTTGCCATTGGTGATATCTAAGCCATCAGAATGTACAGTTTCACCAGATGTGCCACATGCTGCCACCAAATTCCTGCCCATATCTCCATCAAACAATAAGCTAGTAGCTTTCTCAGCAAGGATAGGAGACTGATTATCATTTTCTACAATCTTGAGTAGTTCATGCTTCTCAATCTGAGTGCTGGTTATGTGAATAGACTGTCCTGCATTAGCCGGGCAATGATCATCAAAGCTGTTATCAGCATTAGATGCATCAATACTTCCATTTTCATCTCTGACAGGTTTACTGATTGATTGGACCATGTTTGGATGGAATTTACATGCATGGGTATTACAGTCACCATCAACATTCTCACAAAAAGGCAAATGAGAAAGCATTGGTTCAGTTTCTCCCTCAAGCCGAGAACTCGCATTACCCTTTGCTTTATCATTAATGAAGATGTTGTTCCCTTGGCTGTGTATGAACTTTGCTTCTTCAGTAAAGTTCACCAAAGAAACAGCAGTAGCATCCAAGTCATGCTCCGCTTCAATCAAACTATGAAAATGCTTTGCTTTCTCATAATTGGAAACTGAAAGCCCATTACATAAATCAGGCTTTCCCAATATCTCATCAGCTACAAAAGCACAGTGATCCCCTGCAATGCCAGCTGTCTCCATTAAGCTTTCACCAAGTTCTGTAGGGCATGATTTTTCTCCATTCTCTACCTGGCATTCACAAGTTTTTGAGCCTTCCAGCTCCTCATTTGAGTTTCCATTTTCAGCTACAAGGTCAGTGGCCAGTGGCTCGGAAATTACATCATCAAAATTGTTATTCCATGCATCCATTTCAGTGTTAAGGTCCCAGTGAAGCCTTGAACCAGTGGAAGACTTTATTTTATCTGAAACATTTTGCAGGGACCCCATGAAGTTCTTTTGATTCTGCAAAGCATCACACTTCGTATCATCTTCAGCAGGAACGAAGGTAAGACAATTTTCCATAGAGACATTATGGTTTTCTTGCAAATCTTTTAAAGATTGCAGTTGACAGACCTTATCTTTACATGAGGAATGTGATTCATCACCATCAGTGTCTTCCAAATGGTCTTCTCTAGAAGAATTTCCTTTTGAAACTAATCTTCCAGAATGTATAGCGTCAGCCACCACTTCACTGTTGCAGGCAGCAGTGGCCAATATCGAAATACCAGAGAAATCTGCAGCATCAGTGGCCTCTTCAATTACATCATTCAAACTAGTTCTTTTGCTAGCAATAAATCTCCTGTCATGATGTTTGCTATATGCTAAAGGCTCCTGGTATGAAGCAGGCTGGCTCTCTAACAGGTGATCGGAATCATCTGAATAAGAAGATTGCAGTGGCGATGATGGAGAACTAACAAACAGAAATCTCCTTTTCTTTATGGGAACAATTTCGAGGGATTCACTAAAGTGTTGGCCAAGAATACTTACACCGACCTGCAACCGGAAAATGAAATTGTTACTAATCCAAAATAAAGAGCTCCGGCAAAAAGTGGTACTCTAGAGTGACACTAAAAAGCTGCGCAGGCAAACCTTCTCAGAATCAGAAACAGGGATGTCTTTTGTTCTCCTGGTGTCCTTATCCATAGTAACCTCACTCCCTTTGGAACTTTTGACCACGGACTTCTTCCTTCTTCCCTCAGCAAATGAAGTTCTAGCTCGTCTTACAGCCCATTGCCTGCCCTTAGCAGCTGTCATCCAGTTCAAGTTAGGATCTCTAGCTCCAGGAATTTCAAGCCCTATGTCATGCAGCATGTTCCCTGACAAGATCCACAATCATCAACTGAAGATGTGCCACCAAAATTCTTGCAGGATTCCGATCCTTGATGGTTTCAACTTCTGAAATGAGACCTCCAGAACAAGTACACAGTTGAATCTGCAAGGTAAACATCAATTTTTTAGATAGGAATTGTACTGAGAAGCATTTCCCAATGATTCTTATATTGAGTCTATATGTTTCAGAAGATTACAGACAACAAGAGACAGAACCCTCATCCTGAGAACCAAAACACTTTTGACTACATCAGAAACATCAAATGATTTTTAAGAATAAGATGCCCAAGTTGAGTGGACAAAGTGATAAAACCAATCACCGACTCAGTAGTCCTCATATTTTTTTCTAGAACAATCAAGAATAGATTGACCAATCAACTTGCAGATCCAGAGCAACTGCAGACAGTTTTCGAGAGAAAAAAAATCATACGTGTGTTAGAACCTATAGATCTCAGGGCAACCTTTCGGATGGTACGATTTGTTCAACCAAAAGAAAAATTCTATGGCACAAAAGCCAAAGGGTCGAGAATGACTGCTTGAGAGTATCATGCTAACAGTCTATTGGACCTCCTGTTCCAGTTCAAAGGTAATAAATACCTTCAGAGAAATTATCAGTGCACCAATCTAAGATCTTCAAGCAATGCAAACAACAATACGTAAAGTCTAGTATGGCTCCTGCACAACAGTTTGAGACAATTGGCACAAGAGAAGGTAGCACAGCTTTCCCATTCTTTATTTTAGTCCAATCTCTACTAGATCATCAACAGTGATTATTCTGCTCGAACAAGTATATTGCCTACCACCATCGTCCTCCATAAGATGTCCTCGTTAAACAAATAAATCTTGGCTAACATCCAAATTAAGATATTCCAGATCACAAAAACCACTATCTGCAAGAACAGGATGCAAATGACCGCTCACGGGAAAAAGTGACCAACAATTCCAAAGCCCAAACGACCAGAAGTCCATAAGCAGCACAGACTATCTGGATCAAGACGAGCAGAACCAACAAAGACATAGTTTGCCTTGGAAAGGAGAGGATATATCTTAGAGAAACAATCTGCCGGAAGGAGCAACAAAAATCAAAGATTCTTGAAGGAATTCTTCAACCCTGTGAACAGGCAGTCCGACAACAAGCCAACCTCAGCTGACCGACGGAGATATAGCCGGCTCTCTGAGTTGGGCCAGCCGTAAATAAGAGGACGATGATGCGGATAGCAGATCCAGGCCACAGTCAAGACCTAAAAGTGTTAGGCGAGAGGTAGATTGTGGGGTGTACGGCAACGAGAAGGCACAAGAATAAAAAAACTTGGCAGAAATTCTCCAACCCTGTGTCAATCAACACCATATGAAACCTCAGAAAAAGATGCACCAGTCTCGGCCGATCATCGAAATATACAGCCCTTGTCCCTCCTTTTTGTCCCTTGTACATCCCTAAAGCAGAGGGCGACGTCGAAGACAAGCAGATCCAAGCCCATGCCAGGGCCCTAAAGAAGAAATCGGCAACGGGCAGATTGCATAATCCGACCGGCAAGATCCACGACCCAAACCCAGAGACCACATCTTTGTCCTCCCCTGTGACCAAGAACCCAAAACTCTGTTCCGGAAAGCGAAGGAGACCATCCAAAAACCGAAACCCGGCAGATCCACGCCACTTGGCCATCTTAATCCCCTTTCCGGAGGGCAGACTCGAGTTGCAAGACAACCTAAAGAAAGCACAGAGATCAGAAACTAGGTTTCAATACCTGGATCTAAAGATGTGGATCGGAGCTGCCTTCCTCCCTTTCGATCTGTTTCTCTTCCTCCTTTTCTTTCCCCTGTTCTCATCTCGTCTCTGCCATCAACGACGGATATATAGATCGATGGATGGATTCCTTTCTTGATCTTTCGTTCTTCCCCTTTTCCTATCCTCCACGCGATCCACAATCCCACCTGTCGACGATCCCTTCTTCGTCCTCTTCGCTTCTGCGCCTCTTGTATATAATAATATTGCTGCCTATCTTCCTTCCTCCCTTGTTGATGCGGTGGGTGGTTGTCTTCTTAAGACCCATCCCCCCCGACCGGCCGCCTTTCAACTGCCCTCTGTTACCGCATCAAATTACGATACCGCCCTTAGGTCGTGGGCGATGACATTGACGGATGGTAGGGGCAACGCTGATCCTACGCGTTTCTGGATTATTCACCTGAGCCCACATTCTATTACCAATCACGCGGATGGTAGATTTCCGGGTTGCCGTGAGCACCGTCCCTTGCCTCAGACGATTGGTTGCTCACGCCGGTTGGAGTCGACTCGGCGCCGCAGAATGCGGAACCCATTGACGGGGTACAGCTACCTCATTTTTTCCACGCGCGTGGTGACCCAGTGAAAGCGAAAAGGGGCCCCCCGGATGTGGTGAGAGCCTCCAATTGGTGGTGGCTTTTCTTTGCAAAGACCTCTCCGGCCTTTATTTCGATGTATTTAATGGCTGGAGAAAGAAAGCACCGGAATCTGTAGCCATTTCAGTCCAATAGATGTTCTAATAAACATGATTCGCTTACAAATATGCACATCGACAAACATTGATCATTAAATCATCACCAAAACATGATTTAATGGTACAGTGACAGAACAGGATGTGAAAGAAATAAAGATATAGGTTGTGTAGGCACGATGTATACCAGTAAAAATGTCTGCAGTATATCGGTTGTGCCGTAGAGCTTGGTAAATGTGGGTTATCAATTACCAAACAAATGTTCAGCGATCAGCAGCTGCAACTGAGATTGATGCTGTTATGCAAAGCTCTTCTTACAGGCAGAAATCTCAGGCAGAGAAACCCCAACCTCAATCAAAATCCACCATACATATTGAGAATATATGAAGTACTCGATCGACTTGAGCATGTAGCAACTGCTATCTGAGCTATGTGATGGACTGTTGCGCTGGTTATCTCACTCAGCTTGGATGAGATCTACATAGCTAGAATCTTGCCCTCAGTCTTTTCTGCTTCCCCACCAGCATTACATTTTCTTCGGACATTAATTATTAAGCTGTCGTTATTCTTTTCAAGTCATTGAGATTGCAGTCTGATGGTTATTTGGTTATGTCATTGCAGGTTTCATCGGTATTGTTATCTTATATAATGTTTATTTTCTTGAAATATTTGGTCCACAGTGCTGCTCTGCTAGAGACAACAATGCAGTCGCTCTCCACCCTGGAAATTCTCAGCTTCGATATGCATTTCCAAGAAGTTGGCAAGAAGGAGAGCGAAAAGACCTCGACTCGGTGAAGGTTGATGAAGCTTAGACTTCTTCTGGTTGTGATTCGTCGTCGATTTTCCGCGAACGAACACAAAAGCCATATACATCAACATGAACAGGTGGATTTTTCATGCTACGATTTGTTTTTTTTCTTTTTTATCGATGGAAGTCTGTGTTTCGCATAGTGGTTATAAGTAAAACATCATCTCGATGGAATCTCTCCCGACAAATCATACAGGTCCAAGTCTTTCTTGCCAAATCTGTGTTTTGCCTTGAAGAAAGAATGATCTGGTGTTCTAGAGATCGAGGAGGATTAATGTACACAACTAGCTGTATTACAAAGCTCTGAGATGCTGTATTCTCGTCTCTTACAAGTCCGACGGCAGAGCTGATACAAGTCGCCATGGAAATTTGGAGCACCAAAGACTGGAACGCAGTTTGGAAGTCATGCCCTCAGTAGCGCATCTGTTATGCAGCTCCGAAATCAACGGCGACTCTTCTGTGTGCCTTCCAAGGCTTCGTCTTCGTCAGCATCTCATGTGCATCCCAGAAGTCGAGCCAATCTCAGGGAAGTAAAAGCAAACTTCGTCAACCGTGTTCATCTCGATCCGTGAGACTTACGTCGATGGCAGGCTCTGCATGATTGGCTTTTCTTCTGATATGTTTGTGCGATTCACATAAGCATTATTAACCCCCCCACACTCCTTGTTTACTGTCAAACTCGATTTAAGTATGTTTAGGTCGTGAGATAAGTCGATCCTTTTGGTGAAACAACGGGAACCAATTCAAACGTTCGACCAGTTGTGTTTGACAGCAGTATAAGAGGACAAAAAGATCAAATTTCGAGTGAAACAATCATATTATATTCCTATTTGTCTCTTTCTTTGACTGCATTTAATTATAGATCCTTGACTCATCGATGTTTAAATATATCAAAGGCCCAAAATTTCAAGACCGATATGGAAATACTCCTTAATTGATCAGATATATAACTATATTTCCTATATTTTCATTCTATTTGCCGCGTGATGTGTGCAGAAATCACAGAGATGGGGGCTGAAGTGGTCAAGTTGAGAAGCTTGATACCTGACATTACTCCAAATTTGAAGTCAGTCAAGCTGTGAAGCTTCGGATCGAACTCATCGAACGAGGAAAAAGTCCGATTTTGTTGCCTTGACTTGATGCCAAATCGTCTGCTTCTTCCCCAGCGAACAATTCAAACCCTTTTTTTTTCCTTTGGTTCCAAATAAATATAATCCAATTAGCGAAGTAAGAGCAGCAGCGAAGCCATCATAACACGTCGATTTGCACCACCACACAGCATCAGCAGCTCGTATTCCATTCGATCTCTTCTTCTTCTTCTTCTTCTTCTTCTTCTGTTGGATGACGGAGACGAGACGGAGATGAAGTGCACGCGGCACCCGTTAGAGAACGGCGTCGGCGTCTGCGCCCCCTGCCTCCGCGAGCGCCTCCTCGCCCTCGACGCCGCGACCGCCCCATCACCGGATTACCGGAAGGCCTCCACACAAACCCCGTCGCCTCCTCCTCTCCTCTTCCCACGCTCCGTCTCCCCTTACGTCCCCCGCTCTGCCGCCGGTGGCTCCCGGCGGGCCTCCTTCCTCTCCGCCCTCTTCGGCCGCCGCGGACACGGGAACCTGGAAAGGAAGCCTCAGCGATCCAGATCTTGGCTCTCGGCACTCCTGCATAGCCGTCGGAGGAAGATGACCTCGTGCATGTCCGTCGCGGACGACGCCGCCGATCCGGGAAGGGACCGGGGCATGTCGCCGGAGAGATCCCGCGGCGGGTACGACGCCGAGCCGCCGTGGGGGCCGTGGCGTCCACATCGGTCCTCGATGACGTGGGCCACCGCGGAGCACCACCATCACCACGGAAGCGGCCTCGCCGGTTTCGCCATGTGTCTCAGCCCGCTGGCGGCGGCGAGCTCCAGCAGAAGGCGGTCTCGGGTGGCGGAGTTCGGCTTTTCCGGCGAGCTCCCAAGGACCGCGCTAGGCCCGAATGGCCACCGCCGGCACGCGTCTGCCGGAGGGCCGGTGATGTGGCACGACACGTCGCGGAAACCGACAGAACTCGGCAGGTTAAGATGACGGTGCTGCCCCAATAATCACCACAAATTACACAGTCTGCCATTACCAATTTCCATACAGGAAAAAAAATATTTTGCATTTACGTTAAGAAAATATTAATAAAATTCTTGATACTCTGAACACAATATATTGTATCTCTGCAAATTAAAAGTAGGCTTAAATTCTCAGGAATTTACTTTAGATCAATCTATCTTCGTATTTGCCAGTCAAAATTGCTTAAAATTAGACTTTATTTTAAACAATCGCATTTGAAAATTTCATTTTACATACAATATAGGCATATTAAATGCAAGGAGTTTTTTGTTGGATTATTGAAAGATTGCCTTATCATTTATCTATATTACTTGGCGTGGAGCAATCAAGTAGTAGTCTGTGATTTCTATTTAGTATCATGAACATTATACCACAAGCAGCAGGTTTCTATTCAAAATCTTCTTCTCAAGAAGTATAAATATCATTAACATAAACATTGGACTGGGAGAAAGGAAGATATAGGGAAGAAAGAGCAGACAAATAAAAACTGAATCCAAGAAGAAACAAAGAAGGGGATTACAGTGAGGAGATTCCAAATCTTTCAACTTATAGAATCACCTCAAACTCATCCATCGAAACCTGCCGAAACAAGAAGATAAACCAGTCCAGGCTACAATGGTTGAATTAACTTCACAGACTAATTAGGTGTGTTGATGTAGTATTTCACAAAGCCACCAGTTCATAAACTCTTACACCACTAAACATCTTTAATTCTAGCAACCGATGGTTGCCAGAACATGTTTCTCAGTAAAGATCGATACGGATTAAGATGTGTTTTACATCGATTTTGCCTGATGTTAACACGCATTAATATGTAGATAACATGTTCATATAGTTCTCTTTGCTGATCCAGATAGATTACAAATCTGTTGACGAACTGGCAGACGAAAGTTTCTTAGCAGTTGTGCTTGTCTTGTTCTTCTTCAAAATGGAACCCGACTGGCAATGTAAAGAACCGAGTTAAGACCTCCAACATGCAATGGTTATGAACCATCTTATAGCACCTTGGGCACCACATTAAGCAACACAATACCCATCTCTTCGTGCCCTATAAAGCTGAAAGCTTGACAATACTAATCTTTACACGCTTGCACCATACTGCACAGGCATGACACCACTCTTATCTGCCCGTCAACAATTGCCATAAGAGTAGAAAATGTCTGGAAAGCAGTGACGGTCCTTCAACAGCCTTATCAACACTCACAGGAAGGAGATGGGCTTTAGATCTTCATCCACTCTCAACAGAATCCTTGGCAGCTCAAATAAGCTCACCAGTTCTTGGGTCAGGGATTACTTGCTTCCGAGTCTTACCTGCTTGGCTAAAACAGGTAGGTAGAGCATGCAATGAAACAAGTTGATGAGCCATACACAGAAGCCATCTTAATGCTCCTGGCTTCTTAGCCAATCCTTCTGAGAAATAAAGGTGCAACTCTATATATGAGCGTGTGTTGTATATCTAAAATTCTCGTGTTTATGAACCACTTGTAGCTTGATCATTCTTAGCTGTAGGAGAACACTCACTGCGTATGGTTATTATGCCAAGTCAAGTTTCCAAAGGACTTGTAAATTCCAGACAACATTATAATTTTGACTGCTAGTTGTACTTCCCCCTTAAATATCGAGAAGGTTTGAGCTGTGAAACCCAGAGAAAGGAGAGACAAACGTTGGAGGCCATACATGGTTGGTCATGTATTTGTGTACAATTTAGCTTCACTCCAGATGAAAGTATTCAACGATATAAACTCGACTTATCAAGACCAATCAGCCAATAGATTGAGGGAATCCACATGGTGTCTCTACTGTCTGTTGTCAGAAAAATGGATAAGATCTTGTCGCCCTATGTCCATATTATACAGTAGAAAAAAGACCCCGACGACGACTTGACTTGTGGTTTTTAGGTGTGTATCAAATACACGAGTCAATAACAAGATACGCCAGAGAGGGATCGGCAATTGAGAGGAAATGATGTTGTACACGTATTCGCCGTGTTGGCGTACGTCAATGCTTATCACGTCCGGTTTTAGTTTTGTCGTTTGACTTGACTACAAGAAAGCCATGCATGCTTTCAAAGCATATAATCTCTGGGTTATATGACCATCCAAATATGTGTTACTTAGTGTACAATTCAATGTATACAGCATTATTAACAACACATGAAACATGTATGTATTTTTATGCAACAGCAATACATGATAGTTTCAACTATTTACAATCTTTTTCTTTTGTCACAGTGGAAATCATACACAGAGAGAGAGAGAGAGAGAGAGAGAGAGAGAGAGAGAGAGAGGGAACAACTCCTCCACCTGCACCATCAACACACACAGACATGAACATACGTGTTCAACTTAAAATGGGGTGCAGGTGGCCGTGCAATGAAGCAGGTATTCATGGCAGTGGTGCAGCTGCTATTGCCTCCTTCCCCTCGTCACCAACTCCAACCAAAGACAAACAAACGCTAAGAATCCAATGTACCACAAGTTACTGCTAATTAATTTCCGCTCGATCCGGAAACGTTTCCGAGGAAATCACTTCCGCTTTGTTTTCTGAAACAAGTGTGGGTCTCACCACGAGATGTCAGCTCTTGGCCGTCCGATCCGGGGGATGGATGAAGAATTGCTGCCGGGATGGTAATGGTTGCGAAGGAAGCGTGGGTATTCCGGTAAATGTAGTGCGATGATGTCGAACGAAGGGCACTATGCGCCCATCAGCCAATGGAAGAAGTCATGAAGGCCGCTCTCCTCCGCCTCTTGCCACGCGGAACCCTCCAAGTCCCATGAGTTCCGTACCCCGTCGCCGTCGTAACGGTGGCTCCAGCGGTTGGAGAAGCGTAGAGACGAGAAGGATGAGGACGCCGAGGAGGACAGCCGATCGACGTACTCCTTCAGCAGCCTTGGCCCTCCCCCCGCCGCCTCGGCCACCGCATCCCCCGGTGGCGCCGTAGCCGCATCGGCTTCGGTGCTGGTGTTGGCATCCCCCTGCTTCTCCACCTTCTCCGTCCGTCGCGTGATCCTCGCCATCACCGCCTCCACCTCCTCGTCCACCAGGTACTCGAACGACGACCCTATCGAGTACGTCCTCAGGGACGACGGAAGCGGAGCTGGCAGTGGCGGAGGATTTCCCGATAACTCCCCCGACGGTGTCATCCGGCGGCTGACGCTTCCTATCTCGATCCGGAAGCTGCCTAATCTCGAGGAGTCAGGTTCGTCGGAGAGTGGCGGCACAGCCGACGGGAGCGCTGGAAGTAGCGAGGCGGGAAGGGAAACGGAAGCTCGGCAGAGGGGGCAAGAAGGAGTGTTCTGCAGCCAGGGGTCGACGCAGGAGGAGTGGAAGGCGTGGCGACAGGCAGGCAGGAGACGGAGCTCGTCGTGGCGGCGGAGAGGGGAGAGGCAGACGGCGCAGTCTGGCGAGGACTTGTGGCTGGCGGCTAGTGAGTAGACAGGGAGCGAGTTGGCCTTCTCCTGGTCGAAGGGTACAAAGTTGGCGGCGGCGATGGTTGAGGAGGAGGCGGATCGGGAACGGTCGAGCGGCAACGGCAAGGCGGCGACAGAGGAGCCGCGGCGGCAGGAGAGGAAGCGAAGGAAAAGGTGGATGGAGAAGGAGGCGAGCACGACAAAGACAATGATGGCGGCGATTATGATCAGGCTCACGCTGAGGGATACAGAAGATGAATTGGCAGGGGGCTGAGGAGGAAGCGAGTCCATCGCGTTAACGGGAGAAGCAAAGCTTTGTGTGTGAGCTCATATATATAAGCATATATCGTATTGGTCGACTTTCTATTTAATTCTTTTAGTATATTGCTTTCCTTTTCTTGGTGACGAAAGTGGCCTCATAATATGGAATTGGAATTGAAAATAGGTTCGAGTAAGCATAGTGATTTAATATAATTTAAAAAACCTATTTTTTAAAATATATCGAATAGATAAATTGAACACCTTTTCTTTTATTTTTAAAGGAAACCTCCCCTTTCTTCCTCCAATTAAATCGATTTAATCTATTAATCCAAACCGGTTCAAATTAATATTATATATATTATAAGTTTAATAATAAATAATAATTTTTTAATTAATAAATACAATTATTTAAAATATAATAAAACATAACACAATAATATTAATTATATACTAAAAAAAATTAAAAATAGATCAATAAATCATGTTTCTGTTGAGACATTTGAGTTGGTCAGTGTATTATTTTACAATTAATAGACCTCAGATTTGAATCAATGTGTGACTGATTTTTTTTACATAATAATACATTCTATTATTTTAATTAACATTTTAATACAAAATCATTTAAATAAAAAAAATAATATTTATATACACCTTATGTAGATATTTTCATCTTAGAAACCAATGTATTTCATACTTGAATCCCTATTCTCATTATTTTAACAGAATTAAGATAAAAACCTCTCTACATAAGAATGAATTTCTCTAGCAAATTCATGCTATATATATATATATATATATATATACGCTCATTCTCTATGACTATTAAGGTTTCTTTTCTGAAAACTATTGCGTATTTTCCGCGTTAATCCAACTCCATGCGTGGCTGATAAGACAAAGGCGCGCGCTCTCTCTCTCTCTCTCTCTCCCCCCTCCACATAAGAACGAAGACAAAATGACTTGTTTGCCGGCCTCCAGACTGAGAATTATAAATAAAGAGATGGCAAGTCATAGCAAGCAAGAGAAGAAGCCTCGCAAGTTCGTAATGCTTCAAGAAATTAGTGATGCATGCTTGGTATCGTGAATCCATTAGCCATGAATGCTGCCGAAAGATTCTTCATGTTATCACACGCCATCGTTAGAATTGCTCCATCTTCCTTCTGCATCCTGCTTCTTGTCCAAGCACGTACACAGTATGATAGAGAGCTGACCGCAAAACCATGCTCTCGCTCGGTTTGCGGATATGACGGATGCCGTCATTGGCCTCAACTTTTCTTTGTATACGTAACGGGGAGTTGTATGTCGTTAGGAAACCCACGCATGCATGCATGCCTGCCTGCATCCTAATTTGCTTCTTTACTACTCCAACTAGGAATCTGTATATTGATCATCTTAAACTTTTAGAACTACCGATCACCCTTTGTTTATGAAAGGGTCAAATATTCTTTAATTATGTGATTTGCACAAATCATGAAGTCATGGGAGCAATTGAGGAATGTCAAATCTTTTTTATAAGAAGACTATAGATTGGTCAGAACCATAATTAAAGAATTGTGATCTCGTTTCTTTTCGAGCCTCTTCTGATGCCTCATATATATCCAACAACAAAAATTGATGCCACGGCTGAATTCAATGCTTGCTATGGATGTGCTTACAAAGCTTTTAACCACACAGAAAAAGAATGCGAGAAGTGAAACAAGACATGCATAGAAGAGTAGTCGAGTTGTCTCAAGTTTACGCAGAAGCGCAGTGTCATAAACATTTGACTTGGATATGGCTGTTGATCTGCAGGAAATAAAAATGGTGGTGGTCAACATTCCTAATCCATGATAAGCATCCCAAGGTTTTCTTTGGTGCTAAGTTTTCTTCCCTACTACTTGTGACATCATTCCAATTCCTAACCCATACATAAGAAACTTGTCATACTCTCTGATCTATTCAAAGTTTGACCAAGTTGGCGCATTAGCTGATCCCTCACCTAAACTATTTTGGATACCACTTGAATCACCATATATTGATCAACACTTGGGCAATTCCCTTTTTCTTTAATGGGGATGTTGGAGGCATTGGAATAAAGATGATGCACAATGCAACATATAGATGAGCTGCAAGAGTACTTAAACCTTTTCATCAGCTAATGATTTATGCTGATGCAAGTTCAAAGTTCCATCTATATATAGATCTAAATTGCTTTCTTGATAATTTATTTTTATATTATATATATATATATATATATAATATATATATATATATATATATATATATATATATATATATATATATATATATATATATATATATATATATATATATATATATATATATATATATATATATATATATATATATAATGTATGGGAAATTGGATCTCTTCTACAAATCAGATGTGAATATTTGGTAAGGAAACAATGCAAATCCGGTCAATAATTGTAATCACAGGCCAGTGGAGAATCGATTGGAACATATAAAGGAAAATAGGCTTATCTGAACTTAAAAATGCATTCATATATCTGAAATGGGATAACACTAAAATGTTCTTCAGTCATGGTTAGGACCTTTTTCTTTTCAAGTACTAAGAGAAGAGACTATTTTTAGAATTGTCCGAAGAGGTGCCAACTCTTAATCATATTTGTAGAGGATATCAATCCTTAAATCAGGAAAGAAGCAGAGAAGCAGTAAGTTAATTTGTAGGAGCAGATGAGTCTCTTATCATTAGCTTAGGCATAAGCATTTTGGATCTATGGTTTAAATCTATGAGGTTAATGTGTCAGTTAATACCTATGTTCCTATGTAGAAAATAAATCTGACAGTGCTATGACAGTTTAGTCTATCTAATACCTTGAAAAGCTTCCTTGGGCCTAAAGGAGCCACGGGCTGCCGGACGTCATGGTCATTTTGGCTTTCAAGGCAATGCAATGGGTATTAGTTGTTTGATTCTATGAAGTACATGAATATAATTATTGTTTCAAGACAACAAACGGACTACTAGCTGATGATTGGCAAGTGGGAACCGAGGATTGCATTCATTGTTGTTTCTAACTTGTGCCGGCTAGCAAATGCTGGGCTTACACGGTACTGTTGCTTGGTGCTGGCCAATTTTGATTGCACATTGATCTCAAGCTGCATTGTCGTCATAGCAAGCAACTACAGGGCAAATGGGTGTTTTGCCTGGACACGTTACCACCATTGCAGAGGGGAATGAAGTTACCAAGTATTTCGATAGCAGTGGGTTTGCCATTTGCACGCCAACTCTGTTACTGACATAGTTGCTGTTGGCCACATTGATACAAGGCTGGTCCTAAAAGGACTCGAGGACTTCACCCAGAAAAGGCTGAAGCCCGGATTGGTGTTGATGTTCATAGTGCATTGAATGCTGCACTAGCTGGTTGAGTATTGGTATTTATCCCTTGAGATATGATCCTCTTGACGCATGATTGAACAGGAGGAAAGAGGTGCAAATGTAATAATTTTTTGTGGGATAAGGAAATGGTGAAGTCCCTAAGCAATCTGCAGCAACATAACCTGTTATGTGCCATGGTTAAACATGATCAAATTGGGAATTCGGAGAAGCTAATTATTTGTCTTCGTTATAGATTTTTCTCCTTTGGTTATGGCCAGCCAAGACTTGCAACTGAGAGATAACAAGTAATGCAATCACACTGACATAGTGATATGCAATTATAAAGTTTTCTCCAATTATAATTAAAATCCATAATGTTTTAACTATTTAGGATCAATCGTATGGATTTTTTTTTTTTTGTCACATGTAAAAATCGACATCTTTTCTCAAATTAAGAGTATTCAAATCTCTTTAGCATAATCATTATCACTAAATCCACAACTACTTCTTGAAAAATCTATTACAATAATTGCTTTTCATTATAATTGGAAGCTAATCGTGTAACTGATTGGTTAAAAAATCTTAGAAAATTTTCACACACAAACACACACACACACAAAACATGGCAGGAAATTAAAAAAAAGGGAGTTGATGGTCATTTCAAGCCTTTTGTTTTAAACATTAATCTTTAGTGTTATTTATGAGGTGTTATTTATTTTAAGTAGTAGTGGTTATGGTGTTCATATATCTATGCTTTTAAGGTGATTCATAATCTAATTAACAAATTCTAACTAGCATAATTTAATGTAAAGATTAAAACTAGTGAGTTTTCTGTCATCCGAAATTGGACTTTCTGTCAATTGTTTTGCAGTGAGTTGACATCACTAGCAAGTATGCACACATGAAACTAGACCTTCACATATTTTATTGTAAGCAGACTAACATCGGATACTGCACTTGAAAATTAGGTAGTGAGATAGAACTGAAGTCGGATACCCTCTCGGTCCTCTCACACGTCGTGGCTGTGTTTCTTCTTAAAGTTTCCATCTTAGTGTTATCCAGAGGATCATTTGTCTAAAGGACCCCAAGGGATAAGTCAATTTTATATGTAAAACGATACCCTCCCTTTGAGAATTGGCATCAGCTCAATTATAATGGCTCTAGCAATATGGATACTGCTGGAGAGCCCGGTTTTCTTATCTGGAATGACAATGAGCAATGAACATGCCGATGCTCGACAATTAATTGGTTGCATCGATGGAAGGGCTTGTTGTTGCATATAGAACTTGATGCACTTACATGTGACTGTACACACAGAAACCATTGAGGATCAAACAAGTCGCAATGGCTATTGCAGCAACAAAATTAAAATTTATATCACAGAATAGAAATTAACCAGAGATAAAATGATATTCTTAATACATTTAGTAGAGATTGATGCTTTAAAATCAACACTCTTGGTATTTAATTATTTTTATTAGCTACTAATTTAAGCATCAATCTTTGATGGCATATTCTCAGTTCAATTGAATGATTCAATACTATCGAGTGAATGACAATGATTCTAATAATTTTTCTATATTCTTTTCATTCAAGAATTGGATAAATTATTGGGTCAAGTAAACGGTGATAATTTAAAGTAGTTTTCTTTGATTGCTTTTGGTGAATAGATTATTTGACATAACATAATATCTTTAATAGCAATTAACTTAAGATAAATTGATGTCCTTAATATATTGCATGTCCTTAATACATTACAATAGAGATTGATGCTCTAAAATCATACTCCTAAGTACTTAATTGTTTGATGATAAATTCTTAGTCAATTGGACACGGAGTCGATGATTTGAATGATTTTTCTTTGTTTTCTCCCATCAAGAATTGAACAAATTAACTAAGATAGTAATTCAAAATAGTTTTCTTTGGTTGCTTTTAGTGAATGGATTATTTGACATGCCATGATGGCCTAAATAGTAATTAACTTGAGAAAACTAATATCGTTAAGATATTACAATAGAGATTAAAGATCCAAATCAACACTTTTAAATATTTGATTGATTATATTAGTCGTTAATTTAATCATCGACCTTTAATAACGAATTCTCGTTCAATTGAATGATTCAATATATTAGTGGAGTCAAGTAAATGACAATGATTTAAGTGACTTTTCTTTGTTTTCTCCAATCAAGAATTAGACAAATTGTTGGGTCAATTAAACTGATAGTGATTAATTTGAGAAAACTAATGTGATATTGTAATATAGATTAAAGCTTTAAAATCAACACTTCTATGTGATTACTTATGTTAACCATTGATTTAATCACCAACCTTTAATGATAAATTCTTAAATTCTCATTCAATTGAATGATTCAACACATTAGTGGAGTCAAGTAAATGACAATGATTTGAGAGACTTTTCTGTGTTGTCTCCCATCAAGAATTAAACAAATTACTAGGTCAAGTAAATGATAGTGATTTGAAATAGCTTTCTTTGATTGTCTTTCGATTATTTGATATGACATAATATCCTGAATAATAATTAACTTGAGAAAATTAATATCCTTAAGACATTGCAATAGAGATTAAAGCTCCAAAATTAATACTTCTAGGTATTTGATTGCTTAGGTTAGTCATTGATTCAATCACCAACTTTCAATAATAAATTTTCGTTCAATTGAATGATTTAACACATTAGTAGAGTCAAATAAATGATAATGATTTGTGTGACTTTTCTTTGTTTTCTTCTATCAAGAATTAAATAAATTGTTCGGTCAAGTAAACTGATAGTGATTCGAAATAGTTTTCTTTAGTTGCCTTCGATGAATGGATTATTTGGCATAACATGATATCCTAAATAGTAATTAATTTGAGAAAACTAATGTGATATTGTAATATAGATTAAAGCTTTAAAATCAACACTTCTATGTGATTACTTATGTTAACCATTGATTTAATCACCAACCTTTAATGATAAATTCTTAAATTCTCATTCAATTGAATGATTCAACACATTAGTGGAGTCAAGTAAATGACAATGATTTGAGAGACTTTTCTGTGTTGTCTCCCATCAAGAATTAAACAAATTACTAGGTCAAGTAAATGATAGTGATTTGAAATAGCTTTCTTTGATTGTCTTTCGATTATTTGATATGACATAATATCCTGAATAATAATTAACTTGAGAAAATTAATATCCTTAAGACATTGCAATAGAGATTAAAGCTCCAAAATTAATACTTCTAGGTATTTGATTGCTTAGGTTAGTCATTGATTCAATCACCAACTTTCAATAATAAATTTTCGTTCAATTGAATGATTCAACACATTAGTGGAGTCAAGTAAATGACAATGATTTGAAGAGTCAAATAAATGATAAGATTTGTGTGACTTTCTTTGTTTTCTTCTATCAAGAATTAAATAAATTGTTCGGTCAAGTAACTGATCGTGATTCGAAATAGTTTTCTTTAGTTGCCTTCGATGAATGGTTACTTTGGCATAACCTTGATATCCTAAATAGTAATTAATTTGAGAAAACTAATGTGATATTGTAATATAGATTAAAGCTTTAAATCAACACTTCTATGTGATTACTTATGTTAACCATTGATTTAATCACCAACCTTTAATGATAAATTCTTAAATTCTCATTCAATTGAATGATTCAACACATTAGTGGAGTCAAGTAAATGACAATGATTTGAGAGACTTTTCTGTGTTGTCTCCCATCAAGAATTAAACAAATTACTAGGTCAAGTAAATGATAGTGATTTGAAATAGCTTTCTTTGATTGTCTTTCGATTATTTGATATGACATAATATCCTGAATAATAATTAACTTGAGAAAATTAATATCCTTAAGACATTGCAATAGAGATTAAAGCTCCAAAATTAATACTTCTAGGTATTTGATTGCTTAGGTTAGTCATTGATTCAATCACCAACTTTCAATAATAAATTTTCGTTCAATTGAATGATTTAACACATTAGTAGAGTCAAATAAATGATAATGATTTGTGTGACTTTTCTTTGTTTTCTTCTATCAAGAATAAATAAATTGTTCGGTCAAGTCTTTAAAATCAGTATTTCTAAGTATATGCTTACTTATGTTAATCATTGATTTAATCATCAACCTTTAATGATAAATTCTCACTCAATGATGATTCAACACATAGTGGAGTCAAGTAAATGACAATGATTTAAGAGACTTTTCTTTGTTGTCTCCCATCAAGAATTAAACAAATTGCTAGATCAGTGAATGATAGTGATTTGAAATAGCTTTCTTGGTGTCTTTGAATGGATTATTTGACATGACATAATATCCTGATAATAATTAACTTGAGAAAATTAATATCCTTAAGACATTGCAATAGAGATTAAAGCTCCAAAATTTAACACTTCTAAGTATTTAATTGCTTATGTTAGTCATTGATTTAATCACCGATCTTTAATGATAAATTCTTGCTCAATTGAATGAATCAACACATTAGCGGAGTCAAGTGAATGATAATGATTTGAATAATTTTTTTTATTTTTTCCAATCAAAAATTAAACAAATGGCTGGGACAAGTAAATGATAGTGATTTAAAATATTTTTTTTTGTTGCCTTTAGTGAATGAATTATTTGACATGGCATGATATCTTGAATAGTAATTAACTTGAGAAAAACTAATAATATTCTTAAGACTTTACAATAGATATTAAAGCTCTAAAATTAAACACTTCTAAATATTTGATTGCTTATGTTAGCCATTGATTCAATCACCAACCTTTAATGATAAATTCTTGCTCAATTGAATGATTCAATAATTAGTGGAGTCAATTAAATGATAGTGATTTAAGTGACTTTTCTTTGTTTTCTCTAATCAAGAATTAAACAAATTACTGCATCGAGTAAATGATAGTGATTTGAAATAGCTTTTTATGTTTGCCTAGGATTATTTCACATGATATGATATTCTAAATAGTAATTAACTTGAAAAAAATTAATGTCCTTAAGATATTATAATAGAGAATGATAGTCAAATAAATGATAATAATTTAAGTGACCTTGTTTCCTCCATTCAAGAATTGAATAAATCACTGGGTTAAGTAAATGATAGTGTTTTGAGGTAATTTTCTTTGATTGCTTAAGATTATTTGACATGATATTCGATTGTAGATGAAAGATCTTCCCGGTTTTGGTTATAAATATCATGTCACGTAAAAATATATGGTATTGATAAAAAAGGATAAGTGACTTAAATGCTTGTCTAATAATCCATTTTAGAAATACGTTGAGTTAATACAAATAGAAAGCATGTAATCTTCGGTGTATATTCATAGAAAGATGGGTGTCTAGGAGAAATCTTAGACAAGTATAATTAATACACGATAAGTATAATTCGTATCCGTAATTAGTAAATCTCTTAGACAATAGCAATGCTTACTTCAATAGTCTATTAATAATTAATACTTATGAATACAAATAATAAGTCAACTCCAACATTGTATTGTCTATGAGAAATCAATTCATTGAATAGACGAGTATATGCCATCTTCACAAAAAAACAAACAAACATACGAGTAATTAAGTGCAGCTGCATAACTGTAAATAATTATTACTTTCCTATTGTTTGGTAATAAAAAAAAGCATATATTTATACATCTGTTGGGATTAACAAAAAAGCATATAACATTGTGAGAACCCAACGGTTCCACCAAAAAATAATAATAATAATTAATGCACCTTACAATTTAAGAATCATGGTACAAAGTTGAGATCAAAAGAGTGCTATTTTGCCATAAATTTCATGCTACGATGATGCTTTTAACTTCCAACACCAATCGCCAATCATACCGTCGGATGTCTGCTTATATATGCGATTAAGATCGGTTAGTGATATTATTTGATGAATAATGAATACATCATTTCCAAGAAGGTTTGACTGGTAGATTAGGATTATGACAAGGAAATACATCATTTCCAAGAATGTTTGACTGGTAGATTAGGATTTTGACAAGGAATGCGACACCTGTGGTGGAAAGTAAGCGAGCAATCGAAAAGCCTCCACCATACGCGAGTTTCCATTTTGTTTTAGCCTCATTCAGGAGTTACCTCCTGACAACTTTCTCCACCAACGGGGCACCCACGCATGCGTTACGCAAATATGAACTTATATACAGACACGAGGCTTTAGGGGTAGAGCTCACCGTAAAACATGGGCGGGAGAACCCCTCTTCTTGTCCTCACCTTTTCTCTTGCTGTTCTGAGCATTGAGCTTGGGATTTCTCATGGCTGTCGAGAGACGGAGAGGAAAGCCCTCATCGACTTCAGGCGTGGACTTCATGATCCTTCCAATCGTCTCTCCTCCTGGGTCGGCGAGGACTGTTGTGCGTGGGAAGGAGTTGGCTGCAGCAACATCTCTGGTCATGTTATCAAGTTGGATCTTCGAAATAGACGACGAATGGATCTATATGAAGGCTGCACTCATCAGGAGGTGTACTACTTGTTGGATGATGATCCAGGATGCAATTGGGCAGTGCGCGGTGACATAACTCCATCACTGCGTTCTCTCCAACAACTTAGTCACCTGGACCTCAGCGGCAACTATTTTACACATAAACATATCCCCAGGTTCTTGGGAGCTTTCAAAAGACTAACATATCTTAACCTCTCAGGTGCAGGCTTCGTGGGTAGAGTACCTGACCAACTCGGAAATCTATCCACTTTGCAGCACCTCGACCTTTCTTATAACTGCTATTTGGATGATGAAGGTGATGGCTTCTTCTGCTTGTACCTTGAGAACACGAGATGGATCTCTATGCTCACTTCCCTTCGGCATCTTAACATGACTCGTGTCCGTTTTACAAATGCGGCCAACTGATTCCAAGATTTGAATGCACTACCACATATACAAGAGATTGAATTACGTTCTTGTGAATTAGGGATCTTTCCACGTTCGCTGTCTCATGTCAACTTCACATCTCTCACCACTCTTGATTTACGAGGCAATGATATAAACTCCACCATACCAGATTGGGTGTTCAATATTACTAGCCTCGAGTTCCTTTATCTTGGTGGGAATGACCTATATGGGTTCTTTCCTTATTCTGTTACGAGGTTAACATCTCTCAAGGCACTCGACTTATCTGGGAGTGTGTTCCAAGATGGCTTCATGCGATTAGCTCCTATATCCAACCTCTGCAAGCTCCAAATTCTCAATCTACGCCATGTGCCTATTAATGATGTGCTTACCAATTTAAAAATGGTTTTCTCCGGATGTCTTAGGAATAGCATAGAGGAATTGTACCTCGGAGGCACCCAACTGAGTGGTTTCTTTCCGGATTGGCTAGGGAACATCAAGAATCTTAAATCTCTTGATCTTTCTTTCAACTCTATCTATGGATCAGTGCCTGCATCTATCGGGAATCTATCATTGCTGCAACATTTGTATTTAGAATCCAATGAGTTGAATGGGACGATTTCGAAAGGCATCGGACAACTGAAGAGCCTTGTTGTTTTGGATCTCCACGATAACTCGTTGAGCTTATTGGAGGATGACTTGGTTAATCTATCGAGTTTGAAATATTTGGACATTTCGTACAACTTCATTGAATTGAACAAAAGCGATGATTGGATCCCTCCTTTTCGGCTTCAAAGTCTCTTGATGGATTTCTGCCAAATAGGGCCCACGCCCCGATTTCCAAAATGGCTCCGAACACAAACTACTCTTCGTCAACTACATTTGTCAAGTGCAGGTATCAAAGATATGTTTTTCGACAGGCTTCCTTCTAGTCTTGAGTATTTGGATCTTTCTTATAACTCTCTCCATGGATCAATGCTTGCGTCTCTTGGAAACCTCTCTATGCTGCGATTTTTGGATTTAGGATCCAACAATTTGAATGGGATGCTTCCGGAAGGCATCAAACGGTTGAAGGGCCTCATGTATTTGGATCTCGACAATAACTCATTGAGCTTATCGGAGGACGACCTTGCTAATCTATCAAGTTTGAAATATTTGTTCATTTCATATAACTCTATATACTTGAACAAAAGCGATGATTGGATCCCTCCCTTTCAGCTTAACACTCTTTTGATAGGATTCTGCCAAATACTGCCCATACCCCAATTTCCGAAATGGCTCCGAACACAAACCACTCTTAGTGAATTATATTTATCAAATACAGGGATCAAAGAAACAATTCCCAACTGGCTTCCATCCGGTCTCCAATATTTGGATCTATCCGATAACAAGATTACAGGTGAGATACCACAATTCTTTCCAAAATTAAAAGATTTATCTCTTTCAAATAACTCATTGTCGGGACATCTTCCACCAAGAATCTCAAACACAATGCCAAATTTACAATGGTTTGATCTATCTACAAATAATATGAGTGGTGAGATTCCCTTTTCTTATTGTCAATTGAGGAATTTGGAAGGGCTTCAGCTGTCCGAAAATAAGTTGTCAGGAGAGGTTCCTAATTGCTGGAAAAATTCATCAAATTTACTTCTTTTAGACTTATCAAGCAACAAATTAGTAGGTGGAGTCCCTGATTCGCTCTGTAATTTGCAAACGCTAGAGTCACTGCACTTGAGTCACAATAATTTCTCCGGGCAGATTCCTCGTTGTTTAAAGAGTTGCAGAGAACTATCTACTCTCGACTTGGGCCACAACAACTTTATCGGGAACATACCAACTTGGATTGGAGAAAGCCTATTGTCCCTAAAGACACTTAGCTTACGCTCCAATGCCTTCACCGGCAGCATTCCTCAATTATCTTCTCTACCATCTCTCCGTATCTTAGATCTCTCCAACAACAATCTTTCAGGAACAAGTATACCACCTCCAGACAACTTGTCAATTGATGCACTTATTGATCTCTCCACAACGATACCACAGAGCTTTGGGGACTTCAGTGCGTTAAAAAGCGCTCCTACTTATCAGTGTTGTTACTTCAACACCGGTCGACTCGATGAGGAAGATATGTGGCTCTTCATAAAAGGAAGTGAAATCAAGTATACCACCTCCAGACAACTTTCAATTGATGCACTTATTGATCTCTTACAATTACTATCTGGAAACATCCCTGAAGAGCTGGGGAATTTGCATGGATTGCGGAGCTTAAATCTATCCAGAAATTACCTTACAGGTCAGATACCATGGAGCATTGGCGGAATGAAACAACTGGAAGTTCTCGATCTATCAAGAAATAATCTCTCGGGTGTAATTCCTTCCGGTTTGGCAGCTTTGAATTTCTTGAACCAATTGAATTTGTCATATAACAATCTTTCAGGAAGGATTCCCACTGGCAACCAGTTGCAAACTTTAAATGATCCATCTGCTTATGCTGGTAATCCAAATCTTTGTGGCCCTCCTCTCCCCAAAAATTGTATGGTGAATATAGCGAAGGCCATTGAAGAAGAGCAAAATGAAGATTCTTCTGAGAGCAGAATGGAAACACTTTGGTTATACACGAGCATCACACTAGGATTTATTACCGGATTTTGGGCGATTTGTGGAAGCCTTTTGTTGCGACGGACATGGAGGATCACGTACTTCCGTGCCATTGATAACATGTTTGACAAGCTATACGTGGTGATGGTAGTGACCGTGGCAAAATACAAAAGGAAGCTTTGATGACTCTGTTGTTAGAGTGGGTCGACATGACTCATCCGACTTAAGCAATAGCAATGGCATTGGTATCGATCAGTATGTGATACGCTCATGGTTTGCATGTCTTTTCATAACACACCGTCGTCACATGATTTTAATGTTTCATTTTTGTGCATGCTATAGTGACTCTGTTATATGATCTGTTGATGTTTGTCGACATAGTTGTTTGTCAAAACTTTATGTCATCAAAATATGAGTCCTCTGCCTATGGTTTATGAGCTGTTATTTGTTTCATGCAGCAGTGGTTATGGTGTTCATATATCTATGCTTGTAAGGTGGATTCATAATCTAATTAATAAATTCTAACTCTGTTGTAAGAGGGGGTCGACATGACTCATCCAACTTAAGCAATAGCAATAGCAATAGCATTAGTATCAATCAGTATGTAATACGCTCAAGGCTTGTATGTCATGTCACAAATCGTTAGAGTTTTAGCTTGACAGCATCCAGGAAAACCGTAGCATGGGTTTCATTGGACTTATTATTGACACTAACAAGAACTAAATTACATTATCATCACATTAAATTATAAGATGGATCATTGGAGTAGACTAAGAGGAAACAAGAAGCTCATCTCCACATGGAGACACCTCACAAATGTTTAATTAGAGCACCACTTTGTTCCTGCTACATTACAGTAATTCTAGGGTGCTCATCATAATACATACACATATCTATCTATCTATCTATCTATATATTGCATAATATAAAAGTGTAGGAAGAAATAAAGACTTGTTATTTCAAGGGTGAAGTGTATCGAGACATGTTCCACATTGGCAAAAGCTTAGATCTAAACAATCTACATTGAGACTATAATGTGTATGCTTGTAATAAAGATGTTTTTTTTTTCCTTTATTTATGCAAACTTGTTTTAAGTTGAGAAATACTTATTTTGATGTTTGACAAATTCCCTTCTTCGTATCACCGCACCTTCAAATTTTCCTCCTTTTTTCTTTCTTCTTCATATTATCCCATTGGTTTTAGCAAACAAAAAAGATTATGTAATTTTTTTCTTTTAAGTAAAGAAATACATGTAAAATATCACAAAAGAACTCAACCTCAGAGTATCTCACATTATAAATTGACAAGAGTAACATGGACACCAAATCAATCAAACAATTCAATAGGAAATATTCTGTTTGGCTTTAGACAAACCTTACACACATTTTTCTTTGTATCGATTGCTACCTAAAGGAGGCACACTCGCTGAACATCATGTGCACTTCTTCACCCTAAACAAATATATACGTATATTATACATAAGGAGGAAGCAATATGGTTTATTGGACCATCGATTATTGTTTTGGTTAACGCCTTCATTAGTAATGTCTTAATTGATAATACAATGGGCCTTTCTCGGCTTAAATTTGCGTAATTGAATCCTTGTACATTTAAATTAAAATGTCGAAAAGATAAGCAAAAATACCATGAATATTCTTATTGACACAGAAGAGTTATTAATAATTGAGTTTCTACATCTCTATTCCACTGGTCAAACGTGAATGATTAAAGTTTTTGGATTTTGCTAAACTAAGGGATTGATACGAAAAGATATCTGTCTTTAATCAAAACTTTGACACAGGGGTACCAATTTAATTTAAAAAATAAAAATTAATTTACTGTATTTACTATGTCAATAGGAATTAGAATATAATATATTCTCTAGATCGTGAAATATTGTTCTCCTAACCACTTACGACAAGTACGTGAGTGTATCCACCCCTAAATAGTATATATAGTAGATTATATTTACTATTTTACCCATAAACTTTGTTTTGTCATGGTCTCGTTGTAGGCTGTCTTCACTGTATTATGAGAATCACCACCACAATGATGTTAATGTTGCACCATCTCCGTTTTGCTTTGTCATGATAATGACTCCCACAACGACCACCTCCATAGTAACAACCCCTATGACGACAACCTTCGAGACCCCTAGAACCTCCCTCCTCTGACTCCCTTGTTCATATCTCAATCGGAGGAATTGAGGAAGAGAGGTCTTAAGGGTAACGTGATCTTAGTGTACTGTGACAATAATGACAAACATAAGATGGAGATAGTGGACGAGATGGACGAGAGCACTAGCATGAAGCTTCCTCGAGCAGGCGACGTGACTTTAGATGTACTACGATAACGAAAAATAAGAGTGAGAGCGAGGGTAAGACTAAAACGATGGACAAAGACGCGAGCACAAAGCTAATGTTAGAAGCAAGAGATGCAGGGCAAGGTGGAGTAAAGATAATCTCGTCTTTTAAAAAATAAGAAATATTTTATAAAAAGTAAGCAAAAAGGGGAGCTCTCAAGGAACAAATAGAAAAACAATGATTTTTTTAGATGTCATATAATAATTATAATTATAATACTAATAATTTTGCCCAACTTTTAATCGTCGTCTCGGCGTCTCCACCGCCGATACAGCAACGCTTCGTTTCTTCGTAACTAATCCTTTTCCTACTACTTTGGAGGAAGAAGCGGCGATCTCGAGTTCGAGGAGCTGAGCTGCCGCATCTCAGGGACGCCACGGAAACTAAGGCGGTTGCCGGTGAAAGAGGAAGGAAGAGCCAAGATGTCGGAGGATCGACTGGCTTTAACTACGGCGACGTCACTGCGTCCCATTAGCATTAGAAGTGTTCAGGGTTTGGAGGGAAATAATGTGATGACACTGAACTGCTTGATCGCTACATGCATCATATATTATCGTATCAACCACACCGAATCAACTCACAGAGGGCAGACCAGGCAAGCTATTCCAATGGTTTGTTGGCATGGATCCCGCGACCGGTCGCGGTTTGGAAGCCACCTGTTCGTCTCTCTCTCTCTCTCTCTCTCTCTCTCTCTCTCCACAACACCACCCACCCCATTAATGTTGTACCTTCCACCACTTTATACACCAACCTTCTCCTTCTCCCTTCAGAAACCGATCCCCTAACCCCGCCCCTCTGTCCATCTGTCACTACATCCTAGCAGAATTCGAGCTCGTGGGCTCCTCTTCCTTTTGCTCCTCCTCCTCCACTGCCTCTGATGGATCTTCAAGCACGGTCGAAATCCAAGTTGCCTCATAATATCGAAATGAAATTGATAATAGGTTCGAGTAAGCATCGTGGTTTAATATAATTAATTTATTTAATTATTGAACAGATAAATTAAACCGATCAATTGAACACTTTTTTTTTATTTTTAAAGAGAATTTCCCCTTTCTTCCTCCAATTGAATCGATTTTATCTATTAATCCAAACCGGTTCAAATTAATATTATATATTATAAGTTTAATAATAAATAAATTGTTTATTTAATTAAACAAATAAAATATATATATAATTATTTAAAATATGATAAAACATATCACAATAATATTGATTATCTATTAATAAAAATTGAAATTGATCAATAAAATATTTAAATATTAATCAAAGAGAATGTGATTATAGTGCTACGTAAAATAATATATCATATCATATTTCGTTTAGACATTCGAGTTGATTAGTATGTTACTGTATAATTAATAGGTATCATATTTGAAACAATGTACGAGTAAACTTTTTTTATTTTTTAAACTAACAATAAATTCTATAATTTTAATTAACATTTTAATACAAAATCATTTAAATAAAAAAGTAATATTTATATACTTATGTAGAGGTTTTCATCTTAGAAACCAATATATTTCATACTTGAATCCCTATTCTCATTATTTTAACAGAATTAAGATAAAAACCTCTACATAAGCATGAATTTCTCTAGCAAATTCATGCTAAATATATATAGCGCTCAGTCTCTAAGACTATTAAGGTTTCTTTTCTGAAAACTATTGCGTATTTTCCGCGTTAATCCAACTCCATGCATGGCTGATAAGACAAAGGCGGTCTCTCTCTCTCTCTCTCTCTCCCCTCCACATAAGAACGAAGACAGAATGACTTGTTTGCCGGCCTCCGGACTGAGAATTATAAATAAAGAGATGGCAAGTCATAGCAAGCAAGAGAAGAAACCTCGCAAGTTCGTAATGCTTCAAGAAATTAGTGATGCATGCTTGGTATCGTGAATCCATTAGCCATGAATGCTGCTGAAAGATTCATCATCTTATCACACGCCATCGTTTAAATTGATCCATCTTCCTTCTGCATCCTGCCTCTTGTCCAAGCATGTACACAGTATGATAGAGAGCTGACCGCAAAACCATGCTCTCGCTCGGTTTGCGGATATGACGGATGCCGTCATTGGCCTCAACTTTTCTTTGTATACTTAACGGGGAGTTGTATGTCGTTAGGAAACCCACGCATGCATGCATGCCTGCCTGCATCCTAATTTGCTTCTTTACTGCTCCAACTAGGATTCTGTATCTTGATCATCTTAAACTTTTAGAACTACCGATCACCCTTTGTTTATGAAAGGGTCAAATATTCTTTAATTATGTGATTTACCCAAATCATGAAGTCGTGGGAGCAATTGAGGAATGTCAAATCCTTTTTATAAGAAGACTATAGATTGGTTAGAACCATAATTAAAGAATTGTGATCTCGTTTCTTTTGGAGCCTCTTCTGATGCCTCATATATATCCAACAAAAAAAATTGATACCACTGCTGAATCCAATGCTTGCTTCGGATGTACTTATAGAGCTTTCAACGACACAAAAAAAGAATGCGAGAAGTGAAACATGACATGCATAGAAGAGAAATATAGTTGTCTCAAGTTTACACAGAAGCGCAGTGTCATAAACATTTGACTTGGGTATGGCTGTTGATCTGCAGGAAATCAAAATGGTGGTGGTCAACATTTCCTAATCCATGATAAGCCTCTCAAGGTTCTCTTTGGTGATAAGTTTTCTTTCCACTATTTGTGACATCATTCCAATTCCTAACCCATACATAAGAAACTTGTCATACTATCTGATCTATTCAAAGCTTTTACCATGTTGGTGCATTAGCTGATCCCTCACCTAAACTATTTTGGATACCACTTGAATCACCAAATATTGGTCAACACTTGGGCAATTCCCTTTTTCTTTAACGGGGATGTAGGAGGCATTGGAACAAAGATGATGCACAATGCAACAATTAGATGAGCTGGAACAGTACTTAAACCTTTTCATCAGCTAATGATTTATGCTGATGCAAGTTCAAAGATCCATCTATATATAGACCTAAATTGCTTTCTTGATCATTTATTTTATGTTCTTATATATATATATATATATATATATATATATAAATTGGACCTCTTCTAAAAATCAGATGTGAATATTTGGTAAGGAAACTTGAAGATTGCAAATCCGGTCAATAATTGTAATCACAGGCTAGTAGAGAGTCGACTGGAACATATAATGGAAAATAGGCTTATCTGAACTTAAAAATGCATTCATATATCTGAAATGGAGTAACATTAAAAGGTTTTTCAATCATGGTTAGGACCTTTTGCTTTTCAAGTACTAAGAGAAGAGACTACCTTTAGAATTATCCGAAGAGGTGCCAACTCTTAATCATATTTGTAGAGGATATCAATCCTTAAATCAGGGAAGAAGCAGAGAAGCAGTAAGTTAATTTGTAGGAGCAGATGAGTCTCTTATCATTAGCTTAGGCATAGGCATTTTAGATCTATGGTTCAAATCTATTATGTTAATGTGTCAGTTAATCATGACACAGCATTTTCTTAATGAACTATAAGCATGATATTTTAGGCAAACCACGTTAAGCAATTTCTTATTAAGCATTTGAAGCATTATCCAAGGATTTAAAAGAGATTCTTCAGATGATAGTTTAATCATATTCTTTTCGAAAATGTTCCTATGTAGAAACTAAATCTGACAATACTATGTCAGTTTCGTCTATCTAATACCTTGAAAAGCTTCCTTGGTCCTAAAGGAGCCACTGGCTGCCGGACGTCATGGTCATTTTGGCTTTCAAGGCAATGCAATGGGTATTAGTTGTTTGATTCTATGAAGTTCATGAATATAATTGTTTCAAGACAACAAACTGACAACCAGCTGATGATTGGCAAGTGGGAACCGGCCAGCTGATGATCTGAAGCTGCATCGTCGTCATAAGAACTACAGGGCAAATGAGTGTTTTGCCTGGACATGTTGCCACCATTGCGGAGCACAAGGCCGGGGTTCTTTCTGTCTCTGAGGGGAATGAAGTTACCCTTGAGAATTGGTATTTATCCCTTGAGATATGATCCTCTTGGCTCATGATTGAACAGGAGGAAAGAGATGCAAACCCAATAATTTTTTGTGGGAGAAGGAAGTTACAGAAAACATTATTAGAATGATGTGCCTGATCATTGCATGATGAAATTGTGGAACTTGAAGTGTACTACTTGTCACGGCTTCCAATTATAGTGAGCTGTCGTCATAATGGTGAAGTCCCTAAGCAATCTGCAGCAACATAACCTGTTAGGTGCCATGGTTAAACATGATCAAATTGGGAATTCGGAGAAGCTAATTATTCGTCTTCGATATAGCTTTTTCTCCTTTGGTTATGGCCAAGACTTGCAACTGAGAGATAACAAGTAATGCAATCACACTGACATGGTGATATGCAATTATAAAGTTTTCTCCAATTACAATTAAAAATCAAACTGTTTTAACTATTTAGGATCAATCGTATGGATTTTTATTTTAAACAATTTTGGAAAATTTTCACACACACGCATGACATATGGCAAGAAATTTTCGAAAGGGTGTTGATGACCATTTCAAGCCTTTTGTATTAAACATTAATCTTTAGTGTTATTTATGAGCTGTTTTTTTTTTCGAAGTAGCAGTGGTTATGGTGTTCATATCTATGCTTGTAAGGTCATTCATAATCTAAGTAACAAATTCTAACCAGCATAAATTAATGCAAAGATTAAAAATAGTGAATTTTTTGTCATCCGAAATTGGACTTTCTGTCAATTGTTTTGCAGCAAGTTGACATCACTTAGCAATATGCATACATGAAAATAGACCTTTACATATTTTATTGTAAGCAGACTAACATCGTATACTGTACTTGTAAATTTGGTTGTGAGATAGAACCGAAGTTGGATACCCTCTCGATCCTCTCACTTGTGGCTATGTGATTCTTCTTAAAGTTTCCATCTTACTATTATCTAGGGGATGATTTGTCTGAAGGACCCCAAGGGATATGTCAATTACATGTAAAATGATACCCTCCCTTTGAGAATTGGCATCAACTCAATTATAATGGCTCTTGTAATATGGATGCTGTTAGAGAGGTTGGTTTTCTTATCCGGAATAGCAATAAGCTTATTTTGGATGTGGATGCAAGCAAACAATGAACATGCCAATACTCTACGATTAATCGATTGCATCGATGGAAGGGCTTGCTGTTGCATTTAGAACTTGATGCACTTGTATGTGGCTGTATACAGATAAACCATTGAGGATCAAACAAGTCGCAACGGCTATTGCAGCAACATAACCTGTTAGGTGCCATGGTTAAACATGATCAAATTGGGAATTCGGAGAAGCTAATTATTCGTCTTCGATATAGCTTTTTCTCCTTTGGTTATGGCCAAGACTTGCAACTGAGAGATAACAAGTAATGCAATCACACTGACATGGTGATATGCAATTATAAAGTTTTCTCCAATTACAATTAAAAATCAAACTGTTTTAACTATTTAGGATCAATCGTATGGATTTTTATTTTAAACAATTTTGGAAAATTTTCACACACACGCATGACATATGGCAAGAAATTTTCGAAAGGGTGTTGATGACCATTTCAAGCCTTTTGTATTAAACATTAATCTTTAGTGTTATTTATGAGCTGTTTTTTTTTTCGAAGTAGCAGTGGTTATGGTGTTCATATCTATGCTTGTAAGGTCATTCATAATCTAAGTAACAAATTCTAACCAGCATAAATTAATGCAAAGATTAAAAATAGTGAATTTTTTGTCATCCGAAATTGGACTTTCTGTCAATTGTTTTGCAGCAAGTTGACATCACTTAGCAATATGCATACATGAAAATAGACCTTTACATATTTTATTGTAAGCAGACTAACATCGTATACTGTACTTGTAAATTTGGTTGTGAGATAGAACCGAAGTTGGATACCCTCTCGATCCTCTCACTTGTGGCTATGTGATTCTTCTTAAAGTTTCCATCTTACTATTATCTAGGGGATGATTTGTCTGAAGGACCCCAAGGGATATGTCAATTACATGTAAAATGATACCCTCCCTTTGAGAATTGGCATCAACTCAATTATAATGGCTCTTGTAATATGGATGCTGTTAGAGAGGTTGGTTTTCTTATCCGGAATAGCAATAAGCTTATTTTGGATGTTGGATGCAAGCAAACAATGAACATGCCAATACTCTACGATTAATCGATTGCATCGATGGAAGGGCTTGCTGTTGCATTTAGAACTTGATGCACTTGTATGTGGCTGTATACAGATAAACCATTGAGGATCAAACAAGTCGCAACGGCTATTGCAGCAACATAATTAAAATTTTTATCACTGAATAGCAATTAACCAGAGATAAAAATGATATTCTTAATATATTACAAAATAGATTAATACTTCAAAAAATATAACTATGAGGTATTTGACTACTTTTGTTACATACTAATCCAGTCACTAATCTTTGATGGCACATTTTCATTACAATTGAATGATTCAGTGGAGTAAAATAAATGATAGTGATTTGAGTGATTTTTTTTTTGTTTCGTTCATTCAAAAATTAGATAATCATTGGTATTTGACATGGCAATATCTTTAAGAGCAATTAACTTAAGATAAGTTGATGTCCTTAATACATTGCAATAGAAATTAATGCTTCCAAATCAACAAGTATTTGATTGCTTATAATAGTCACTGATTCAATCATCAATCTTTTATAATAAATTCTTGACTCACATCAATGAAGTCAAGTAAACGACAATGATTTGAATGTCTTTTCTTTATTTTCTTCATTTAGAATGGGATAAATTGTTTGGTCAAATAAATAATAATGATTCGTATTAGTTTTCTTTGGTTGCCTTCGGTGAATGGATTGTTTGACATGATGTCCTTAATATATTGCAATAGAGATTATTACTCCAGAATTAATACTCATGTATATTTGATTGTTGAATCAATCACTAACCTTTGTTGATAAATTCTTGACTCAATTGAATTATTCAACATATTAGTGGAGTCAAGTAAATGATAATGATTTAAGTGACTTTTTTTTATTTCTCCATTTAAGAATTATTTAAATCGTTAGGTAAAGTAAATGATGGTGATTTATTGTAACTTTCTTTAGTTGTCTTGAATGAATGGATTGTTTGACACAATACTATATCCTTAATAGAGCAATTAACTCGTGACAAACTGATATCCTTACTATATTACGTTAGAGATTAATGCTCTAAAATCAATACTCCTTAGTATTTAATTAATTGTTTCTATTAACCACTTATTCAATCACCAACTTTTGATGATAAATATCGGTTTAATTGAATAATTCAATGCATTAGTGAAGTCAAGTAAATGATAATGATTTGGATGACTTTTCTCTATTTCCTTCAATCATGAATTAGACAAATCATTGCGCTTAACTTAGTTGAATGATTCAACATATTAGTGGAGTCAAGTAAATGACAATGATTTGAATGACTTTTCTTTGTTTCCTCCATTCAAGAATTAGACAAATAGTTGGGTTAAGTAAACGATAGCGATTGGAAGCAACTTTCGGATTGTTTGACACAACACGATGTCCTTAATAGCAATTAACATGAGATAAGCTGATGTCCTCGATACATTGAAATAGAGATTAATGCTCCAAAATCAACACTCCTAGGTATTTGATTACTTTTTTTAACCACTTATTCAATAATTAACTTACTTTTTGATTATAAATTCTCAAAATGATTCAACACATTAAGTAAATAACAATAATTTAAGTAATTTTTTTTGTTTTTTTAATTTAAGAATTAGATAAATCATTAGGTCAGGTAAACGATAACGATTAAAAGTAGCTTTCTTAGGTTATTTTCGATTACAAATGAATTGTTTGACATGACACCGATCGTAGACGAAAGGCCTACACAATTTTTACTATCAATTTCATGCCAAAAAAATCATGGGATAATTGATAAAAAAAAAGGATAAATAATTTAAATGCTTACGTAATAATCCATTTGAAAAATACTTTAGAGCTAATACAAATAAGAAGCTACCTTAGACAAGTATAATTACTTTAGAGCTAATACAAATACTTTAGAGCTAATACAAATACTTTAGAGTTAACACAAATACTTTAGAGCTAATACAAATAATCCATTTGAACGTACATCGTGTCTAGAAGATACCTTAGACAAGTATAATTAATACAGAACAGTGTAATTTGTATCAGTTGGAGTTAATTAATACATATCTTAGACAATAACAATACCATCTTCAATAGTATATTAATAATTAATACTTATTATTATAAATAATAAGTCATATCCAACATTATATGTCATCTTCTTAATAAAAAATAATGATAATTATTACTTTCCTATTATTTGATAATAAGAAAATGGATATATCTATACACATCTGTTGGGGTTGAACTTGATTGAAGATAAGTTCGACAGTCTACCTCCTCTGGTACGATTGATGCTGATATAAGATGTGGAAACAATCACTCCACGTATAATTTCCAACAATATGTATGACATTTCAAATATTTATCATAGATCGTGATAAATTTCTCGATTTCTTTGGAATTCTTTTTTTTATTAAAAGAAAGACAACTTTCATTGAATCAGAAAAATGTAGCAGAAGGGTTGAAAGGCATGCCTAAGGCATCCATCCTGCTTATAATAGTGTGAGAACCCAAAGTTTCTACCGAAAATAAAAAATAATAATTGATGCACTTTGCAATTTAAGAATCTTAGTAAATAGATAGATGAGATCAAAAGAGTGCTATTTTGCCATAAATTTCATGCTACACTGACGAGGGCTTTTAACTTCCACCACCAATCTCCAATCATACTGTTGGATGTCTGCTTAAATCTACGGTCAATCTCGGTTAGCGATATGGTCTGATGTATAATAAATATATTACTTCCCCAAAGGTTTGACTGGTAGTAGAATTAGGATTATGATCAGGAACGTGACACCTGTGGTGGAAATTAAGCTATGCAAAAGCCTCCACCATACGTGAGTTTCCAATTTGTTTTGGACATTGACTTGTTTCCATGTTGCTTGACTTTGACTAGTGACAATTTTTGTTGGACACATCTTCGTGTGGAGAGTTCAGCCTCATCCACTAGTTCCCTCCTTACTACTTTCTCCTCTGGCGAGGGGCACTCACGCATGCGTTAGGCATACATGAGCGTATATACACATATGAGAGCTGCCGGCTTTAGGGGTAGAGCTCACCGTTAAACATGGGCGGGAGAACCCCTCTTCTTGTCCTCACCTTTTCTCTTGCCGTTCTGAGCATTGAGCTTGGGATTTCTCATGGCTGTCGAGAGACGGAGAGGAAAGCCCTCATCGACTTCAAGCGTGGACTTCATGATCCTTCCAATCGTCTCTCTTCTTGGGTCGGGAAGGACTGTTGTGCGTGGGAAGGAGTTGGCTGCAGCAACATCTCTGGTCATGTTATCAAGCTGGATCTTCGAAATAGACGTCTGACGTATCCAATTGAGTACTGCACTCATCAAGAGGTGTACGACATGTTGGATGATGATCCAGGATGCAAATGGGCAGTGCGTGGTGACATAACTCCATCACTGCGTTCTCTCCAACAACTTAATCGCCTGGACCTCAGCGGCAACTATTTTACGCATAAACCTATCCCCAAGTTCTTGGGAGCTTTCAGAAGACTAACATATCTTAACCTCTCAGGTGCAGGCTTCGTGGGTAGAGTACCTGACCAGCTCGGAAATCTATCCACTTTGCAGCACCTCGACCTTTCTTATAACTGCTATGGGGATGATGAAGGTGATGGCTTCTTCTGCTTGTACCTTGAGAACACGAGATGGATCTCTATGCTCACTTCCCTTCGGCATCTTAACATGACTCGTGTCCGTTTTACAAATGCGGCCAACTGGTTCCAAGATTTGAACGTGCTACCACGTGTTCAAGAGATTGAATTAAGAGGTTGTGACTTAGGGACCTTTCCCCGTTTGCCGTCTTATGTCAACTTCACATCTGTCACCACTCTTGATTTAGGATACAATGATATAAACTCCACCATACCAGATTGGGTGTTCAATATCACTAGCCTCGAGTTCCTTTATCTTGGTGGGAATGACCTATATGGGTTCTTTCCTGATTCTGTTACGAAGTTAACATCTCTCAGGGCACTTGACTTATCTGGGAATGTGTTCCAAGATGGCTTCATACGATTAGCTCCTCTATCCAATCTTTGCAAGCTCCAAAATCTCAATCTACGCTATGGGCCTATTAACGATGTGCTTGTCAATTTAAAAATGGTTTTCTCTGGATGTCTTAAGTATAGTATGGAGGAATTGGACCTCAGCGACACCCAGTTGAGTGGTTCCTTTCCGGATTGGTTAGGGAACATCAAGAATCTTAAATTTCTTGATCTTTCTTTCAACTCTATCTATGGATCAGTGCCGGCATCTATCGGGAATCTATCATTGCTGCAACATTTGTATTTAGATTCCAATGATTTGAATGGGACGATTTCCAAAGGAATCGGACAACTAAATAGCCTCGTTGATTTGGATCTCTACAATAACTCGTTGAGCATATCGGAGGATGACTTGGTTAATCTATCGAGTTTGAAATATTTGGACATTTCGTACAACTTCATTGAATTGAACAAAAGCGATGATTGGATCCCTCCTCTTAGTGAATTATATTTATCAAATACAGGGATCAAAGAAACGATTCCCAACTGGCTTCCATCCGGTCTCCAATATTTGGATCTATCCGATAACAAGATTACTGGTGAGATACCACAATTCCTTCCAAATTAAAATATTTATTTCTATCAAATAACTCATTCTCAGGGAATCTTCCACCAAGAATCTCAGACACAATGCCAAACTTACAATGGTTTGATCTATCTACAAATAATATGAGTGGCGGTATTCCCTTCTCTTATTGTCGATCCAGTAATTTGGAAAAGCTTCGGGTTTCTGAAAATAATTTGTCAGGAGAGGTTCCCAATTGCTGGAAAAATTCATCAAATTTACTTCTTTTAGACTTATCAAGCAACAAATTAGTAGGTGGAGTCCCTGATTCCCTCTGTAATTTGCAAACGCTAGAGTCACTGCACTTGAGTCACAATAATTTATCCGGGCCGATTCCTCATTGTTTAAAGAGTTGCACAGAACTATCTACTCTCGACTTGGGCCACAACAATTTTATAGGGAACATACCGACTTGGATTGGAGAAAGCCTATTGTACCTGAAGACACTTAGCTTACGCTCCAATGCGTTCACCGGCAGCATTCCTCAATTATCTTCTCTACCATCTCTTCGTATCTTGGATCTCTCCAGCAACAATCTTTCAGGAACGATACCACAGAGCTTTGGAGACTTCAGTGCGTTAAAAAGCGCTCCTACGTATCAGTGTTGTTACTTCAACAATGAAACTTTATATGAGGAAGATATGTGGCTCTTCATAAAAGGAAATGAAATCAAGTATACCAACTCCAGACAACTTTCAATTGATACACTTATTGATCTCTCCAACAACAAGATTACTGGTGAGATGAATTCTTTCTAGATATTAATTTCTCTCAAATAACTTCTTCTTAGGGTATTTTCATCTAAGAATCTCAAACACAATGCCAAACTTACTATTGTTTGACTTATCTATCATTTGAAGCTCTTTATTTTAATATTTGGACATTTCGTACAACTTCATTGAATTGAACAAAAGCGATGATTGGATCCCTCCTTTTCAGCTTCGAAGCCTCTTCATGGATTTTTGCCAAATAGGGCCCACACCCCAATTTCCAAACTGGCTCCGAACACAGACCACTCTTCGTCAACTATATTTGTCAAGTGCAGGTATCAAAGATATGTTTTTCGATAGGCTTTCTTCTGGTCTTGAGTATTTGGATCTCTCCAATAATGAGATCACTTATGATGCACAACAATATTTTCCAAATCTAATTATGTTGGATCTCAGCAATAATTCTTTGTCTGGACATCTTCCTCCAAAAATATTAAACATGATGCCAAGACTCAAATATTTGTATCTCTCCAACAACAAGATTACTGGTGAGATGAATTCTTTCTAGATATTAATTTCTCTCAAATAACTTCTTCTTAGGGTATTTTCATCTAAGAATCTCAAACACAATGCCAAACTTACTATTGTTTGACTTATCTATCATTTGAAGCTCTTTATTTTTTCTTTTTGAAATACTCCAATTTTCAAAATGGCTCCAAACACAAATATCCCATCATGTTTTATATTTTCACTTGCAGAAGTAATAGACATGATTCTGGATGGGCATCCTTCTAGTCTTGAGCAATTGGATCTTTCTTATAACTCTCTCCATGGATCACAACTTGTATCTTTTGGAAACCTCTCTATGCTGCGATCTTTGGATTTAGGATCCAACAATATGAATGGGATGCTTCCGGAAGGCATCAAACGGTTGAAGGGCCTCGTCGAATTGTTTCTCGACAATAACTCATTGAGCTTATCGGAGGACGACCTTACCAATCTATCAAGTTTGAAATATTTGGACATTTCATACAACTCTATATACTTGAACAAAAGTGATGATTGGATCCCTCCCTTTCAGCTTAACACCCTTTTGATGGGATTCTGTCAAATACTGCCCATACCCCAATTTCCGAAACGGCTCCGAACACAAACCACTCTTAGTGAATTATATTTATCAAATACAGGGATCAAAGAAACGATTCCCAACTGGCTTCCATCCGGTCTCCAATATTTGGATCTATCCGATAACAAGATTACTGGTGAGATACCACAATTCCTTCCAAAATTAAAATATTTATTTCTATCAAATAACTCATTCTCAGGGAATCTTCCACCAAGAATCTCAGACACAATGCCAAACTTACAATGGTTTGATCTATCTACAAATAATATGAGTGGCGGTATTCCCTTCTCTTATTGTCGATCCAGTAATTTGGAAAAGCTTCGGGTTTCTGAAAATAATTTGTCAGGAGAGGTTCCCAATTGCTGGAAAAATTCATCAAATTTACTTCTTTTAGACTTATCAAGCAACAAATTAGTAGGTGGAGTCCCTGATTCCCTCTGTAATTTGCAAACGCTAGAGTCACTGCACTTGAGTCACAATAATTTATCCGGGCCGATTCCTCATTGTTTAAAGAGTTGCACAGAACTATCTACTCTCGACTTGGGCCACAACAATTTTATAGGGAACATACCGACTTGGATTGGAGAAAGCCTATTGTACCTGAAGACACTTAGCTTACGCTCCAATGCGTTCACCGGCAGCATTCCTCAATTATCTTCTCTACCATCTCTTCGTATCTTGGATCTCTCCAGCAACAATCTTTCAGGAACGATACCACAGAGCTTTGGAGACTTCAGTGCGTTAAAAAGCGCTCCTACGTATCAGTGTTGTTACTTCAACAATGAAACTTTATATGAGGAAGATATGTGGCTCTTCATAAAAGGAAATGAAATCAAGTATACCAACTCCAGACAACTTTCAATTGATACACTTATTGATCTCTCCAACAATTACTTATCTGGAAACATCCCTGAAGAGCTGGGGAATTTGCATGGATTGCGGAGCCTAAATCTATCCGGAAATTACCTTATAGGTCAGATACCAAGAAGCATCGATGGAATAATTCGGGGGGCATCTTAAGAAACAACTAGAAGTTCTCGATCTCTCAAGAAATAATCTCTCGGGTGAAATTCCTTCCGGATTGGGGGCTTTGAATTTCTTGGACCATTTGAATTTATCATATAACAATCTTTCAGGAAGCATTCCCAGTGGCAACCAATTGCAAACTTTTACTGATCCATCAATCTATGCTGGCAATCCAAATCTTTGTGGCCCTCCTCTCCCTAAAAATTGTACGGTGAATATAACGAAGGCCATTGAAGAAAAGCAAAATAAAGATTCTTCTGAGAGCAGAATGGAAATACTTTGGTTATACACGAGCATCACGCTAGGATTTATTACTGGATTTTGGGCGATTTGCGGAAGCCTTTTGTTGCGACGGACATGGAGGATCGCATACTACCGTGCTATTGATAACATGTTTGACAAGCTATACGTGGTGATGGTAGTGACCGTGGCAAAATACAAAAGGAAGCTATGATGACTCGTCCGACTTAAGAAATAGCAATGGCATTGGTATCGATCAGTATGTGATATGCTCATGGTTTGCATGTCTTTTCATAACACACCGTCACATGATTTTAATGTTCCCTTTTTCTGCATGCTATAGTGACTCTGTTATATGATCTGTTGATGTTTGTCTACGTAGTTGTTTGTCAAAACTTTATGTCATCAAAATATGAGTCCTCTGCCTATGGTTTATGAGTTGTTATTTGCTTCATGCAGCAGTGGTTATGGTGTTCATATATCTATGCTTGTAAGGTGATTCATAATCTAATTAACAAATTCTAACTCGGGTCGACATGACTCATCCAACTTAAGCAATAGCATTAGCATCAATCAGTATGTAATACGCTCATGGCTTTCATGTCATGTCACAAATCCTTAGAGTTTTAGCTTGACAGCATCCAGGAAAACCATGTAAACCGTAGCATGGGTTTCATTGGACTTATTATTGACACTAACAAGAAGTAAATTACTTTATCATCACATTAAATTATAAGATGGATCATTGGAGTAGACTAAGAGGAAACAAGAAGCTCATCTCCACATGGAGACACCTCACAAATGTTTAATTAGAGCACCACTTTGTTCCTGCTACATTACAGTAATTCTAGGGTGCTCATCATAATACATATAAATATCTATCTATCTATATATTGCATAATATAAAAGTGTAGGAAGAAATAAAGACTTGTTATTTCAAGGGTGAAGTGTATCGAGACATATTCCACATTGGCAAAAGCTTAGATCTAAACAATCTACACTGAGACTATAATGTGTATGCTTGTAATAAAGATGTTTTTTTTTCCTTTATTTATGCAAACTTGTTTTAAGTTGAGAAATACTTATTTTGATGTTTGACAAATTCCCTTCTTTGTATCACCGCACCTTCAAATATTTCCTTCATATCATTCCCATTGGTTTTAGCAAACAAAAAAGATTATGACTTTTTTTTTCTTTTAAGTAAAGAAATACATGTAAAATATCACAAAAGAACTCAACCTCAGAGTATCTCACATTATAAATTGACAAGAGTAACATGGACACCAAATCAATCAAATAATTCAATAGGAAATATTCTGTTTGGCTTTAGACAAACCTTACACACACATTATTCTATGTATCGATTGCTACCTAAAGGAGGCACAATCGCTGAACATCACGTGCTCTTCTTCACCCTAAACAAATATATACGTATATTATACATAAGGAGGAAGCAATATGGTTTATTGGACCATCGATTATTGTTTCGGTTAACGGCTTCATTAGTAATGTCTTAATTGATAATACAATGGGCTCTTATTGGCTTAAATTTGCATAATTGAATCCTTGTTCATTTAAATTAAAATGTCGAAAAGATAAGCAAAAATACCATGAATATTCCAATTGACACAGAAGAGTTATTAATAATTGAGTTTCTACATCTCTATTCCACCGGTCAAACATGAATGATTAAAGTTTTTGGATTTTGCTATACTAAGGGATTGATACGAAAAGATATCTGTCTTTAATCAAAACTTTGACACAAGGGTACCAATTTGTTTAAAAAATAAAAATTAATTTACTGAATTTACTATGTTAGTGGGAATTAAAATATAATATATTTTCGACATTGTGAAATATTGTTCTCCTAGTCACTTGCGACTACTACCCGAATATATCTACCCCTACATCATATAGATGATAGATCATTTTTATTATTTTATTACTGACCTTCACTCTGTCATAGTCTCATTGTGAGTTGCCTTCACCCTATTATGGAAATAACTATTACGATGATATTACTATTGCACCACTTCCGTTTTGTTTTGTCACAATAATAACCCCTACTACAATGGCTCCCACAACGATCACCTTCATAACAATAGCCCCTATGGCGATAACCTCCAAGACCCTTAGGACTTCCCTCTCCTTGACTCTCTTTTCAATGTCTCTATCGAGAGAGTTAGAGAGGGAGGTCATAAGAACAGTACGACCTTAGTATACTATGATAAAGATAAGGGTAGAAAAGGTGGATGAAGGCACGAGCTTGAAGCTTCTTAAGAAGGCGATGTAACCTTAGACGCACAACGATAGTAAAGGACGAGGGTGAGGGTGAGGGCAAGAGTATTGGTATTTATCCCTTGAGATATGATTGAACAGGAGGAAAGAGATATGATTGAGATACGATAGTAAAGGACGAGGGTGAGGGTGAGGTTGAGTATTGGTATTTATCCCTTGAGATATGATCCTCTTGGCTCATGATTGAACAGGAGGAAAGAGATGCAAACCCAGTAATTTTTTGTGGGAGAAGAAAGTTACAGAAAACATTATTAGAATGATGTGCCTGATCATTGCATGATGAAATTGTGGAACTTGAAGTGTACTACTTGTCACGGCTTCCAATTATAGTGAGCTGTCGTCATAATGGTGAAGTCCCTAAGCAATCTGCAGCAACATAACCTGTTATGTGCCATGGTTAAACATGAGCAAATTGGGAATTCGGAGAAGCTAATTATTTGTCGTCATTATAGATTTTTCTCCTTTGGTTATGGCCAGCCAAGACTTGCAACTGAGAGATAACAAGTAATGCAATCACACTGACATAGTGATATGCAATTATAATTAAAAATCATAATGTTTTAACTATTTAAGATCAATCGTATGGATTTGTTTTTTAAAAACAATCTTAGAAAATTTTCACACACACACGTAACATATGGCAGGGAATTTTCAAAAGGGGGTTGATGGCCATTTCAAGCCTTTTGTATTAAACATTAATCTTTAGTGTTATTTATGAGCTGTTATTTATTTAAAGTAGTGGTGGTTATGGTGTTCATATATCTATGCTTGTAAGGTGATTCATAATCTAATTAACAAATTCTAAGCATAAATTAATGCAAAGATTAAAAATAGTGAATTTTTTGTCATCCGAAATTGGACTTTCTGTCAATTGTTTTGCAGCAAGTTGACATCACTTAGCAATATGCATACATGAAAATAGACCTTTACATATTTTTTTATTGTAAGCAGACTAACATCGTATAGTATACTGTACTTGTAAATTTGGTTGTGAGATAGAACCGAAGTTGGATACCCTCTCGATCCTCTCACTTGTGGCTATGTGATTCTTCTTAAAGTTTCGGGATGATTTGTCTTAAGGACCCCAAGGGATATGTCAATTACATGTAAAATGATACCCTACCTTTGAGAATTGGCATCAGCTCAATTATAATGGCTCTAGTAATATGGATGCTGCTGGAGAGGCTGGTTTTCTTATCCGGAATAGCAATAAGCTTATTTTGGATGTTGGATGCAAGCGTACAATGAACATGCCAATACTCTACAATTAATCGATTGCATCGATGGAAGGGCTTGCTGTTTCATTTAGAACTTGATGCACTTACATGTGGCTGTATACAGATAAACCATTGAGGATCAAACTAAGTCGCAACGTCTGATGCAGCAACATAATTAAAATTTATATCACTGAATAGCAATTAACCAGAGATAAAAATGATATTCTTAATATATTACAAAATAGATTAATACTTCAAAAAATATAACTATGAGGTATTTGACTACTTTTGTTACATACTAATCCAGTCACTAATCTTTGATGGCACATTTTCATTACAATTGAATGATTCAGTGGAGTAAAATAAATGATAGTGATTTGAGTGATTTTTTTTTTGTTTCGTTCATTCAAAAATTAGATAATCATTGGGTCAAGTAAACGATGATAATTCGGAGTAGCTTTCTTGTCTTCGATGAATAGATTATTTGACATGGCAATATCTTTAAGAGCAATTAACTTAAGATAAGTTGATATCCTTAATACATTGCAATAGAAATTAATGCTTCCAAATCAACAAGTATTTGATTGCTTATAATAGCCACTGATTCAATCATCAATCTTTTATAATAAATTCTTGACTCACATCAATGAAGTCAAGTAAACGAAAATGATTTGAATGTCTTTTTTTTATTTTCTTCATTCAAGTCAAGTAAACGATAATGATTTGAATGTCTTTTCTTTATTTTCTTCGTTCAGAATGGGATAAATTGTTTGGTCAAATAAATAATGATGATTCGTATTAGTTTTCTTTGGTTGCTTTCGATGAATGGATTGTTTGACATGATGTCCTTAATATATTACAATAGAGATTATTACTCCAGAATTAATACTCCTGTATATTTGATTGTTGAATCAATCACTAACCTTTGATGATAAATTCTTGATTCAATTGAATTATTCAACATATTAGTGGAGTCAAGTAAACGATTTGAGTGACTTTTCTTTATTTTCTCCATTTAAGAATTGGATAAATCGTTAGGTTAAGTAAATGATTGTGATTTAGTGTAGCTTTTTTAGTTGCCTAATGGATTGTTTGACACAATACTATATCCTTAATAGCAATTAAGTTGAGACAAACTGATATTCTTACTATATTACGTTAGAGATTAATGCTCTAAAATCAATACTCCTGAGTATTTGATTGATTGTTTCTATTAGCCACTTATTCAATCACCAACTTTTGATAATAAATATCGGTTTAATTGAATAATTCAATACATTAGTGAAGTCAAGTAAATGATAATGATTTGGGTGACTTTTCTCCATTTCCTTCAATCATGAATTAGACAAATCATTGCGCTCGACTTAGTTGAATGATTCAACATATTAGTGGAGTCAAGTATAAATGACAATGATTTGAATGACTTTTCTTTATTTCCTCCATTCAAGAATTAGACAAATCGTTGGGTTAAGTAAACGATAACGATTGGAAGCAGCTTTCTTTGGTTGCCTTCGGATTGTTTGACATAACACGATGTCCTTAATAGCAATTAACATGAGATAAGCTGATGTCCTCAATATATTGAAATAGAGATTAATGCTTCAAAATCAACCCTCCTAAGTATTTGATTACTTTTTTTAAGCACTTATTCAATAATTAACTTACTTTTTTATTATAAATTCTCAACTCAATTGAATGAATGATTCAACACATTAAGTAAATGACAATAATTTGAGTAATTTTTTTTGTTTTTTTAATTTAAGAATTAGACAAAACATTAAGTCAAGTAAATGATAATGATTAAAAGTAGCTTTCTTAGGTTATTTTCGACTACAAATGAATTGTTTGACATGACACCGATCGTAGATGAAAGGCCTACACAATTTTTACTATAAATTTCATGCCAAAAAAATCATGGGATAATTGATAAAAAAAAAAAGATAAATAATTTAAATGCTTACGTAATAATCCATTTGAAAAATACTTTAGAGCTAATACAAATAAGAAGCCAGCCACACCATCTTGAATGTGCATTGTGTCTAGAAGATACCTTAGACAAGTATAATTAATACAGAACAATGTAATTTGTATCAGTTGGAGTTAATTAATACATATCTTAGACAATAACAATACCATCTTCAATAGTATATTAATAATTAATACTTATTATTATAAATAATAAGTCATATCCAACATCGTATATGCCATCTTCTTAATAAAAAATAATGATAATTATTACTTTCCTATTATTTGGTAATAAGAAAATGGATATATCTATACACATCTGTTGGGGTTGAACTTGATTGAAGATAAGTTCGACAGTCTACCTCCTCTGGTACGATTGATGCTGATATAAGATGTGGAAACAATCACTCCACGTATAATTTCCAACAATATGTATGACATTTCAAATATTTATCATAGATCGTGGTAAATTTCTCGATTTCTTTGGAATTCTTTTTTTTATTAAAAGAAAGACAACTTTCATTGAATCAGAAAAATGTAGCAGAAGGGTTGAAAGGCATGCCTAAGGCATCCATCCTGCTTATAACAGTGTGAGAACCCAAAGTTTCTACCGAAAATAAAAAATAATAATTGAAGCACTTTGCAATTTAAGAATCATGGTATAGATGAGATCAAAAGAGTGCTATTTTGCCATAAATTTCATGCTACACTGACGAGGGCTTTTTACTTCCACCACCAATCTCCAATCATACCGTTTGGATGTCTACTTATATATGCGGTTAAGCTCGATTAGCGATACTGTCTGATGTATAATAAATATATTACTTCCCCAATGGTTTGACTGGTAGTTGATTAGGATTATGATCAGGAACGTGACACCTGTGGTGGAAATTAAGCTATGCAAAAGCCTCCACCATACGTGAGTTTCCAATTTGTTTTGGACATTGACTTGTTTCCATGTTGCTTGACTTTGACTAGTGACAATTTTTGTTGGACACATCTTCGTGTGGAGAGTTCAGCCTCATCCACTGGTTCCCTCCTGACTACTTTCTCCTCTGGCGAGGGGCATTCACGCATGCGTTAGGCATACATGAGCGTATATACACATATGAGAGCTGCCGGCTTTAGGGGTAGAGCTCACCGTTAAACATGGGCGGGAGAACCCCTCTTCTTGTCCTCACCTTTTCTCTTGCCGTTCTGAGCATTGAGCTTGGGATTTCTCATGGCTGTCGAGAGACGGAGAGGAAAGCCCTCATCGACTTCAAGCGTGGACTTCATGATCCTTCCAATCGTCTCTCTTCTTGGGTCGGGAAGGACTGTTGTGCGTGGGAAGGAGTTGGCTGCAGCAACATCTCTGGTCATGTTATCAAGCTGGATCTTCGAAATAGACGTCTGACGTATCCAATTGAGTACTGCACTCATCAAGAGGTGTACGACATGTTGGATGATGATCCAGGATGCAAATGGGCAGTGCGTGGTGACATAACTCCATCACTGCGTTCTCTCCAACAACTTAATCGCCTGGACCTCAGCGGCAACTATTTTACGCATAAACCTATCCCCAAGTTCTTGGGAGCTTTCAGAAGACTAACATATCTTAACCTCTCAGGTGCAGGCTTCGTGGGTAGAGTACCTGACCAGCTCGGAAATCTATCCACTTTGCAGCACCTCGACCTTTCTTATAACTGCTATGGGGATGATGAAGGTGATGGCTTCTTCTGCTTGTACCTTGAGAACACGAGATGGATCTCTATGCTCACTTCCCTTCGGCATCTTAACATGACTCGTGTCCGTTTTACAAATGCGGCCAACTGGTTCCAAGATTTGAATGCACTACCACATATACAAGAGATTGAATTAAGTTCTTGTGAATTAGGGATCTTTCCACGTTCGCTGTCTCATGTCAACTTCACATCTCTCACCACTCTTGATTTAGGAGGCAATGATATAAACTCCACCATACCAGATTGGGTGTTCAATATCACTAGCCTCGAGTTCCTTTATCTTGGTGGGAATGACCTATATGGGTTCTTTCCTGATTCTGTTACGAAGTTAACATCTCTCAGGGCACTTGACTTATCTGGGAATGTGTTCCAAGATGGCTTCATACGATTAGCTCCTCTATCCAATCTTTGCAAGCTCCAAAATCTCAATCTACGCTATGGGCCTATTAACGATGTGCTTGTCAATTTAAAAATGGTTTTCTCTGGATGTCTTAAGTATAGTATGGAGGAATTGGAACTCAGCGACACCCAGTTGAGTGGTTCCTTTCCGGATTGGTTAGGGAACATCAAGAATCTTAAATTTCTTGATCTTTCTTTCAACTCTATCTATGGATCAGTGCCGGCATCTATCGGGAATCTATCATTGCTGCAACATTTGTATTTAGATTCCAATGATTTGAATGGGACGATTTCCAAAGGAATCGGACAACTAAATAGCCTCGTTGATTTGGATCTCTACAATAACTCGTTGAGCATATCGGAGGATGACTTGGTTAATCTATCGAGTTTGAAATATTTGGACATTTCGTACAACTTCATTGAATTGAACAAAAGCGATGATTGGATCCCTCCTTTTCAGCTTCAAAGCCTCTCCATGGATTTCTGCCAAATAGGGCCCCGATTTCCAAAATGGCTCCAAACACAAACTACTCTTCGTCAACTACATTTGTCAAGTGCAGGTATCAAAGACATGTTTTTCGACAGGCTTAGTCTTGAGTATTTGGATCTCTCCAATAATGAGATCACTTATGATGCACAACAATATTTTCCAAATCTAATTATGTTGGATCTCAGCAATAATTCTTTGTCTGGACATCTTCCTCCAAAAATATTAAACATGATGCCAAGACTCAAATATTTGTATCTCTCCAACAACAAGATTACTGGTGAGATGAATTCTTTCTAGATATTAATTTCTCTCAAATAACTTCTTCTTAGGGCATTTTCATCCAAGAATCTCAAACATAATGCCAAACTTACTATAGTTTGATTTATCTATCACTTCAAGCTCTTTATTTTTTGTTTTTGAAATACTCCGATTTTCAAAATGGCTCCAAACACAAATATCCAATCATGTTTTATATTTTCACTTGCAGAAGTAATAGACATGATTCTGGATGGGCATCCTTCTAGTCTTGAGCAATTGGATCTTTCTTATAACTCTCTCCATGGATCACAACTTGTATCTTTTGGAAACCTCTCTATGCTGCGATCTTTGGATTTAGGATCCAACAATATGAATGGGATGCTTCCGGAAGGCATCAAACAGTTGAAGGGCCTCGTCGAATTGTTTCTCGACAATAACTCGTTGAGCTTATCGGAGGACGACCTTACCAATCTTCCAAGTTTGAAACATTTGGTCATTTCATACAACTCTATATACTTGAACGAAAGCGATGATTGGATCCCTCCCTTTCAGCTTAACACCCTTTTGATGGGATTCTGCCAAATACTGCCCATACCCCAATTTCCGAAATGGCTCCGAACACAAATCACTCTTAGTGAATTATATTTATCAAATACAGGGATCAAAGAAACGATTCCCAACTGGCTTCCATCCGGTCTCCAATATTTGGATCTATCCGATAACAAGATTACTGGTGAGATACCATAATTCTTTCCAAAATTAATATATTTATCTCTTTCGAATAACTCATTCCTTCTCAGGACATCTTCCACCAAGAATCTCAGACACAATGCCAACCTTACGATCGTTCGATCTATCTACAAATAATGTGAGTGGCGGTATTCCCTTCGATTATTGTCGCTCGAGGTATTTGGAAAGGCTTCAGCTTTCTGAAAATAATTTGTCAGGAGAGGTTCCTAATTGCTGGAAAAATTCCTCAAATTTACTTCGTTTAGACTTATCAAGCAACAAATTAGTAGGTGGAGTCCCCGATTCCCTCTGTAATTTGCAAACGCTAGAGTCACTGCACTTGAGTCACAATAATTTATCCGGGCCGATTCCTCATTGTTTAAAGAGTTGCACAGAACTATCTACTCTCGACTTGGGCCACAACAACTTTATCGGGAATATACCAACTTGGATTGGAGAAAGCCTATTATACCTGAAGACACTTAGCTTACGCTCAAATGCCTTCACCGGCAGCATTCCTCAATTTTCTTCTCTACCATCTCTTCGAATCTTGGATCTCTCCAACAACAATCTTTCAGGAACGATACCACAGAGCTTTGGGGACTTCAGTGCGTTAAAAAGCGCTCCTACTTATCAGTGTTGTTACTTCAACACCGGTCGACTCGATGAGGAAGATATGTGGCTCTTCATAAAAGGAAGTGAAATCAAGTATACCACCTCCAGACAACTTTCAATTGATGCACTTATTGATCTCTCCAACAATTACTTATCTGGAAACATCCCTGAAGAGCTGGGGAATTTGCATGGATTGCGGAGCCTAAATCTATCCGGAAATTACCTTACAGGTCAGATACCAAGAAGCATCGACGGAATGAAACAACTAGAAGTTCTCGATCTATCAAGAAATAATCTCTCGGGTGCAATTCCTTCCGGTTTGGCAGCTTTGAATTTCTTGAACCAATTGAATTTGTCATATAACAATCTTTCAGGAAGGATTCCCACTGGCAACCAGTTGCAAACTTTAAATGATCCATCTGCCTATGCTGGTAATCCAAATCTTTGTGGCCCTCCTCTCCCCAAAAATTGTATAGTGAATATAGCGAAGGCCATTGAAGAAGAGCAAAATGAAGATTCTTCTGAGAGCAGAATGGAAACACTTTGGTTATACACGAGCATCACACTAGGATTTATTACCGGATTTTGGGCGATTTGTGGAAGCCTTTTGTTGCGACGGACATGGAGGATCGCATACTTCCGTGCCATTGATAACATGTTTGACAAGCTATACGTGGTGATGGTAGTGACCGTGGTAAAATACAAAAGGAAGCTTTGATGACTCTGTTGTTAGAGTGGGTCAACATGGCTCATCCGACTTAAGCAATAGCAATGGCATTGGTATCGATCAGTATGTGATACGCTCATGGTTTGCATGTCTTTTCATAACACACCGTCGTCACATGATTTTAATTTTTCCTTTTTGTGCATACTATAGTGACTCTGTTATATGATCTGTTGATGTTTGTCTACGAGTTGTTTGTCAAAACTTTATGTCATCAAAATATGAGTCCTCTGCCTATGGTTTATGAGTTGTTATTTGCTTCATGCAGCAGTGGTTATGGTGTTCATATCTATGCTTGTAAGGTGATTCATAATCTAATTAACAAATTCTTTGTTATAGGGGGTCGACATGACTCATCCAACTTAAAATAGCAATAGCATTAGTATCAATCATATGTAATACGCTCATGGCTTGCATGTCATGTCACAAATCATTAGAGTTTTAGCTTCAGGGCATCCAGGAAAACCATGTAAACCGTAGCATGGGTTTCATTGGACTTATTATTGACACTAACAAGAAGTAAATTACTTTATCATCACATTAAATTATAAGATGGATCATTGGAGTAGACTCACAGGAAACAAGAAGCTCATCTCCACATGGAGACACCTCACAAATGTTTAATTAGAGCACCACTTTGTTCCTGCCACATTACAGTAATTCTAGGGTGCTCATCATAATACATATAAATATCTATCTATCTATATATTGCATAATATAAAAGAGTAGGAAGAAATAAAGACTTGTTATTTCAAGGGTGAAGTGTATCGAGACATGTTCCACATTGGCAAAAGCTTAGATCTAAACAATCTACATTGAGACTATAATGTGTATGCTTGTAATAAAGATGTTTTTTTCCTTTATTTATGCAAACTTGTTTTAAGTTGAGAAATATTTATTTTGATGTTTGACAAATTCCCTTCTTCGTATCACCGCACCTTCAAATTTTCCTTCTTTTTTCTTTCTTCTTCATATTATCCCATTGGTTTTAGCAAACAAAAAAGATTATGAATTTTTTTTTAAGTAAAGAAATACATGTAAAATATTAGAAAAGAACTCAACCTCAAATTATCTCACATTATAAATTGACAAGAGTAACATGGACACCAAATCAATCAAACAATTCAATAGGAAACATTCTGTTTGGCTTTAGACAAACCTTACACACACATTATTCTTTGTATCGATTGCTACCTAAAGGAGGCACACTCGCCGAACATCATGTGCACTTCTTCACCCTAAACAAATATATACGTATATTATACATAAGGAGGAAGCAATATGGTTTATTGGACCATCGATTATTGCTTTGATTAATGGCTTCATTAGTAATGTCTTAATTGATAATACAATGGGCCTTTCTCGGCTTAAATTTGCGTAATTGAATCCTTGTACATTTAAATTAAAATTTCGAAAATATATGCAAAAATACTATGAACATTCTTATTCTCACAGAAGAGTTATTAATAATTGAGTTTCTACATCTCTATTCCACCCGTCAAACGTGAATGATTAAAGTTTTTGGATTTTGCTATATTAAGGGATTGATACGAAAAGTTATCACAGAAGATAATATATTATATTTTAATCAAAACTTTGACATAGGGGTACCAATTTGTTTAAAAAATAAAAAAATAATTTACTGAATTTACTATGTCAGTAGGAATTAGAATATAATATATTCTCTAGATCGTGAAATATTGTTCTCTTAACCACTTAAGACAAGTACCCCTAAGCTTTGTTCTGTCATGGTTTTATTGTGGGCTGTCTTGACTATATTATGAGAATCATCACCACAATGATGTTACTGTTGCATCATCTCCGTTTTGTTTTGTCATGATAATGACTCCCACAATGACCACCTCCATAGTAACAACCCTTATGACGACAACCTTCGAGACCCCTAGAACCTCCCTCCTCTGACTCCCTTGTTCATATCTCAATCGGAGGAATTGAGGAAGGGAGGTCTTAAGGGTAATGTGATCTTAGTATACTGTGACAATAATGACAAATATAAGATGGAGATAGTGGACAAGATGGACGAGAGCACTAGTATGAAACTTCCTCGAGCAGGCAACGTGACTTTAGATGTACTACGATAACAAAAAACAAGAGTGAGAGCGAGGGTAAAGCTAAAATGATAGACAAAGATGTGAGCACAAAGCTAATGTTAGAAGCAAGAGGTGGAGGGCAAGGTGGAGTAAAGATAATCTCGTCTTTTAAAAAATAAAAAATATTTTATAAAAAGTAAGCAAAAAGAGAGCTCTCAAGGAACAAATAGAAAAATAATGATTTTTTTAGAGGTCATATAATAATTATAATTATAATACTAATAATTTTGCCCAACTTTTAATCGTCGTCTCGCCGTCTCCACCGCCGATACAGCAACGCTTCGTTTCTTCGTAACTAATCCTTTTCCTACTACTTTGGAGGAAGAAGCGGCGATCTCGAGTTCGAGGAGCTGAGCTGCCGCATCTCAGGGACGCCACGGAAACTATGGCGGTTGCCGGTGAAAGAGGAAGGAAGAGCCAAGATGTCGGAGGATCGACTGGCTTTAACTACGGCGACGTCACTGCGTCCCATTAGCATTAGAAGTGTTCAGGGTTTGGAGGGAAATAATGTGATGACACTGAACTGCTCGATCGCTACGTGCATCATATATTATCGTATCAACCACACCGAATCAACTCAGAGAGGGCAGACCAGGCAGGCTTTTCTAATGGTTTGTTGGCATGGATCCCGCGACCGGTCGCGGTTTGGAAGCCACCTGTTCCTCTCTCTCTCTCTCTCTCTCTCTCTCTACACAAAACCACCCACCCCATCAATGTTGTACCTTCCACCACTTCTTTATACACCAACCTTCTCCTTCTCCCTTCAGAAACCGATCCCCTAACCCCCCTCTCTGCCCATCTGTCACTACATCCTTGCAGAATTCGAGCTCATGGGCTCCTCTTCCTTCCTCCTCCTCCTCCTCTGATGGATCATTAAGCACGGTCGAAATCCAAGCAGGTTTCTCTGGCTGTTCCCCCTACGTACCTTCACCTCCACCCTCTTGCTACGGGAGCGCCATGTTGGGATCCCTGTCGTCTTTGAGACCGAGAAGTCTGTTCTTCGATGGCTTGGACGACGAAGAAGACGACGAGCCGCGCCACTTCCTGGACTCCTGCTCCCTCTGCAGGAAGCCCCTCGCCCGCAACCGCGATATATTCATGTACAGGTTTAGCTCCCCCTGACCCACTCATTGAGTCACTTGGAAGACCCTGCGGTTGTATTGATGATGGTGGTGCATTGCAGAGGGGACATGCCGTTCTGCAGCGAGGAGTGCCGGCAGGAGCAGATCGAGATCGACGAGGCCAAGGAGAAGAGCTGGAAGCTGTCCATAAAGGCCTCCAGCTCGAGGAAGGAACAGCAGCGGAAGATCGCCGCCGCCGGCGGTGCCAAGTCTGAGAAGATCCGCGTCAGAGCCGGCACTGTGGTGGCTGGGTGATCACAACGATGCATCAGAAGCTGTAGTCGTTGTGCGAAGCTAAAGTCCAGGAAGAGCAAGAGAAGAGGAAGCTCTAATGCTTGTAAAGGATGATGAGTTGAGGTTTTTATGCCGTCAATTTTTGTCTGGGTCTGAATGAAGTGTTTTTTTGCTTTCCTACTGTTGTTGTTGTTGTTACTGCTTGTATCTGATGCTTTGGCCTTCAAAGGGAGGAAAAGTAATATGAGGCTTCAATAATTTTTGTTCCGTTCATTTCACTTCCCAGTGGATTTGATGCCACATAAATGCGGATCTTAGGCGAAGAAATCTGAGGTGAGATTTGCGGTTGAGAAGTCCAGATTTCGACAGAGAATCTAACTGCAGGGATCAGGGATACCATAAGCATCTTCCCTCTACTGGCCTGCTCAGCTTGAATTTGATCAACTGGATTCTATAGAGTTGAAGATTTTAGTTTCGACTTGAACCAAGTAAAGAAGATAGCGTTCAAATATAAAAGATGATCCGAGTCTCCATGTGTTCATTGATCATCCGCAGCTCTATACCTTCTCTGCATCTAACTCCCAAATATGCCTTCGTATAACCGATCAAGAAGCTTCTTTCGTTCAGAATGAATTCGATCCATCGCACCTCCGATGTATGTGTTCGTCGTTTAGCTTAGCATCGTGCATAACATAACCTGACAAATCACCATACTTACGCAATAAGGGACAAGCAAAAAGCACATCTCGTGATCTGAAGATATCCATAAAGTTGACAGGGTTCCGCATACAACCAATTGATCACTAGCCTGCACAGCCGGACACACAACAACTCTATACACAGACCGAAACATAATCCACCAGTTCCGCATTGTGATGAACAGTCATCACATTCTCGTCTTACATAGCGCAAGCAAAAAGGCAACAGAAATCTGAAATCTGAGTCGTCTATCAGTTATCTTCGACAACTGAAAGTAGCTCACGGTGAGGTCAGTTGAAGCATAGCAGTGGAATGAGAAAAGAGGGAAGATAAAGAACACAATATGCTGCAAGGATGATGCTCGGAAGTTTCTTATTGATGCTCGCTTCTGGACATCCACTAATTGTCCAAAGCAGACTGGTAATTCTTCAAATACTTATTTGTCCAAATTTGAAGCAAGTGTGTTTCACACAATGTGGTTTCGTATGTCATCACCATTGTCAGGGATGCCATTTTGAACAGCTTTTACTGCAGCGACCCTAGCTGCATTGGCTGACTTATTTGCTGCAGCAACAGCCCTGTTCACCCTGTCATCAACCCTAGGCACATCGTAGGCTTTTTCTGCTGCTCTTCGAGCTTCCTGAGGATGCAAGCAAATTAACACATGTAAATCTTACTTGTAACAGATGGGCCGATAGGTCCAATCTTTGTTGCTAGAGGGAAATTGAGCTCAGATAATGTTTGCTGGACAGAAATAAAGCCCATTTACCTGGACTGCATTCAAAACTTTCGAATGGTTTACAGCAACTGGCGATGCGAGATTAATGCTCTGCGTGCTCAAAGTATCAAGGACACCATTTTGCCAGTGACCTGACTGTGTCTCCCCATTTCGGAATGTGTACATTCCCAAGCCCTGTCTCCTGCCCTCATGCCAGGCACCTTCATATCTATGCCCATTTGCAAAACGATACACCCCAAATCCATGCATCTTGTCTGCAAAGTATTCCCCAGCATACGTGTCTCCATTCCTTCAAAAGGTTAGTGCAAAATCAATCCCACAATTTGGTAAAGAATGAGGCACTAGATGGTAGATAACAATGATTAGGCGCACATCACAGATAATATTATTTGTAAATGTGTTTGTACTACAATGGTCTGTCCGGGTGCAGCAGGAAAGAATATAATAGTTTTATGCAGTTACTAATTGAACAAAGGAAGCATAAAAAGGAATTGGAGGCCAGTTGATTTTGACCACAACTTACAGCTGCCCATATTTGACAAATAAATATCGAAACACAAGAATAAGAAGATCACTGCATAAGCAAATAAGCACGAGAACAACCTTTTAAATATCTCAACAACTGCAAAGAGCCAGGACATAACAAATTTGTAAATCATTAAGATAGATATAACAATTACAGTATTACAAGTCGAAAGCTTACATGCCAGAGTATACAACATGTGCAATTACATAAAGATGATAGTCAGATGTACACAAGCAGAACATGAAATATAAGACAATATACTTGATTTACATTATATTGCAGGAATTTTAAAAGTAAAATTAATATTAATTGGCAAATGTGATATCAGCATATCTATAAGGCAAAATAGGTTTGTCTTGCTGGAATCACAAGTCAAGCAGCTGAGATGAGTTACTGCTACGCGGAAAGTGAAAGATATAAGTATACTTTAGAAGCCAGGAAACATCAAGACTTGTTCAAGCAAAAAATAGTAAAATAAAAACTAAAGGCCAAGACTAAGTCAGCCTGCCAAAAAATACAACTGCGAAAGATACAAATTAAACCATGGAGGTTAGCCTTATAGGAAAGGCTAATAAGAACTCTAGGTGTAACACTCTAGAAAACATTGGTAAGTATATCCAAACAAAGACCTTATGGGTGTGAATGGGGGAAATCATGAAATCAGGGTTGGTAAGCATTGACTTGAATATATAAATAGAATAATGTAGGAATGCTAATTTTAGCTCCAACATTTTGGACAACAATGGTGCAACAGTGCTTACACAAGTCACAAGACTAAAAGTTTACTTGGGTCATTATGCTCTTCCAATGCAATTTCTTTGCTTCTACATGGTCACAAGAAATAAAAGAACAAACTAGGGTCATGATTGTTATTTTTTTGTAAATGAAATAAAAATTAAAGAGAAAAATAACAGCCGTAAGCAAAAGGTTATACAAAAGATAGGAAATAAATTTATCAGATCCAACTGAGATTACTTGAGACCAACCTAGTCTTTCATCATCATACCCATCAATGCCAAAATAACTTTGATATTATCTTGAGACATTGAATGTGCTAGGAAAAAAGGTAGAGTACAATTTGTGGAAATTAGGAGAAAGATCTCATAAAGACATTCAAACAATAGATGGAAACAAATCAATGTAGTAACCAATTAATGAAAATAAATCAATGTATCATCACATGTTCCTCACTTTGCACAAACAGAGAAGCAACCAAGAAAGGGAAGTGACAAATGAAAGGCATCCAGATATACCTGCGAATGTAAAATCCACATCCAATAACGTCATGTAGGTTGGTCATATGATTAGACCATTATCAACATAACTAAGGAATCGTCAATTTTGCAAATGGCAATTTGCAAAAACAAATGAAGCAATAATCAAACAGAACATAGTCACCAACCAGTCTGAAGAACAGAAACCCAAATGAAATTTATCACGCTAAAGTTCAGGAATTACAAAGACATGTAAACAACAAAAACTAAGGGTTCACTGCCAATTCTGTCCAAGTTATAGAAGAAGGATAGAGCATCATATGAAGTAACCGAGTGAAGTAAAGCAGAGAGGCAAATCCATTTCCATTTCATTACACCATTTAACTACATGATGTCTAAATTTGTGAAGAATCACTATAAGATAAGATAATGTGTATCTTTAAACCATCAAATCCATGCAATCCAACATAAGTATAAATTCCACAATGAAGATAAAAGAAATTTCAGCGTAAATAATAGATAGTCAAGAACTCAGAACAGAAATCCTCAAGCTTGCACCTGAAATGGTAGTGGCCAAGCCCATGCTTCACCCCCCACTTGAACTCCCCAACATATCGGCTTCCATCCTCGCATGTATGCACCCCGCATCCATGGCTCTGCCCGTTCGACCACTCCCCTGCATACACATCACCCGTGTAGAACCTATACACCCCGAACCCATGCCGGAGTCCCTGCCTGTATTGGCCCCTGTATCGGCTCCCTCGGGCCCAGGTCTCCACCCCATACCCATCGTACTTCCCGTCGACCCAATCGCCCTCGTACCTGCCGCTCATATAGTAATAGTACACCCCGCTCCCCGAGCACTTGCCCCGGTGGAACTCGCCCTCGAAGATATCCCCATTGCTGTAGACCTGAACGTCAGACCCCGAGGCCGGGCGGCGGTCGACCTTGGGCTTGTCGGGGGAGGAGGAGCTGCCAATGGACCATAGGACGGGGCTCGTGCGGCGTGGGAGGTGGTGGCGTGGCAGGAGGAGGGCGGAGGAGCGGGAGAAGAGGAGACGGAAGGAAGGAAGGGGCAGGGCGTTGAGTGAGACGCAGAGGACGAGGAGGAGGACGGATGAGAAGGCGACCGCGGAGAAGAAGTCGAGGAGGAGGGAGCGATCGGGGGCGGCGTCGCCGGAGGACGTGATGAGGAGGTAGAGGGAGGGGAAGGAGAGGAGGAGGAAGAGACGGAGGCGGAGGTGGAGCCGGCGGAGGATGTGGCGGGCCGCGGAGCGAGCGGCAGCGGCGGAGGGGGCGAGGCGCCGGCGGACTGGGGCGGGGGAGGTCGCGATGGCGGAGGGCGAGGGCGAGGGCGAGGGCTCGGCGGCGCCGGGAGGGTTCATAATGGGCCGCTTGTGGGGGACGGAGAGGCCATGGGGGGAATCGAGATTAGGGTTAGGGTTGGGGGCGGAAGGGTGGAAGAGAGGGAGGAGAGGAGGAGGACGCGGATGGAAACCGGAAGAGGAAGAGGGACAGTGGGTTTCCTTTCCGATCTCGGATTCCGATCTCTTATGATGCATTTATCGAGAGATGGGCGGTGACCGGTGCGGTCGCTGCGACTGCTGCCTCATCACACGGAGGGAGAGAGAGAGAGAGAGAGAGAGAGGAGAAAAGAGTTCCTTGGTCGTCCCTCTTTTCTCCTTGTTGCAATCAAATATGAAGGAAAGGAAGAGAAGGGAGGGCGAGGGTGTGTGATGGTGTCAACGTGAGAATGGTCATCGGTCATTCAAGCATTTTTTATGTGAACATTTTGTCAGACAGCTTCATGATTGAATGATGCGACTCTCCATCCATTTTATCTCTCTCTCTCTCTCTCTTTTCTCCCCTCTTTTCTAATTTTCTTATTTTATTTTCCTTTTATTTCAATTCTACTTGATTTGTAGTGAGAACTTTGAGCTCTTCCCAAATTGAAGTCTGTGTTTTGTACTTGGCTTGTAAATTCACTGCTAGTACCTAATTAGCAATTGCAAGGCCGGTTTGCAGCAAGCAGATGCTCATGTCCTTTTCTTGGGGCCCCACACCCTAGGTTGTTATCCATGGATAAATAACTAATAAGGTAAGTCCAGATTTAAGCCACGGCTCCATATGCAGGTAAAGCCATTTGCATCTTCTGATCAGGAGGACATGGGGGATCTGATAACCACAGGCCAACAAGAATATGATGAGGCCTTAGTACTCAAGAAATAATAGGATGCAGTAATCATGATTGTGCATACAAAGAAACTCCAATCCTTTCCATTTCTTTTAGCATTCAGTATTGTTTCATTATTAGAGTCACAAAACTAATTGTATTGAAGATGACTAAAAGAACAAAAATGCTAGGTAATATCCATATATGTATATATCTGACCCCTTATTTTAAGGGGGAACAGAAGTTTCTCCTTCTCTCGTACAAATGAGATGACCCTCCCTGTGGTCAATTGAGGAAACAGGGAGACCAAGTCTACTGAAGAAGAGCCATGGAAAACGCAAGAGCACTTCTCTCCTCACCTTCCTGTACTGATCCACGACCCGTTGCTGATTAGTTTCTGTCCAACATCAATTATTTTTTTTTTTATTTCAATTCTACTTGATTTGTAGTGAGAACTTTGAGCTCTTCCCAAATTGAAGTCTGTGTTTTGTACTTGGCTTGTAAATTCACTGCTAGTACCTAAATTAGCAATTGCAAGGCCGGTTTGCAGCAAGCAGATGCTCATGTCCTTTTCTTGGGCCCCACACCCTAGGTTGTTATCCATGGATAAATAACTAATAAGGTAAGTCCAGATTTAAGCCACGGCTCCATATGCAGGTAAAGCCATTGCATCTTCTGATCAGGAGGACATGGGGGATCTGATAACCACAGGCCAACAAGAATATGATGAGGCCTTAGTACTCAAGAAATAATAGGATGCAGTAATCATGATTGTGCATACAAAGAACTCCAATCCTTTCCATTTCTTTTAGCATTCAGTATTGTTTCATTAATAGAGTCACAAAAACTAATTGTTGAAGATGATAAAAGAACAAAAATGCTAGTAATATACATATATGTATATATCTGACCCCTTATTTTAAGGGGGAAAAAGAAAAAGCAAGAGATGTGATTCACTACCAAGAGGAGGTATGTTTCATGAAGAGAGAAATCTTCTGGTTTCTCATGTAAATGAGAGACAACAGAAGTTTCTCCTTCTCTCGTACAAATGAGATGACCCTCCCTGTGGTCAATTGAGGAAACAGGGAGACCAAGTCTACTGAAGAAGAGCCATGGAAAACGCAAGAGCACTTCTCTCCTCACCTTCCTGTACTGATCCACGACCCGTTGCTGATTAGTTTCTGTCCAACATCAATTATTTTTTTTTATTTCATTGTTGATCTCACTGGTATTCATATGTAAATTGAGAAACATTTTATGAGACAGCTAAGATGGTTGTCATTTTCTATTGGCATGTATCATGTTTAAACCTAGCTGATCTAATACTGCCCCACTCTATGTTTGCAAAGTCGTCCATGGTCCTCTTGTTTTCACTTGATAAAGCTGTTCTTTTTATGACGTCGGATCCACATGACATAAGTAATTTCTTTGTTCGTAAGGAATATATAGATCTAGTATTTACTGAGAATTTTTTTCCAAATAAGATGAAAAACATTTAGGGCTGGCATTCATTGCAAAGAAACAAGCATTATGATGGAGGATGTCAGATAAATTAATGTCATGCTCTCGTTGACAAAACGAAGCCAATCATGCCAAACAAGCCTGACCTCTAAATCATACCCTTCTTACAACAGTATCCTATTTTGAGGGTTCTGTTGCTGTGAGCCAAATGACTTGGCCCTGCCTCCACGTTTACACCATTAGATCCTTAAATGAAAGGAGAACAAACAATCAGGAACATTGAAATTAGGATACCATCACCCAAATCCATGCTTTTGTCCCTTTTTGGTGAGATCTACTATAAAACCTTTGGATATCCAATGATAGAAGGAAAAACATAAAGAGTTTGAAGGCTTTATGACCTTAATATACTTCCCAAAGTATAAAAATCATATGGGCTGACCATAACTGAAGAACTGTTTCCACATAAAGCACTCCAAAAAAGAGATGCATTAAGCATACATCAATAAAAGCAAAGAACTTCCTCCATTTCCAGATGATATGGGTGCAACGCATACATCTGGACGCACAGAAATCTTCAAAATCATTATTGTAGATGTCATGTAAGTAATCCATCTAGATATTAAATCTTTCACCAGATTATTGTTGCAAACCAAAAGATAGAGAAAAAAAAGGGGCAAAAGCCACTAACCTGGCAAAATGAAGCATGGAAATTAATAATCAACCATGAAAAGTTACACTTGCTCAGTAATTATAAGATTAATATAAAAACAACTTGCAAAATAGGACAACTCATTATAGATTCTTTTTTCTCAATAATTAAAGCAGCTTGACACTTGCTGCATTATGATAACACCTCCAGAAGCAACAGAATTCTGTTCATCCGGTGGCTCAACCTCCATTGTCATGGTTTGTGAACTTTAAAGCCAAACACCCTGGGAACATACTGTTGTGATGGCTTTTGTGGCTTGAGGTGCCCATATGTCATCAAAAACAGGTGAGGAAAGGTTGTCCCAAAGTAGGCTCCATCGATATCTATGCATGGTCAAGCAAATTACGATATACAGATAAAAGGTATCCATGCAGCTAGAGCAAATCCTTTTCTTAATCAACTAAAAACAAAATCACTAAGTTAGGCTTGGGACAGCACACAAACTGCTTGAGCAGAACTTAGATGCACATGATTAGCATTGCCGCAGAAATATAATTCATGCATCGTTAAACTAGATAGTGCTTTGGCAAAATAGTGTTCCAAGACCAAGATCAAAAACACACAATAGATTGCAGACAGGCATAAATCATGTTGGAAAAGCAGCTTATCAAAATGCATCTACTATTTAAGAATTTTTTCATAAGTCAATCATACTATTGAAGAATGACTAGGGGAAAAAAGGATACTGCCTTGGTACTTTGATCGTGGATAGTATATATCTTCACATTTGGGACAATATATTTTCACAGTACTTGATCGAGGAATATCTGATTGCCCAACAGGAAGACAGGGCTGGCCACTACAGTAAACTCGAGGACACCTTCCAAAGTCATAGTTCTTGAATTTCTCAAGCTACAGAACATGTCAGTACAAAATGTCATTGATGAGCAATTCAGAAATGAAAAAACAGAGAGGATAAGATTTTACCATTGCAGCCATCCCTCGACTGGTCAGTATGTATCGAACATGAATCAAACCATACAGCATCTCTGCTGCTGATTCAACTAACTCATTTTGTTCCTCAGTGAACATGTCTCCTGCCCAATTGAAAAACCCATTAAGATTTCCCAACTTCCATGTCCCACACAAGAAATACAAAGTATTGATTTTATCAGCCAATAAAAAAATTGCATAGAGTTCAATGCAAAGAGCAAGCTATAAAAGATTTTGTTCTCATATATACAACTTTCAGCACCCTTTTCTTTTCTTGTCTTTTTTTAGCCTCCAAAGATCATCGATTACACCATTCTTTCACATATATGTCTATCAAGGGAGTGCAGTAGTTTGTGGCACAAAGAATGCCAAATGCAAAGTAAATTAGAGGCTTCTCTGGAATTCCTTCTACTCAACAAATTTGGAGATCAATGAGTGTCATTTTTTGGCTTGGAGGCTGACCACTACATGCCTTGTGTCATCCCTCAACCTCACCCACAGCCAATCTCCTACAAGTGGAACCTCATTGTCAATCTCCCAAAGAAGAAACCCATCATTGACCTAGATATAATGTCAATTTGCATATGTTACTCCTGAACAAGTTAATTTTGTAGCCATCGTCTCTACTGCTAAATCCATATAGGTATGAGTACCTAAAACTAGCAACTCTTTTGGACTTGAGAGAATCAGAATCCTATTGCTCTTGCAGTCAGGATACATCTCCTTTGCCACTATGCCTTATTACTCTGTTTTGAGTTGCTGTTTGATGCATGATTGTATGAATTGTGTACATGTAAGCTATGGTTTTTTTCTTTTACCCCAAGAAAAATCTCAAAGTTCATCATAAACAAAAGGGAAAAAAGGGAAAAGAACAGACTGACATAATATCTTCAATTTCATTTATACAAAAAATGAAAAAAAAAAAAAACATAAAATATGTGAAGAGGAGGGAGGTTATTTTTGTCAGATAACTTGCTGACCATCCATCATTCAGTGTTTCAAAACTTAACCTAGGTAATCATGACAAAAAGTTACTAATCATCAATCATTTAGTTAGGGTTTTAACACACAGCCTCTCCTTTCTAATACAATCAAGTCTCTCAATACTTTCATACACTATATATTCATCACTGGTTTATACTTTCATTCTCATAAACTATATATCCATCACCTGTTTACATTTGTAGTCCTTGATATTATTTAAATAGTCTAGACACCAGAAGTTCATGAGCCCTCCACTTCTCTCTCTCTCAAATTATCTGCAGTGGGTTTACATCAACAGGTAGTCATCTTTGATCATACTGATTTGATTGATTAATTGATAGCAAGTAAAGAATGGGTAAGAAATTTCTAAAGCAGATTAGGTGACAGAAATTTATGGAGGTTTAATAACTTAACCACTCATTTGTAACATGATCAAAATTTTCAATACTTTCAAAATATTCACATATAATATACTACTTAAACTTGTTTCCAATTTTGGTCCTTTATATTCGTTCTTTAGTCTGGAGACCAGTGACTATAACTTTTTTATCTCTTCCAAATTTTCTGCTTCTTAGACCTACAACAGAAACAGTTTGAAAGTTTCCAAAGTATATCAAGTGAAAATAGGCTAAAGAACTGAAGACAGGATCAGATGGCTCCATGATGGAAGGATCCTGCTAACTTGAAAGAAAATATAGGCTTCTTAAGAGTGCAGTGCCATGGCAATCCAATAAAGGATCAGGATCATAGGCTAGCTATGTTGCCGATGGAGGTTTTGTAGTTGCCACACAAGCATGATTTTGTCTTGCTAAACTCCGTGTACAACTGCACATGATATATTCCCTCTTGTTTCTTCTCTGAAATACTACTTTTGTAAATAAGTTTTAATTCTTCAAATAATTATATTACCTCTTTTGCCTTCTGCAAAAAAGGAGCCAGAAATTATCTATTATTAGCATATATCATGATTGAAATGAAGTCTTCAACTAAAGAGCAAAATTTCATGAACCTCAAAATAGCTCTTGGAGATGTCTATGCACCACAAAATTATGAAGTCTCAGCTGGAGCTAAAAATGTGAGTAGAATTGGCAAAACACATGTAACAGTGCTTTATCATGATAACCCAAGAAATCAAAATTCAGCAACAGCAAAAGCTACTAAAGATGAATAAACAGTATAAAAGACAATCACGGGCTAATTACAGATTACCCCCTGTAATTAGCTACCTTTGGCATCCTGGTTCTTATACTTTCAAAAGTTACATTGGGATCCCTATATTTAAAAAAGTAAAACATTTAATCTTGTTTCTCCTCACGCCGTCAACTCTGCTGACGGAAATACCGCATATGCTCATTGGTAAACCCCACGGTATTTTCGTCAACAAAGTCGACGGCGAAAGGAGAAACGGGATTAAAAAACTTTTATAAATTTAAAGATCTCATTGTAACTTTTGAAAATATAGGGATCGAGATAATAAAGATAACTAATTATAGGGGGTAATATGTAATTATCCCATACAATCACATACACATAGTGCTTAATCAAAATGCATTAGATAGTTATCTATTAGAAACAATCGAACTAGAAGATATCTAAAGTACAGGTAATTAGTGTTTAAAGAAATCATTGTACACAAACACATTTGTCCTTAACATTATGGTATTCTTTGAAAAAAAGAAAGAAGTGTCCCGATAAAGGATATTTGCTGTCTTAAAAAGAAATAAAAATATTGTTAGCATACTGTTCCATAATACTATGTGCAGAGCCTAGTAAAGCTATCTCAAATTCTCAAGTTTGTTCATTACTTATTTGTTAGCAAGAATTTATGTTTAAAAGGATATGTTAATATCCAAGAATTCCAAAAAATAGAAACGATGTTTATACTTAAGATGATTGTACATGTTTCCTTTGTGAACTTTCTCCTAAACTTGTGTGCTAAACTATAAAGAACTTAGGATATGGAGACTTAATAAACCAATAAAAAAAAGGAAACATAAACTTAAACACTGCAGATAATGCTCCACAAAAAAGAAAATGATGACCAGCCTAACTACTGTAATTTCCTAGAGAAGTGATCCATAACTACCCAAAAGAACAGAAAATAATTAGGATTCAAAATATTGAAGCTATCAATTGTGCATTAACTATCTGTAATAAGAGTATAATAAAATGGTATCCAATTAGGCAAGTCCCAGTGAACATAAAGGTAATCATGCTTACCATTAGAAGACTCAACATCCAGAATCAGATCGAGAGCATAATCATAATATGGGACTTGACTGCTTAGCCCGCATAGGTTAAAATCATCTTGTATGTACTCTTCATCAACTTCGCAGAAAAACTCGTTCCCCCTTAGGTTACAGAACCATGAAATCCAAGATGTATCTTCCATGTCAGAACCACTAACATCTGACTCTTCACTATCTGTTTCTGATTCTTCTGTATCACCCGATATAGCAAAAGTTAAAAAGGCCTATTCGCACCAATATGCCAAAAATCATACAAGAATAATAAACATTAGTAAGAAAAAAAGATGATGAAACCTAGAATCATGCTAAATTAACATTAGATAAAATGAAACAATCATCATAACTAAATGGAAGGAGAAGGGGAGGAGTATTGAATATAATGGAAGCATCAGTATATCCACATACAATAAGACAATCATCATAACTAAATGAGAGGTCAACTAAGTCTATTAGAGATGTTTAAGGAAATGATGGAGACATCCAAGAATGCAGAACTCGTGCTGCTATTGAGGAACAGTAACACATCTGCGCCAGCTCACTGATCTTGACATACTTAGCATCAATTTCCTGTACTTACACGTCTTCTTCATTGTAAAATTAAATTCAGATCTATCACTGCCTATCAAAACCAAAACAAAAGTTAGATTATTGACAAGATATATAGTACTATTTCAGCCTTAATACAGTGACCTGCTCATATGACAAGTACCTTAGACTGTACAAATAATTCAAGCCACCTAGGTAAATTTAAATATCGTGCAATCTGATAACAGATCAGAAACAAAAAGTTAATCTTGAGAACCAAGCAAGTTCCCTAGTGAATTCAAGATTAGGGAAACAATTGTTTTCACAATCCACTCATTTTCTTCTTCCTTTCAAATAAAGAGAAAGCACCCATTGACTACGAAGTTTGTAAAGATGAATATGGCTAACCAACAAGCTGAAGAAACATCCAATAATATTCCTAAGAGTCTCATAAAATTCAGCACACCAGATGTTCCAGTCAGGAATAATTCCAGAAATGCAGTGGTAAAATCTCTCCAAATAATTAGCAATGTGTATTGTGCCAATCAATGGATTGACTATGAAGCTCACACTAGGGATAATCAGCAAACATCTTGGTGAGCTACAAAAAATGTGAAGTCAAAGGTGAAATCTACAATCAAATTTTAGCTGTGAAATGCATGAAAAATCCAGAAACTATTGTCTTCATCATGAAAAAAATGCATGACTGACTTTTCAACCTGCAAAGAGAGCTCCATAACAAACCTAAATCAGGAATATAGGGATCCTGGGATATGAACTACCTCAAAAACTCAAGATAGGTTCCATGTAACCTGTTCATGAAGTAAAATCACGACAGACTTCTTAGGGACATCTACTCCATGTACCAAAAATTGATTGTCACCTGCTCATCAAGGATGGACTACTAGATTATGTTTCCACTTATCATATTTACTGAACCGACCTTTTATGTTACCCTTCTTTTTCTTCTGTTTTGGAGGGAGAATGGTACTATATGTGCAATTTATCTTTCCCAAACACAAACCTTATATTTGAATTGCATACGTGGTTATAATAAGCAATTTACGAACCAAAACAGATCTTGAGATAAAAGAAAAACATAATCAAGACGAGAAATCCATATACGAAAGGTCTTTTAGGTCACTATTTGTCGTCCACAGCTCCAAAACAAATCCCCGAATAGAAACAACAAAACAAAATAAAGAATAAAGAGACGATGAAATTTCACCATCTGAGCATTTGTTCTTGGACAAGGACCGGTGCTCAGGCTGCTTCCCGGAGGAGGTGGACGGCACCGACAGCCTATCCTTCTCCTTGCTGTTCAAACCCCTCGAAGCCGATGGCGGAGACTTCTCCATATGCTTGTCGAGGGCATCGTTGATCCGCTTCCGATCAACGGCTGCAATCTCCACCTTCGACCCGCTCCCTCCCCTCTCTCTATACATATCTCCCTCCTCTCTCCGATCCACTCTACCGTCTCCCCCGAACCTAGCTCGAAACAGATTCACCGCGCCTTTCCGCAAAGGAACCAAACGGAAACCCTGAAATCCAGAAGAATCGCCAAATCTGGGGCCAAAGGAACCTCGATTTCAAGAATAACGACAACGAATTCGGCGTAGGAACCAGGATCTGAAGAAAAATTACTGTGGTCTATTCCCCTCCGAGGGGAGAAGAAAGAGAGAGGAAGGAGCGCGCTCGCTTCTTTGGGATCGAAGAGCGAGCGAGGAAGAAGGATGGGAAAGAGGTAGAAATGTAATTATAAGGACTCGTCGGCGGTCAGGATTCGCGAACTCGATTGATTCCATCTTGCCCGTTCGTCCGTGAGGGGTAGAAATGTAAACATAGGACACGTTGGCATTTAGGATTCCGGAACCCGATAGATCGCATCTCGACCGTTCGTAAGAGTGTGATTATAAGAGGGGACAAGAAAGGTTGTTGACGTCATTGGTTAGGATTCCTGAACGTGATTGATTGCATCTTGATCGTTCACCTATGGCGCTTCTCATATAGTCGTTTCCCTCCGAGGAAAGACGAACGTGCTTTTGCGCTGCTTGTACATGTACAATTTCTACGTCTTTACATTTAAGATATTAGTATTTGCAACCCTTTTTATAATTTTATACTTTTATTTAATTTTTTAAATCTTTTTATCTTATTATTGTTCCTCTTCCTCTCTATAAAGAAACATCGAGGGTGTGACTAGAGCGGTCACACAGCATTAAGCGATGTCAGTTTTAACTATACCTAAAATAAATAGAATTATCATACGAGCATTTATAGTGTCGTCAACAATGAATAGAGTGACATCAGAGGGGACGGAGAGTGATGTCTATAACGAATATGATCTCGACAATAATAATAATAATAGTGTATGTAATGACGATGTTGGTAAAAAGCAATGTCAGTAACAAGGATAAAATAAAAAATATTAGAGAAAAAAAAATAATAATAATACTAGGTTGGTTATATAATAAAATAATATTTTATTATTTTAAAAAAAATATCAATAGCAAAAAGGATTGTTAGTAACAAACTTCTACATTTATCATAGTTACATGCACATAAGATGAGCATTTTACCATAATAAACTTTTGTTATTTATGTTTATAATTAATAATACCCATCTAATTCATTTTTATTTAGGGTATTTTTTTGTCAATTTAATAAAAATATCCCTTAGCTCTTGTTTCCCATGATGTTGTCAATTGCTTTCTGCCCATCTTCCCTTCACCTGTCTCCTTCGTTCTTTTTTCTCTTTGTCTGTCTTTTCTCATCACTTCTTTTCTTATCTATACAAACAATGAAGAAGGATCAACAACATAAAATAAGGGGGAGGAGGAGAAAAAAAATGAAAAGGGAAAAAATACAGAAGATAACGAGTAAGATCGCTTGTGATAGGAGTAAGAGTCGATGTAATAATAATTGGAGACAATTGATAGAGAACAAATGGTCATTTTTATTAAAGTGACAAAAAAAGATGCCAACATGTAAAAATCAATTGGATGAGCTATATCGAGTAAATACTTAATAATATTTTTTTAATAAAATACAATACATGGATTGTCTAGAAGCTTAGTTTGAAGACAAAATGTCATCAATTTTGAATTGATAATAAGAAATAAACTCCTTGCCACTACATATTAAAATTTATAATATTTTATATTATTAAAAAATATATTTAAAAATAATAATATTTCTAACTATCTCTTTACTTATACTCTCTTCTTCCTTCTCCTCCTCCCTTTCTCTTTCTTTCTCCCCCTCTTCCTCATATTTTTATCCTTCTTTCTTTCTTCTTATTCTTTTACTCTTCTTTGCGGGGATCAAACAATAATGATGATGAAATTAGAGGTTATGCAGAAGAAAAAAAACAGTAATATTAAGACAGTAAATAATTAAAAAAATATTTTATTTTTTTAAAAAAGAGATTATCACTAATAAAAGGGTTATCAATAATAAAATAATAAAGAGAAGGTCGTAAAAAGTAAGTTGGTTTGCAATTGTACGAAGGATTTATCCTTATGCCCTTACAAATAGGCCGTATTGAACTCTACAACCTGACCCGTTTAAAGAGACTACAAGCCGGTCCGATGCAGCCCAATTGGGTTCTACGATGCTCTCAGTCTAATCGATTCCGTTCAAGTCTTTTTCGCTCTACCCTAACTCTTGGCGCCTTAGGGTTGCTGTGATGGCTTCCGGCAGAGACGACGCGGATCGTCCCGCTGAATCCCAAACTTCGTAAATGCTTCTTCCCCTAACCTCTTGTCTCTCTCTTGCTCGGTAGCTGATTTTGTTAGATCGTAGGTTTCTGTTTGCTCCTTGTTCTTTCATCCTTACGAGGTGTTTCTGTACAGATCTAAGAACCCTTACAAGGACCCTGACGATGGTCGCCAACGATTTCTTCTCGAGCTGGAGTTCGTTCAATGTCTCTCCAACCCGACTTACATCCACTGTGAGTTACTGTGCGACAGAAAACGGGTAGTCTGTCGGATTTCTATATGCTTCCCCATGAATCTAGAAAGCTTGTGTTCGTCTTTTGAGAACTATTTAGGCAGAAATGGTTTGCTCGTGTACAACTGTAACTGGATCTTGTGAGATCGTGGCATTCCCGTCGTTCCAGATTGAATGATGGAAAAGACACTAAATTACTTGCGTTCGTAACTCTTAAATATCTGATATTTGATGTCTGTGTATTTGTAGCCAAATTCAGTATGCTGAGTTATTTTTGTCCCTCTTATTTCTTCTTTGGAAAGTCTTGACGGTGAAATTTTCTTTTTTTATTTCATTTGAATCTCAAGAGACGACAGAGGGTTTCAGCCCTTTAGAATTTAACAACTCCTTAAGTGCATGTTAAAATTAGTGTCTACCTTGTTGTAGTTTCTTATATTTGTACGCATTTTGATGGAAAATTATATTGTTTATGAAACCATTGCTGCTTTCGTTGCGTGTAACTTGGGAGGAAAACCTAATCATTTGCTGTCTGATGTGGGTCATATTCTGATCAATCTATCTTAAATAATGGGTGTCTCGTTCTAAAACAGGCATTCAGGATTGTATTCGTTCTTATAAAAACCACTTGACGGATAATTTCTTTATCGAAAAACAGCACTAAGTTTCAGCCTTAGGTTCTTTGATATGTTAGCTTGATGATGTTTTTTGTTTATAAAAAAAAGATGAATTTGGAAATAAGCAATCTATTAATATTACTCTTCATGTGGTGTTCTCCATTACTTTATCTCACATGATGTATTTCCTTATTTTGCTCCAAACAGATCTTGCTCAAAATCGCTATTTTGAGGATGAAGCCTTCATCGGATACTTAAAATATCTAAAATATTGGCAAAGGCCTGAGTACATAAAGTTCATAATGTGAGTGAAGCTAAAAAGTGACATGATGATCACCATAAATTCATCTTTCTGTACGCTAATGGTTATCTTCTTCAAAGATGATTACACAAGAAATATTTACTTGTTTGGTGTCACTAACTGATGCCTTGTTTTATTCACAGGTATCCTCATTGCCTTTTCTTTCTTGAGCTTCTCCAAAATGCTAACTTTCGGAATGCAATGGCACATCCTGGTAGCAAGGTAATGTTATCAGCATGTGATCATTGTGAATGATCTTTTTTTATTTATTTTTTCGGTATGGCAAATATAGGGTTCTTAGTTTCTTAGTTTTAATATTAGGCTCTTATGCTGTTATGCTTTTTATGACTGGTTACAAGGAAGGAAAAGTTATGGTTTTTGTCTGGATGTATTTTGGATATTCATTTGTTAGGATGATAATAATCTTTCGACTAGCTACTGGTTGTTACGTTCTTTCTAATGCTTCTGTTTTGTGATATTTCAAGTATCAGATGCTTTCTATTGTCACATTAACTTGAACTGCGAATTATCATTTGAGGAAGATGAACAATGCATAATGACTGAAGGGCTTCTAATACTAGGAATTTGAATCTGAATGAATATGGTTGTCTTCGATTTTTTTGTTTATGAGTGTGATTAGCTACTTTACTGAGTTTTATGATAAAACATAAATTAAGTGAAACATGGGTATTTGGTAAATGGTGTATGTTGTTTTGACAACTTCACAGATTTGTTTGCTATCTAAATGGTCATGGTTCAACATGCATATTGGATTATATAGAATGGTAAATCTTACTTATCCTTGAAAATAGCTTGCCGAGATTGTTAAGAAAAAATGTGGTGGATCCAATTTCTAATCTTCTCAGTGCCATCTCAGTTTTTTCCTGTTGCAAATCCTAACCTACCTTCTTGAGGTTTCAAATCAATCTGAAATTTTTTTTGTGAAGAATGCTTTTCTGAGTTCTCATCCCATGTGATGATTTTAGTTTTCATAGATTACTAACAATTCTCTGCAACATTTCACGTAGGAGTTGGCTCATCGGCAACAGTACTATTTCTGGAAGAACTACAGGAACAACAGATTGAAGCACATTCTACCGCGTTCTCTTCCTGAACCTCCTTCAGTTCCAGCTTCAGCTCCAGCTCCAGCTCCTCTTCTGGCTGCAGCGCCGGTTCCAAATGCAGCTCCACCTCCACTTCCATCAATGCCACCTATGACTTCTGCTGCCTCAGCACTCTCTCCAATGCAGTTTGTGGGACAACCTGGATCTGCTATCCCGAAGGGTGACATCAGAAATACCATGGGAGATCGTAGGAAGAGAAAGTATGTTTACTAGTATCTAGAATGCCTTGATCATATTAGCAATTTTCTCATTTATATCATTTGGTTTGCCTATACCATACATTTCTTAACATTATTATTCATGTTCCTGATTAACATGATATTTGGGACCTGGTAATCAATAATTAACTTTTATTTGACAGGTGATATGGCTCTAGAGTCATAATGCCGGTCCAGTAAAACATGCATCCAAGAGGTGAATGCATGAATTATCTGTCATTTTTCTGTTAGATTTGGTGTAAATTTGCCATGTCTTTGATTTGATAGGTGACATATGAGTTCTCTTATAACTTGACATATCCAATATGTTGAGCTGCCTGGGAACCAGCTATGAAACTGCTCCTCTTATAAGCCAACAACTGGACCTTGATGGAACTTTGATAATGTGAAGCTATATAGTTAATTGATTTGCGGACCTCTGATGTATTAATTAGGTTAGTCTGACTTGACCTAAGAAATCTACAAGGCCTTCTATTCCAGCCTTTTTTTTAAAGTATAAACTTGCATCCATATTCACAAGGAAAACATTGTAGAGAAACTTGATTAAGTATGATGCCCCATTCTCATAGTAAATGACTACAAATAGGTGGATTGGCATAAATGACTTACATGGTTAAGTAGTGATATCTTCGGCTTAAGAACTTGAGTGGAGAGATTATGACACTTTCAGAAAACCATGTTGGAAAAGTAGGAATTAGTGGCGATGTAGGTATGTGTTATATAGCAAGCACCAAAATCTTAGGGTTAATCATTTCAGTGATGTGCTAAGGTTTATAAAAGCCACTTGAGTCATGACATTAGTATCCTATATTTTGTCTCAACCCATTGCCTTTTTAACTTAACTGTCTTAAAAAGCCTTAGCTTAAGTACTTAATTAATACTTTGTGATTCTTTTCCTTGATTGATAGAATTATGGTGCTTATAGAAAGTATATATATCCATCTATATGATATTTAATGCATAACAAGTAATCACAAGTCCTTTATAAATTGCAGGAAAGAAGATTGAAAGGGCCAAATCATTCCTAGAAGAAAATGATCAGGTTTGCTTCCGTGTTGGCATTCTCTAGCTACATTCATGTAACTGTCTTATTTTGATTCTTTGATTATACTCACTGCTTTAGATTGAGTTCCTCCATGTCATCTTCATTCTTACCTTATTTGTTTCGACATACATCTTGTGTATTCTTCATTTTCTTTCTTCCACTCATCGATGTTATTTTGTCTTTTGCTTCTGTCATACTTTTGCTTTATCCATGCTGCATCTAGAACCAGACATTACACTTTAATTTTTTGAGCTAATGTGCCAAAATATTTTTTCAATTGTTTGATATTAGTTAATAACATTTACATCTTAGTTCTGCTATGTCTAAAATAATTTGTCATGAATGCTTATGGCCTATGGCATTACTCAGAGTTGCTTGTCTGTGCCTCTTGCTTAGGCTTTAAGGTATATTGGCATTTTGATGCTCCTGGAGCCTTTAACATATATATATTTTTCAAATGTTGTTGGTAAGTCATCCTTTTGGAATTCCTTCCTACATATATTTAGAGAAACAAGATTGGTTTCTTTTTGCCTCTCGAACAAGTCCAAAGCATTATTTTAACTGTGTGCAGAGCATAGGATTTATTCTTAGAAGCTCATGTCAAAAGCAGGGATTCAGATGAATATCTTACAGACAAGTTAATATGATATGTTGTTGTTTGTGATTTAATAATGCTAGTCTAATAGACAACTATTTTTCTGTAAAAACATAGTTCTATCATTTTTTTTCTTTTATGACTTGTTATTGATATGGATGACCAGGATTACTTTATATATATGTGGAAGTTGATTGGATTAGGGCATGGGATGGGACTGGGTGTGCTATATGGTGAAGTTTTAATCCATCTGTAGATTAGTTAACTTCTTTTATTTATGTGCAGTTTATATCCATCCATTCACTTTGTCTTGTTGCTTGGTTTTATCGTTTTTATATCTATTTATTATACCATCACGCATTGACACCGCTGAGAATCACATCTAAAATTAAGTTTTTTTCTCAATCAATGGGGGAAACATATTTTCTACGATCACATTTTTGGTTGCATGAATTGGAACATACAGCTCATGATGGGCAAACTTTTTCAGATTTTTTTTCCTGCCATTTGTATGGATTAGGTTAATATTAGTTCATTTACCCTTTATGGTTTTGGTGGACAGGGCCTATGTCCTGATATGGAGCATAGCTTACATACATAACAATATTTCATGGTATTGATGGCTTCGAAGAAACTACAAAGCACTTTCCAGGATGTGTTGCTGCTTCAGTTTTTTTTACTGATGAAGTCTGTGGCTTGTGGGTTTTTCACTCAAACTTCCTTCCACCCGGAAGGTTCTCATAGCATACTGACATGGATGGTCGTGCTGAAGCGTAGATCTTACTGGTCATTATTTCAAAGTTAAGAGTTGTCATCGCTCAAGAGGGTAGGTGTAGCGTTAGCCAAATTGGTATCCGATTCTCAAGGTGTCGTGGTTGTTGAGATAAACACTTTGCTTGAAATGATTTCTCAACCTTATTGATATGTTTGTTTGATATGATGTAGTATCATGACACAGCAGTGTAACATGAAGTTATGATTCATGTTCGACCGTGTCAAGATTTTGACCGGTCAATTAAAATACCAGTACTTCAAGGTGGAGCCTATTGCAAGAAACTCAAACAGCAAGGGAACATCTCCACGGAAATGGAGCTGAATTCCTGGCAACAAACACATACCGCCCTCTTCTTCTTGGTGGCTTCCTCGTGTTTGGCTTTGTGTCATCACATGTCCTCTTTTTGTGGCTTCATCATTCGACCAACCCAATCATAAACTTGCATTAAACGAGCGTCTCAATCAAGTTGTAGCTGAATTGATTAAACATGCATTTTCCACGCGTTTGTTTAAACAAACATTACACGGGCCCTATGTAAATTGCATTACTGTGCAATATCCATTCGCGGATACAACAATCATATCAATCGAGCTCTATATACTTTGCACAAGTTCTTTTTTTTCCTTCCCTTTTCGTTTTGCTTTTTGTTTCCTATATTGGTCATATTCTGGAAAATGTTAAGAAAATAATCATTTTCAAGTACCATGCATTCCTCATTCATCCATTATCTCGAATAGGAAGTCCAATATTTAAGGAGACATTCCCGAATTTAAAATCCTGCTGCTTTCCACGGCGTTCCACGTGACGTAAGCACGGACGCGGAGAGCGGACCATGCTTATCTTGAACAGCTCAGCCCGGTCGCCGCGTCCATCCACCCACGTCATCGCCAACATAGGGGGAACCACGCTGGCGGCCGCTCCTTATCACGCTGGCGGCCGCTGTCCTTATCGAGACCACGGGGAATCAACCACGCCAAATGCGGATCCGCTGTCAATCCCCAACTTCTCGGCCGACCTCTGGTGGTTTTTTTCTTTTTTCTTTTTTATTTTTTTAAATATTAATATCATGTTGGAATTTTTTAATTGTTAAGAAGCGAGCCAACCTAATCAATGACATTATATAATATTTCCTAGTCTTTAATCACTTGGATCACATGGCATTATCTGTTAATCACTTAAAACGACTTCCAATTCCTAGCTTGCATCACCCACCCTCCAATTCGGAACGAGCCGATGTGATCATCTTCTAGTCGTCGCTCGAGTCACCACCAGCGTGCAAAAGAACGGAGGTGAAAAAAGGCTTCTTTGCGACTTCTTCCTTTTTCTCTTGCACGTCAACACACCTCCGTTGTTTCTCAACGCTTTTGCCAACAGGTAAAGAACTGAAACGTTTCCCATCCCCATCCGTTACGTACCCGTTTCACCCACCTCACCGTGTGGCCCGAGGCGACGGCTTCGGACGAGTAGCAAAAGCGGTAATCCGAAATAAAACTCGAACTCGGTCTGCTTTAATGCTAAAATTAACGTAAAGTCCAAAGGTTATATTTACTTCTAAGGACTACAAGTCCAACCCTCCACAATATCGAAAATAAAATAAAAGAAATTGATGTTAAGTTTTGATTTATAAATTTTCTCTCTTTTGACCAAAAAAATAATGTACATTAAATTTTAATTATAAAGGCCTCTTATATATATATATATATATATATATATATATATATATATATATATATATATATATATATATATATATTCTTACTCCGACATGTGTCGTTCCGTATCGCTCCATCCATCTCCCTCTTCATTCCCCCCTCCTTCCCATTTAACCAAATCTGTCATACTATTCTAATCCCAATTCCAATGTAATCAATCACCCTCCTCTTCGCCCTATTAATACCCTCCTCCGTCTCCCCCAATCCCCTACCACAACCGTCTCCATCTCTCCTTGGCAGAAGGATTTCTTTGACGTCCCCGGTCGCCATGAACGCCCTCGCCGCCACGAGCCGCAACTTCCGGCAGGCCGCCCGGATCCTCGGCCTCGATTCCAAGCTGGAGAAGAGCCTGTTGATCCCCTTCAGGGAGATCAAGGTATGGGCGGGGACCGGCGTCTTGACCCTCTCTTTTGGTAACTGGGTTCAGCTCTTGGGTGTGATCGTGTGCCGGGGGGTGTGTTTTGCAGGTGGAGTGTACGATCCCCAAGGATGATGGCACCTTGGCTTCGTACGTTGGGTTTAGAGTCCAGCATGACAATGCCCGTGGGCCGATGAAGGGAGGGATTCGGTATCACCACGAGGTGAGTTTTTGTGGCCTGAATCAAGCATCTCCGTTGGTTTTTGCGTTTTCGATTCACTAGGCTGTTCGATTTAGATTGCTTACTTCTTGGAAGAATTAGGCACGATAAGAACGTACGTAGTCTTGCTGTTGCTTACAATGACGAAAATTGAATAGGATCTTCGAATTTGGTACCTGTTCAAGATGCATGCTTGATCAACAGATCGTTGATGTTTGCTTTCAAGTAGTTAACCTTGACTTCTCTTGCTGTCTTTCTTGTGTTTTTTTTGGTTAATCTTGGGATTTGTTGGATGATCTTTTTTCCTCTTTAGGTTAGGCGAATTAGTATGTCAGGTTGGTTGGTTATCTTAACTTGGTTCTTGGTAATAACTTACTGTACCAAGCATTTCCAGTAGACTTCACTTGTGGATTATGTACTTGTCAGTGTTCTTTAACAACTTATTAAGACCAGATAAATAGTGGATATCAAAAACCACCCCTTGGTTGATGAGCTTCTACAAGATATCTTATAACCTATCAATTTTTGTTTTGGGGTAGTTGATTGGCATTGTAAGTGATGGATGACTCCAGTTGGAGGTGACCTTAGTGCGGCTGTTTCCTTTGAGCAGTTTCTGGTTATTGGGAAGAGTTTCATGCCTATATATTGACATCTAATGTTAAAAATCATGGACAGCGAGGAAACTCGGGTTGAGTTGGTTGTATTTAAAGTCTGTCTGGGAGAGTATCTAATTAGGAAGTGTGAGTTCCAGGACTTCTACAAAGAAGTTACAGTGAACAAATTCTCTAACTTGGTTAGACTCTATAAGCTTATTACATATGTCTGTCAGTCCATTTAGGATGAGTCGAACACATTACACCACATGCTACAACCACAAACAATAGGAAGGTCAACAATAAAATTTCATGCTATCTCTGCTAATTTTCATCAAGTAATGCATGTTTTGCTCGGGATGAATCACCATGATGCAGAGGATATGAATATCCAAAGGATTTTGGAATTTAGAACAACTACATTGACTGTTAGATTCCTAAGTTTAGCTTTCCGTTGATCTAATATTTGGACCATGCTTTCGAGTCTAGCGGGAGTTTTGAAATTCTGCTGTCATTCTGGCACGGTATGGGTACGAGAGTCCCTGCTGAATTGAAGGACCTTCCAGCTAGACCCATTCCCCTGCCATTTCGTACTAGAAGTTAAACATTAGGGGTTGGGCTGGAAAAATTAATTCTTTGATTTTGTGCAACACTATTGAAGTTGCAATTATTACTTTTCCAAGCTGAATTTGTTAGTAAACTTCAGTGTTTCTCCTCTTACTTTATAGCCTTCCTTGTTGCATATTGATGTGTAAGTCCTTGGTTCTCTTTCCCTATCTGTTTTACCAAGCATTAATCGAAGAAAATGTTCTCACCTTTGTGGATAACTAGTCCAAGAGGAAATTCATGATTGATTCCTGTGCCTCTTGTAACTCAAGTGTGAGTACAGACATTAGATGGTGTTTGTTAGTGCTGTCAGCCACTCCTGCTACGAGAAGTTACTCTAGATCCACTTTTTCACCATGGGTCATTTTATTAGTGTTCTTTCTAATGGAGTATTTCTTAGGTTGCTTCTGCTATTCTCAAATTTGCTTTGACTCTCTTGAAAGGTTGACCCTGATGAGGTAAATGCTCTGGCTCAACTCATGACATGGAAGACAGCTGTAGCAGACATACCATATGGTGGAGCAAAGGGTGGAATTGGATGTTCCCCAAGCGAACTAAGTAAGAGTGAGCTGGAACGCCTGACTCGTGTCTTCACACAGAAGATTCATGATCTTATTGGAATTCATACAGATGTTCCAGCACCCGACATGGGAACAAATGCCCAGGTACTCATTTTATTCTTTGATAGTTTATTATCTATAAACAAGTAGAGCTGCTTTCTGTCCTCAAAGAAAAATGGATCTGGTTTGTATATTTGTTACAAGATATTGATATTGTTTACCTTGTTACTTTTGGGCAGACGATGGCTTGGATCCTAGACGAGTACTCCAAGTTCCATGGACACTCACCAGCTGTTGTGACAGGAAAGCCAATAGTAAGTAAAGCTAATTAATATTGGTCTTTGATACTTGTTGAAATTCCAGTCTTTCAGCTAATGTGTCCTTATGCATGTGCCATTGTAGGATCTTGGTGGATCCTTAGGTAGGGAAGCTGCTACAGGACGAGGTGTCATATATGCAACTAAGTCTTTATTGGCTGAACATGGGAAATCTATTTCAGGATCAACCTTTGTTATCCAGGTGAACCTCATGTCAGATTCTTATTGTCTTGTCTAATAGAATAGGAAAACAGTAGCTAAGATGAATCTAGACCGAAACATGTCCATGCTATTTATGTGTCTGCCATTGAATAGCTTGTCAAGGTGATTCGATACTTTCAAATGTTCAGGGTTTTGGAAATGTTGGCTCATGGGCTGCACGAATCCTTCACGAGGAAGGGGGCAAGGTGATTGCAATTGGAGACATTACTGGTGCTATAAAAAATCCTAATGGCATAGACATTCCTGCTTTGATTAAGCATCGAAGTGAGGGTGGTGCTGTGAAGGACTTCAAAGGGGCAGATCCACTGGATAAGGATGAGTTGCTTGTGCATGAATGTGATGTTCTCATTCCTAGTGCCTTGGGTGGTGTACTGAACAGGTTTTTATTACATGTCCTCTGCTTATGTTTTTTTTTTTAGTTACCCTACCACTGCCAGAATCTGTCCTTTATCATCCTAAATTCTCATCGATAGGCTCACAATTTTTTTGGGAAACAATGTTGAGTCGAGTGATTTTTCAAGTTTAGTCACACACACACACACACACACAACATCAATTTTTGCTTTAAGGCAAGTATATCAAGCATAATTGGTTAAATATTATCTGAGGCTCAAAGCTTTATCAAGTTCATGAGCATTTGTAGGCAGCTAATTTCTTTTTTTCTTTATTCTACTTTCATCTTTCCACTTATGTTTCCTGATACATATTACTAGTCATTGATCTTCTCATCCAGAGGGCTGTAGCAAGTGAATTTTATGTTCATGGATTGTGTGTCATTGGGCCAAAATTTGTGAATACAATTGGACCTAATTTATCATTCTTTCTATTATAGAAGTATGGTGGTTTTCTTAAATTCATTTCTTTGTCCTTGTTATTTAATGTTTAAATAAGGTGGTCTATTACTAGGTATTCATTCAGAAATTATTTGATATATTCTTAGGAATAATGCCGCCAATGTGAAGGCTAAATACATTGTTGAAGCTGCTAATCATCCAACTGATCCTGAAGCAGATGAGGTACAGTGTCTTATCAATTTTCAGCATAATTTAATTAGTTCTGTTGGAGTAAGCAAATCTAATGTTATGTGACATGCCAAATAGCAATATGATTTTTAAGGAACCTGTGTGCTAGGCAGGAGACTAGGTTGACGCTAATCTGATTCCTATTTGTGTTTTGGGCATAGATATTCGCCAAAAAGGGCATTCCAGTACTACCTGACATTTATGCAAATGCTGGGGGTGTAACTGTCAGCTACTTCGAGTGGGTTCAGGTACTCCATCACATTACCCCGATTCGATTTTCCAAGACATGCAACATTGAGCTCACCATTTTCTTTGTCTCTACTAATTTGGTAGAACATCCAAGGATTCATGTGGGATGAAGAGAAGGTGAACATGGAGCTTCACAAGTACATGAGGAGTGCTTTCAACAATATCAAGGCAATGTGCAAGACCCATGACTGCAACCTCCGCATGGGAGCATTTACCCTGGGAGTAAATAGGGTTGCTCGAGCAACTCTCCTGAGGGGCTGGGAAGCATAGGAAATGCACTTTGATTCTACTTCAGTCAATCAATCAATTGATTTGGTGGAAAAAAACCGAAAGGTTTACGTTCTCATAATTCACTACCATTTTTATATAGTTTACAGGAACATTGATGCATACACCAATGTCAAAAGCACCTCTGCAAGTTAGCCTGAACATTTAAATGCAGAGGAATATTTTACATTTTACTTCTCCGTTATATGTTACTAAAATTGAGTTTGTGGCAACAAGTACTCGTTCTTTCTACTCAACACCTCTTGTTACAAATGAGTTCTGAAAGCTTATACGTGTCATCTTCTTTATCTTGTTTGATGGGACCGAGTCACACTCCTTTGCGACTATTAAACGATGCAGAACTATGTCCCATGGGACAAATGTTGCATTCCCATTTTGTAGATTTTATCCTCAGTAATTGCAGCATTCTTCTTTCTTGGAATAAATAGGAATGGAATAGTGATGTCAACGACATGGGTACAAAGTCAAATTGTTGACCGACTCGTATGGCTTGGCATGTTGCCTCCTCCAACACCTGCCCTTGAGTTGGGGAGGTCGGCCTCGACCCTGGCGCTTGTAAAATAAGAAGCCATCGTTGCCAATTCGGTTGGTGTGCAGCATCCCTTGCTCTGCTTCGTCGTGCTTGCCCTTGCCATTGCTGGCGTCTCCAGTTGCCTCTGTCTGAGGCCAACGTTGAGCCATCTGCCGATGGGGGTTCTTCTTCGTTAGTAGTCCCCAGTGGCCCTTGGCATGGCAATGCAAGTACGTTCTCCATAACCAGAAGGCAGAGTCTCGGCATGTGGAGGCGTTGAAAGGCCGTCGCCGACGTTACTATATCCGATGGGCTTTGGCTGCGACGAAGATGGGGCGCGTCTGCGGTCTCCGAGGAGTTCGTAGGCACCGGGGAGACGCCTTCTTTTGAAGCCCTCCATGGCATCTCTGCACCAGACAACCATCTTCTGATTCCTGTTGGTCATCATTAAATTAACTCTAGTCCTCTTCTGGGACAACCTTCCTCCAAGTCTGCGAACGGAGGAACCATCTCCATCTCCATATCCACCACCATCATCTTGCTGCTTGCCTTTGGAAAGAGAAGCTGAGCAATTCCCGAGTGCGCTCCACAACGTTAGCTGCTTTGCGCCTGTCCTCGTCGATCGGCATCATCTCGAATAAGGAAAAACAGGGAAGAATAGTATAGGATAAAATCTTTTATGTTTCATTCAAAGTTTTTTATAATTTTAAAAACACTGCATGTTTCATGATCCTATGAGAGGTTTATATAGTTTTCATAAATATATTATATTAATTATATTTAATATAAATCATTCTTTTTCGAAGACTCTTTCAAGAGTCAATAGTTAATTTGATTTATCTCTATTTTGATACACTAAATTTCTTTATGATATAATGACAAGTTTAATTCTAACGTGACCTAGTGGAGGAGCCTCCGATGTCCCGGACGATGATCCGGGGTGTGCAGTTTGGGCGCCATATTCGATTGATGGAGAGCAAAGAAAAGAAAGAGAAACCTGCAGGTGTGTAATATGATAAAGATTATACACGTATATCCAATCTTAGTGCGATTCTATCCCTCGATTGTGGGATCTTTTTGGGAATGGGATATATATATATATATATATATATATATATATATATATATATATATATATATATATATATATATATATATATATATATATATATATATATATATATATATATATATATATATATATTCCCCTCCTCCTATGGTTTTTTTTTCCCAAGAGTGCTTCTAATTCAAAAAATAGAGTATTAAAATTACCCCTCATCAAATTTTTTTCTGTTAATTTTTTTAATTAAAATTAAAAATCATATTCCATTTGATCATTTACCGTGTAAATATTTACACTATAAAACCTATTTAAAATATCAAATATTTTGTATAACAGACCTGAGTCCATCCCTGATCAGATCAGTATGAACTCAATGCATGAGGAGCATAGATGATGATAAATCTAGGAGTAGATACTAAGCCGAAGCAATATAATCTGACTTGTCAAATTTATTTTTACACCTTATAATCATACTAAGATGGGCATGACGTATCACCAGAAACTCCTTATGATCATCACTAAACTAATTCATGCATTCTGTCTACATGGTATTTTAATTCTAGTCTAATATATAGCCCGGTAACCTCATTTTGACTTGTTGTCAGCCCAACCCAATTTGAGAATATTATTTAAGCGTGTCCAATAGACAAAGGGAGCCAAATAATTCAGCTCGCTGAGTAATGACAATAAGTACCAACCAATTCATCCTTTTTTTTTGTTTTTTGTTTTTGGGTTCCAAAACCATCACACTTCCCATTACATATATCAATGACTCACTTGGCATATTTCAGCTAAAACTTGTAGAATTTTGATCTCTATTATACACAGTTTCCTCTGGTGTTGGATTGTGTGATTCGGCTTGCCAAAGAAAAATCGCAAAGTTGAGTGCCAAAAGCCTAAATAATAAAATTCCAGTAGCCAGATGGAGAGAGAGAGAGAGAGAGAGAGCACTGTGGAGGACAAGGTGAGGGCCATGTGGAGGAGGATGCATGAGGAGAGAGGAAGGCTCACATGGCCTTCCAATGGCCAGCTGCTTTTTCTTGATTACTTTAGCAAGTGCCAAGCCAAAGTTCCAATACCACGTTCTCTCCAAATGGCCTATGTGCACTTTTGTTGTAGTTATTGTAGCAGCAAAGTGCTGCCTTCACAAACTAATTAGCAGGACAATACCTCTCTCTATCTCTCTCTCTCTCTCTCCCTCTCCATATCATGCCAAACATGCCAATGGCTTTTCCAGGATCCCACCAGTTTGATGCACCCCACTCATATTGTTCCTTCCCCAAGAACCTATGCCTACCGTGAATATAATACACCATAGAGAACCCATTCCAGATCTCAAACTATTATTACCATTGGAGCAGTGGTTGGCACAAAGCATTCACTGAACATGAACCAGTAACCAAATGAAGACCTTAACTGGCATACTGAGAATCCCATTCTGTACACAACCATTTACCAGATAAGAAACCTACAGAAAAAGAGAAGCATAAAAATATGACTGTCACATGCCCAGAGGTTGGAATCCATGGAACCCAAAAGTAGAGGAAGCGGTGGTATCAACCTGTTCATCATGCATCTAACTACACGCTGATCTATGTTTATGTACCAAAAGACAGCCCTCAGACAGCAAGCTGCTGCTTCTGCTGGCAGCTGCTGGATTCTTCTTCTGTCAAGCAGCAGTGCAACCTTGGAGGAGAAGCAGGTGATTCCAAGTACATCTCCCTCTGAAGTGTTGAGCAGTAGGAGCTGAAGATGACAGGGGTTACATTCAACTCGAAGCCCACCCCAAACAAGAAATCCACTTCCAGGTAGTTCATCTCCATCAAGCTGATCCCCCCCACCTTTGCAAAGTATGCATTGTTGTAGTATCTGTATGAACACAACAGCAGCAATAAATTAATTGGTGGTCAGAACCCATGACATGTAAACCATATTTTCTTGGAAAAATGATCAACAAATAAACATCCTTTATAGGGACTCACACGATTGTCAACATGAGGATTAAGAAGGTAGGATGTCACCATAAAACACTGGAAAACATTGCCAACTGGTTTACATGACTTCTGTTATTATTTTTTCCTTCTGGTTAACATCTAAATAAAGATGTGACAGTGTGCCAATAATAACGAGACACCACTAAATTAATTATCAGATACCAACATGGCGATATCTTCTTCTTGATGTAATCTTAGAGATGGATGCGTGGTTTCTTTGGAGTTATAGGATGCCATCTCAAACCCACCAAACCCCCATCTAATTGACTCCTTGCACAACTGTAAGAGAGCGCAATTATATGCACATGCCTTTCTGCCGAATGACTTGAATGATTTGTGCCAACTTTCACATTTCATTTGCTGTCCAATTCATGTCAGCATGATAAAGAATCTATCGTCTGTCCAAATCTATCAACAGATTTGATCTTAATTGTCAAGCACAGAGAATTTGGATCTACATGCCAATCAAACTATCTTGCGGCACATTCTATTCTATTAGGAACAGGAGATTAATGACCAAAGCATGGAACAAAAGATGGATCCTTTTCGCTACTCGATCTCGTCTGGGAGGTGGGCAGAGAGAGAAGAGGCGACCAAAGAAATCTGATATTTCAGTCTCTCTCTAAAAAGATAGATAAAACAGATCAAGAATTGGATCAAGATTACAGGGAAAAACATGTCTGTCTGCGTTTGCATCACGAGGAAAGAATCTGTAATTCCCGCAAGAAGAAGGCAGGAATTATAGAACAAGAAAGCCTCTTATTCCTAATTCACGACCGAGTCTCAGAAGTTAGCAAGCTGAGGAAAGATGATATGAAGAAGAAACAACAGGAAGGAATTAATTCCAAGAACTTAACAGCCGCAGAGGAAATCGAAGCGCGGATAGAGTTGCAGTTGACTTACATGTCGTCCATGAACTTGACGGCGGTGAGGACGCTGGTGATGAGGAAGCGGTGGACGTTGAAGGAGTCGAGGAACACGGCGGGGTGGCGCCACAGGAAGCGGTCGATGTAGATGTAGGCGACGACGTAGCAGGAGGGGCTGCAGTTGGCGTACCGGAAGATGCGCTCCAGGTAGCTGCGCACCGATATGGCCGGCTTCGTCAGCCCGTGGAAGGCCGAGGCGCGGTGGTGCAGCGCGAGCGGCCGGCGGACGGCGTCGTTGCGCTCCGCGAGCCTCTCGAGGATGGTGGACAGGACGGCGACCACTCGCGGGATGGCGTGGGGCTCCTCCCCCAGCTCTGCCATCGCTGTCTCTCCTTGCAGAGCTGATGGGTGGAGAGATAGAGTGCTCCAACCCATTATATATGTATATATGGAGAGAGAGAGAGAGAGAGAGAGAGAGAGAGAGAGAGAGAGAGAGAGAGAGGAAGTCAAGTGTTTTTAGGATTCCATTTTCTTGACGAATTAGAAATTCAAATGGAAATTTCTTTTTGTGATTTAGAATTATTTTTTATTCTAAAATATCTTATATATTTTTAAATTTTAATACAAAATAAGATGTGAGAAATTAATTCTAAAAAAAATAGAGAAAAAATAAAAAAAATTCTTTGAAATTTGTATAAGAGGATTTGTACTTAAGTCAGATTTAACTTAAGAGAACTTATAATTAGATATTATATTGACTTTTTGATATGTTCGTTAATTATTAATGTTTGATATGTGTTTTTGATTTCGAAAGATTTTTCCCTCAACAAATATACAAATATTGAGTGGTAAATGAAATCCTTTAGAATGGATTTGAGTGTCTATATTCCCTCCCTATGATCCATGTTGATGTGGTTTTTGCACTAATCTTGTTATCAATTGCTTCTCTAGCTAAAAAAAAAAAGTGTTTTATTTAATATTGAGTATAAATCCATGACAAAAATGTTAAGAAGCAATGAAGGTGTACAATATGAAAAGACATGTATCTAACTTGAACTGAGTTGACCACAAAGTTAAACTTGGCACTAATTCAAGTCTTTTTTTAACATGTTTAATCCATGGAAACTGATTTTTTATTTTTTTAATCTATCTCTCCTCCTAATTCTTTTTGACATTAGGGATTCATGATTCATTAATATTATCACAAGTATTTGACACATAATTATTATGTGTTAGCCTCTCCAATTATATTTTTGATTTACATCATCTTGTCTTCTTACTATTATTCAATACATGCAAAGGACACTTAACCTAACTTCAGCCATTTTAACTAGTTTTACTCAGTGAAATTAATTTCACATTTCTAAAAAGCTAAAGACTAAAACTAAGGAGAAAGCAATGGAGTATTTATATTTTGAGGAGCCCACTAAGTAAACTTGCATCTTCCATGGGTTCTATTTCACTAATGCAACTGATATGAGTAGAAGTCATTGTAAAACATATTCTTAACATCTTAACAAGTTTTAAAATACATTAATATCAATTAGAGTTTCAATTAACAATGACCAATGAAGATTAAATGCAAAGGGTATAAATTCAACTTTGAAAATTGTGTGTGTATCATTAGCCATTGCTTATCATAGTTGTTAGTAGTTTGTTTGAATCAAAGAAAATATTTCAAGTATAAAAATCCTATATTTCTCTTCAAATACCTTCAACAGTCCAGAGGAAATCAATTAAGGAAGATTAATTAGAGAAGCATATATAGGTAAGGACTTAGGTTTTGCAGGAATATATACATATATATATGAGATAAATTAATTTATGATATATAATAATTAATTTGAAATGATAATATAGCATTGATGGTCACTTGAGCTGTTCACTTATATATTTCTAAGACATCAAGCTTTGTTTCTGCATTGATGTTTTCAAAATATTTAATTTTTAATTATATTAAATGGCATATAAATATTATCACATGAACTTGAATATGAGACCTATCAACTTTCTAGAGTGCAGTAACTAATATAATGTCTATTGAGACTCATCTACATTGATGTTGTGGGTCTGTAGATATCCCCTTTTATTTTTGTTCTATCAATTTCTCAATCTCAGCTTGTGTTGAGTCATTCCCTTGCTTCAAAAACTCAATTTGATCAGTGGACACAAGCAACATCTCTTCATCTTGGCATTACTTGTAATGATTTGAACAGAATTAAGTCCTGTAGCCATTACATCCCTAATGATATTAGACTTTGCAGCCTCTTGTAGAGGTTTGTATGAAATGAGACACTTGAACAACATCAAGGCCTTCAAATGGTCCTCCCTCTGCCACATAATGAAACAAACACCAGCCTCCAAATCTGAAGCGACAGCAAAGAAGTGGTCCAACAAGTGCAAGTAGCAGTGCTAGAATCCCATCAATGTCATGCACACACAAGCCACTCATTGCCATCCCTTAGGTTGAGATGATCATCAGTGCAACAGTGTGTCTTGCAAACTGGATACCACTGTCCCATGAATCATACGAATCATGTCCACCACCAACTTATTTATTCTTTGATTGTTTCTATACTCTGTTATGCATGTGGAGTGTGGGTTTGGGCAAATGAATGAAGCATCCAAGTCTATCTGTGGAGTGTGGGATTAGATTGGCTGAAAGGCATCCTCAAGAAACCTGTGGCTTGTGAAGCATACCACCTGAGATACTTTCCAAGTGTTCTATAATATTAGGTGAGCTTTTGTACCAAAAAAGAATTGTTAGGTGAGCTAGACAGCCCATGTTCAATTAACCTGATGGTTTTGTACAGTAATTACCAAGGAATAATAGCATTAGTGAGATTATCTCAACCTTAATGGCTTTTCCATGAACAGTATCTGGATATATCCTCAGTATGCCAAATATGCCATTTCTCGGCCATGTTATCTTCTTGATATCATGTTGGAGACAGACCAGATTATGCTAAATTGCCTCAGTTTTACAGCCTTTATATTTCCAGTTAAATATAAAGAGCAGATTTTGAATGACAAGGAAAAAGAGAACTGCACCATTGGCTGCTGTAGTTGCACGAAAGCATGAACAGTGCTGGAAACAAGCAACAAATTCTTGTGAAGGTACATCTAGATCGAAGAACAAAATTTTCTTCTCAAAAAACTGAAATATCGATGTGGATGAGGAAGAAGAAACATGTAAGATTGGATCTCATAAGTGACAAAACAACAAAAAGGAGTTGTCTCAGACAAGCTCCTGAACATACAACATGGTTTGTCTCAGACACTCGATAAGCTCCCAATAAATGCCTCCATGATCAACAGGATGTTCCTTGAGCAATCCCAAAACTGGATCAGCACCCACATTTGTAAAGAGAGATGTGAGAGTTTGCAATGAACTGTGGTACATGTTTGTTTCACTGTGCAAACATTAGGTTCTGAGATGATGAAGGAATAAGATAAACAAATGATTTAAGCTACAGTAATGTGGACCGAGATGTAGGACTGGTGAGAAACACATCTATGGAGTTTTCAGATTTCAGGCAAGAAGTTATTATCATTTCAAGAAGTCCTTAAATATATATATTTTAAATTAATTCTGTGAAAAATCCAAATGGGTCAATTAGTCTTATTTAATTGGACCAGCCACAACAAATCGGACAACCCAGCATTATTAGGCCACCCAAATTAGGTCCAACAGCCAGTGCAATCAATCAAACTTGGAGCTGGTCAAAATAGGGTTCGGTCAAAATTAAGATTGAGGAAGGTCAAAAACTAGATTCGGCCAAAATTAGGGCTCGAAATCATAGGCAAATATATATTTGACCAGGTCGCATTGATCAAAATTGGATTTTGATCGAGGTCAAAATCTAACTTGGTCAAAATCATATTCCAGCTTGATTTTGACCAAAATCCCCAGCACCCTTCCCCGCGGTCGGTTTGTCCCCGCGGCTTCTCTGCGGTGCACGATCGACGCGCGGCCAGCTCATGACGGCCGTCTGCACCGCTGTGAAGCGTGGCCTCCAGTGTCCTGTTAATGTCGGTCGTGGCCTGCAAACACCGTCGCGACACCTATCCCACGACGCCTTTGCTATGTCGTCGTCGTTTGTCGCTCTCCAGCACCCGACATCGCTATGCCTTCCGCCATCGCGCCTACGCCACTGCGAACCACCCAAATCGCATAGCCTCCGACGACTCCTTAGACCTCAATTGCGGCCAAGCACACGGTCGAGGACAGACCGACGACGAATTTGGCCGCCAGGACCTTCCATGCCACGATGCCTCGACCCAAGTGGCCAAAACCAACGACTATAGCCACCAACCTCGACCGCTGGCAAGCATGCGGCCAAGTCGCATTGCCGTGACCCAGTGTTCGTGGCGATCCTTCTGCCGTGGTCCGTGACAACTCCTTTCCTGTCGCAAGCCACCCTCTACTGCGACGCCTACACATCCAGTGATTATGCACTGCCTGCGCAGCCGCTGCCTACAGTAGGGCCGACGACCACGGTGGGTCGTTGCCCTCCACAATGCTACCACCGAGAGCCCACGGTAGCCCGTCGATCAAAACCAGGCAACACCCTATCATCGACCGCTTCATCTGCGTGAGCAAGAAAACTTCATTACCCGCAAACAGGCGACTATGGATGAATACTGCACACTAGAATTAGATTTATAACACAAAAACAATCCTTTCATAACTTAAGGATACTCATAAATAGATTTAAATACAAACACACTAGAATTATGATATTAGATATTTCAATTTTAAATATGATTCTGATACCAATTATTAATATAATTAAAAATTAGATATGCATACTTTTCAATATCATTCAATCATAGAATATACTTTATTTTTATTAGTAAATAATCATAATTAAAATCTAAAAATATCTTTAATATATCTTATTCAATTAAAGAAGATCACATAATATAATATTTGTTTGATTTTTTTTTACATGCATCACATGAAGATGATAAGAAAGTAAAATATTTTTTATTTAATTACTAGGTTCATCTAAATTCACTCATGTATATCAGGACGATAATAGTAGTATCCATCGATTAACTAATTAGGTTAAATCTTCTAAAAATGAAGTTATTTGAAGATAAGATTGGCATACTATAGTTCTGATAAACATGAAGTTTTTTGTAAGAGATATTTAAAGTAGTATACTTTCTTTTTTAAAAAAATAAAAAAGAAGTATTCTATAAAATTATTATTTCTATAATCCAGTAATAAATATTTGTGTTTGATGAGATAAGGAGGTATGTTGATTGATAATTTAAGTAGGAAAAACCTAAATTTGAGTTGGATTAAATTAAATTATGATGATTGTTGGAACTTAAAAGAGGAATGGGGATTCATTTTATTTCAAGAATGGGTACAATTAATATTTTGATTGCTGAGTGTATGTATGAAGACGGTAAATGTGTACTCTATTACGAGGCGAAGGTTATTTATATTTTTGATGGATTAAAGGCTGCAAAAGCAAGTGGTGTGCCAAAAAGAAAAATCCACATTAAAATTCTCATGAATCGAGAGAGGAATGACCCCTCAATTCATTCTTCTTACTGAATCTCGATGTGAGGGGTCATTTCTACACCTTTCATTTTTGGAAAAAAAAGATACAAATAAGAGAAGAGGATCCTCAGATAAGAAGGGAAGTTGAGAGAGTCAGAAGCTGATGAAGAACAAGAACCAGACTGCAGTGTTTTATCTGTGTTCTTTGAGCTCATGTTCATGTACATGACACATCCACTGCTACATACCACCATATACAATGCAAACTTTGCCATCTCTGCTAGATTCTGGTTGTTCTTCAACCCTTATTAGCTTGTCCATTGCATCACTAGACACTCAGTTAGATTCTCAACTCAAAAGGCGAGCAACTATGTTATCAAGCCACCACCATCTGTTCCTCTTCTTCATCACAAATTTTCGAGTTCCTGAATGTTCAGAAGCATGACATGTTTAAACTGTCTCTGCGCACCTCTGCAACTCGGTTTCCGGAGTTGTTTACATTAACAGCCATTGTTTACATCTCGATGCTTTACATTTCAAAGGTGTGATTTTTCTTGACGAGAAGAAGCAACAATGGCTCCGCTTTGATGAAAGAAAAGTATGTGACTCTGCTAACTATTGCGATCCCAATTCAAGATCCTCCTTTTTCTCCAAGACGGAATCCAATTCGCCTGCGACGCCTACCGCCGCAGCCTTCTCGTCTCCGTCCTCGAGCAGATCGTCCCTCGCCCGGAAAACTGCGTGGAGCAGAATGATGGGCAACCCAATACCCACGGCGAGTAGCAGCTGCGGCAGGGCCCGGGTCAGAGCGAGCTCGATGAGGATGACGGCGAGCGCGAGCGCCACCACGAGCCTGCGGTCGATGACCCTGCGGAGGAGGGCGGAGGTGGGGAAGGCCTTGACGAGGGCGCCGTAGAAGAGGGCGACCTTGGAGGCGGCCATGAGGAAGAGCATGGCGGCGCGCCGGCGGGGGAAGAGGGACGCCAGGAGAAGGACCCAGAGGAGGAGAGTGTAGTAGAGGCGGAAGGAGGCGAGGTTGCGGACGGCGCGAACGGCAGCGGCCTCGGCGTCGGGCGGCGCGGCGAACGACTGGGGGCGGGCGAAACGGGCGAGGGCCTTGCGGGTTGATCTGGCGTGGGCACGGGCGCGCTCGACGACGGCCGCGGAGCGCCGGAGCACCGCGCCGTAGGTCGCCATGGCGCTTGGGAGTTTGGGAGATTTCGGGGGCAACAAGCAAAGGCGAGCTTTTTCTTATGACATTTGGAGGGAGGGAGCGAAGAGACTCGGACGGCGACTCCTCTTCGAAGAGGACACCAAGAAAACTTCTGAGGATTAACTGTCTATCTTAAACAGAATTTACCATTAGGACGAATCAGACCCAATGATCAGGGGACGCATGTCGTCGGGTGACTAGTTTTTACCTGGATGCGGTCTGAACCGATGCAGATGATACGAGACCACGAAGAAGCCGCGGTCGTCGTGGAGGTGCGGAAGATTCTTGGACAGAATTGTCGTTCCACGTCAGCTGTCAACAAGGCTGAGAACATTAACTTAATTTAATATTCTAGCATGTCCCGTTTTTGATAGGTTAATTTCTACTCAAAACTATACTAAAACGCTACATTATAATTAATACTATGTTACTAGTTATATGACGAAAATAATTTAAACCAGTCACGGTGGAGTAAGTTAACTGCCTCACCGTTTCGTCGACCAACTAAAACCAAAGGAGTACTTTGGTTAGACTCCCGAGGAGGAGGGAGGGTTGACTAAATGCACTGATTTGACCCATTTCATTAAATTCGAAAACCAAACATGTTGTTTCAATTAGGTTAGAAAAGTAAACCCATATGATGTATTGGCAAGCAATTTTATTGCAACGACAGACGTAAAGGATATATAGAGGAAAAGCAAATCAAATCTCTCATGTTTCCCGATACTAAGAGTGCTAGTTGGATCACCAATCAAACAAGAGGAAGGGCCCACTTAGATGAACCGGAACCAAATGCCAACTAAAAGTCAAAGTCGGCGCCGAACCAATGCCAACTGATTCAAACGCGACTCGGCATGTTGTCAACGCGGACTTCTTTGTCCACTGAATAAGTCGAGCTCCAACTGTACATGCCTACGACCGAGTAGAACCTATTCGAGCCTGACTAATTATTCAGATATCCAAACCAATTCCGAAGTTAATGAAACAATATCAAATGCAGCTTAAACAACGATGCACTATAATCATCATTTACTGCCGACATTTTAATCAAAACTCAACTCAAAACCCAATTCTTGATTGGCCTAATAACCTAAAAACAGTGGCTTCCATCACGACATGTGCTTTCTTTCATGTGGAATTATCAAACGTCTGTCACTTTACCAACGAGACGAGTAATTAAACATTAAAAAAAATATTAATAAGTTTAAAATGAAGAATGGCATAATTCTGGTATGCTCGAGCATGTCCATTAAATGCAATGCTTTCACCGCTTGTGCCATGGAGTTGGTGATGGAAAAGGATGAGAGAGACCACCAGCAGTGATACACATCAAACTAAAGAAGTCACTCTGAATCAATGTTCTTTTGGATGGCAAGTCTTTGGCATTCTGGTTCAAAAGAAACGCATGCGAATGCCCCGGACTCATTCTCCATGGCTGACATTGCCTTGAATTACTTGGACATTTGATTCAGACAACTTGAAACCAAAGGACAGTATTGACATATTGGCAAATTCTGAGAATTCATGCAAAAAAACTGATTCGCCGTTGTGAAGTACAAAGTTAGACGGTTCCTAACGTTTGAGGAGTCTGTAGGAAGGCATGTCCTCGATTCTTTGGGTGTCTTCCAAGAGGAGCTCTCGTTCAAGTTGACGACGCGTTGACTTCATAACCAGCTGGAGGAGGCCAGCAAAAATTAATAGAACAAATTGTTTGCACAAAAAAGGAAGAAGAACTCAAAGGGATGGTGAGAGCAGCGTACATTGAAATCCATGTAGGAGGCATGCATGGCAAGCCATTGCTGATCCATCATCTTGAAAGTTATGCAGTACAACATGTCAAAAGCTCGCTCATTTTCTGAAGCATATTGTGACAAATTATTTTGTCAAATGCCAAAGCCATTCATACTGAGGATGATAATATCTCTTCAGAATGAGGTAATAACTCGAAACAGGTTTAAGCTTAAAGGTCAACTTTACATGTTTTTCAAAAACATGTACAGAAGAAGAAAAAGATGTAAATACAATCTCATCGATTGTATACATTTCTGCAAAGAACTTGTTACAGGGATAAATCACGAAACATACCTAAAAGTAGCTTTAGGAAAATTGCTCCAACCATTGACCTTGGTCTTCCTGAAGTCAACAACATATTAGTTACTAACTAGTTGAAAGGAACAGCTATGATCCTAACAGGATAGATAAACGATTACAAGAAACCTTATAGACCATTTAATCTAAATATTAAATTTGTGGAAATAACTACAAAATTTTAATTAAAAGGCCTTCATTAACTTATTGCAATCAAGAGGGTACAAACCAGCTTGAAGATCAAACATCTGTATGAGCATGAATGTAATATTTACACCAGCTACAGAAAATGGATATTCCCACATGGCTCTGACACCCTCTTGCTTTTGGAGAAGAGCATGGAAGGATTTCTGCAGAGATACTTGTTAACCAAAGATGACAGATAGAGAAGCCATTAAGAAAAGGTAAGAACTATGATGGCAAGTTGCATCAAAGACAACAAGCAGTCATCTGCAAACTATTGTGATAACTAGTAGAAGTCTTTTCAGTGGACCTCAACTTGTCATGCCAAGAAGCTAATTATCCACAACTCTGGGTTAAAAGACACCTTTAAACTTCAACAACAAACATAATATGCAAAATTTTGTCAGAATATATTGAACTATTTATTTGACATCAAGTGCCGAAATTATTGTTCACAAACAAAAAATTGTTTTCTTCTTATGCAAAATATACTTTGTGATTTTTTTTTGCTTTGCAAAAAAATGGGACTTACAGGATAGTTTTTGGCAAAGAATAATAGATTTTCCAAAGATATGAAACCACACCACCTCCTCTGTGGCACAAAAACCAAAAATTACTTGAAATTATAAAATTAGATGTAGGTGGTTAACTAAGCAAGACAGATAAAATTACTTGAAATTATAAAATTAGATGTAGGTGGTTAACTAAGCAAGACAGATATTAAATAGGTAACACAAATATCAGTACCTGAAATCAGTTGATGGATCTTTTCCCTGCCATCCCATTTCCTTCCACTGGTTAGATATGAGACCATGGAGTTCCACTCCAGGATAAGCATAATACCAGAGGGCCCATAGTGCTTCCTACAATGTCTCATGATTGTAAAGATAAACTATAAGATAGTTGCTTAAATATTAACATCCAGAAACAATGTCAATTTCTTGCTTGTGATAAGTAAAAATTCCTAACATATTTACTTGCAATAAGAAAAAAGTTTGGGTTTCTGTCTATGCGGCAAGAGTTATTCAATTATCTGGTCAAGGAAACAAAAAGACAATTCTTTGAGAGCTTAGATGAAATTGACTAAGGCTAGCTAATGAGAGCACTAACTGTTCTCTCGAGGCAAGCCACAATTGTTTAAATATGGCAAATTAGAAACCATAGCACCTGACCATTTACAAGTTAAACACAATAGTGCAGTTGATATCAGATTATGTACAAGTCTAGAAATTAAGTAAAAAGGTGTAATATCTGCAGTACAAATTTCCAAAGCCATATACCAAACTGTTACCATTTGTATTACAGGATTGAGAGTTTTTATTTGTACACAACTAGAGTTAAAGTTTTTGCAATTGTAGTTAGTTTAAAGAATCATTTATTACTAGTTTAGAGATCATTCATTATGAGAAGAAATTTAAGGTTATTGGAATACTTTTTTCGAGATTTAAAAAGATAAATCTAATTTCATAATATTTTATTTTTAATTTATTAGTGCTTATAGCTTGTTACAATAACAACAACAACAAAGTGGTAAGTCTCAACTATTACGGGTCGGCTACATGAATCATTTACTGCCATTGAAATAATTGGTTAAGATCTATGTTCATAAAATCTAATATAATTTTACATTGATTGTCAGTGACTTAATGCAACCCTCCGCTTTTTTGATCTAGGCTTAGGATCGGCATTGGCGGTGTTCATAGCTTATTGAAAAATATAATTACTATAGTACCTGATGCTCTTTTTTTGAACTATCATAAGTGACAATAATTCGGCTTTGTAACCTCCGCAAACATTCCTCCTGCAAACACACCAAAAAGTTAAAAGAGCTAGTTGAAGGTAAATAGATGACGAGAAGTGCAGAAGGCCTGATAGCTACTAACAATTTTAACTGTAAATAGGCAACACATCACTCGCCACTGCCATGGATGCACACAAAGGTGTATCTCAGACAATATGGGAGAGAATTACTGACAATAGTCAATAATAAAAGGAGAAGAGATCATAAAGCCCACTATTTGTTAATAGCTTGCGTGCGTGCGTGCACACACATTTATACATAGAAATAATCAAATTTTCTTATCAACTATTGTGTCCATAGATGACGAATATGACCATAATACTCGTTCCTAATCTTGACATTATTTTTTATGACAAAGTATTGTGATACAATAGGACACCTTTTTGTTCCATCAAATTTTTTTATGCAGAAAATTGATTGTTAATGCTAGTTGTAATTACCTGAGAAGGGGACAAATTTAATAATAGACGGCCATCATTCTCTCTTCTTTGGGCACAAACGCATGCCAGACCTCTGCCAAGCCAAGCTGTCGATCCTGTCACGACCTCAGCTGTAGAAAACACAAGGTAAAAAATTTATGCACCTTTTCAATCTCCCATAGATGAAAAATACTGTTTCAGATCAAGCAATAAAGGCTTCTCGAAAGCATTGCACATGTTTAACCAAATTTTTAGCTAGCCTGCAAGAAGTACCGATGAAAGAAAATTCAGCGTAGAAAACAACATATAGTTTGGGACAAATTCCTGAGTCTCCATACAAAGCAATGCAAAAAGCGTTCGGTCGCTAAATCCAACTTAAAATGCCGTATAAATTATCGGAAGTCATTGAAGAGAGTACGCATGCGCAGACAGAGACGAACGGAATGCTTCGTGTCATCCGAACTCACAGCGACATAAGTACAAGCGCATCGATTAACGAGCAGAGACGAGACGAGGGATGGCATACCGTGCGAGGAATGACACCCGCTCCCTCGAGCCGGCCACTGTGACAACCTTCTCACCGCCACCAACAGCCCGCCCTTCCCGTCGACCACTCGCATCTCGACCACGGCCCGGCTCACGCGGAACCCCCTTCATGGAGCCAGTGTGTCCACGAATCCATCCGTTCAAGGTCAATCTATTTCTCCTTAGTTTTCGGTCAGGAACTCGGCATCGAAAGCGGAGGAGGATCGGCGAAATCGATCGAGGAGTTCGGAGGCTTGGATTAGGGAAAGGTAGAAGCAGGGGAGGAGAGATCGGGGCGAATCGATGGTTGCTCTGCTCGCTCTTATACTTCCCGTTATGAACCTGTGGAGCGGAGCGGAGAGGGCGTGTTTTCTTCTCTCTCTCCATCACACTCCCCTCGCTTGGTTTTAATTAATTTGATTCGATTTATGTTGTTTTTGTTTTATTTATCGATGGAACTTTAAAAAAACAACTTATTTTTTCAGACTGTACTTCAAAAGATTTATATTAAGATCCTTATAATTAATTTAATTTTATTTATTTCAATATCACCTATTTTACGAATGGAATATACAATGTGTAACAACACATTTAAGAAAATAATAAATAAACGGATAATTTCAATGCTCATTATTATATTTTGTTTTTTTAGTTGATTATTGCGGTTGGGACGGATGATGACATCACTAAAGGCCATTGATGATTATTATGATATTGTTACACATTGTATAACATAATGGTCGATAATAATCACATAGGGATATCTTTGGTGATGGATTAAATGAAGTCTTAAAGATGGAGTTGAAAGACTTCTCTAACTTTTTTTAGGGGGAGGGAGGAAGAAGATGAGGAAAAGCAACAAATGGCACCAACATGTTGATGAGTGATGAGAGATAAAACAAAAAGAAAAATAAAGAGAACGAGAACGATGATCATGTCGATACAAATGGCACCAATATAGAGGTAGAGAAGTGCTCATCCTTCTTAGTTGACTATTGTCGTTGGGACGGATGATGACATCACCAAAGGCCATTGATGATTATTATGATATTGTTACACATTGTATAATATAATGGTCGATAATAATCACATAGGAATATCTTTGGAGATGGATTAAATGAAGTCTTAAAGATGGAGTTGAAAGACTTCTCTAACTTTTTTAAGGGGAGGGAGGAAGAAGATGAGGAAAAGCAACAAATGGCACCAACATGTTGATGAATGATGAGAGATAAAACAAAAAGAAAAATAAAGAGAACGAGAATGACGATCATGTCGATACAAATGGCACCAATATGGAGGTAGAGAAGTGCTCATCCTTCTTCCCCTTTCCTAATTTCTCATGTCTCATCATCGCTCTCTCTCCTCTTCTTCTAGCGACGTTTTATATCTACATTGATGGGATGCGAGACATTTGCCTCTAGTTGTAAAACTATCTCACTTGAGATATTGAAATTATTTTTTATCCATCATTTTTATATATATTGTTACACGTTCTATTTTCTTTTGGTAAAAATGATAATATTAGAGTAAATAAGATTAAATATTTTTATTTTTATAATTATAATTTTTTAAATATAAGGATCAGATGTGATATCTAATTACAAAAAGGTAATATGTAATTAACTTTATAAAAAATAAAATTATATATATAACGACTCCGTTATTTGAACCCCAGACAAAAAAATTTGGGTAAGCCTTTTCTGTCCACGTCTTTTATCTAAGCGACGCCCGGTTTCGGACGAGAGGGTCAATGAATTCCACCTCAGCGCGTAAGGCTTACGTGTAAGTGAACGCGCTTTCCAGTTCTTGGATTGCCAGTCGCGGATATGGCTACTGTGATGTTCCGTGTTCATCGCGTGTTATCCGATCGGGAAGAATTTAGTTTTGGGAAAAAAAGAAAGGAAAACTACAAATAAGAAGGCCGTATAAATTCGCGTCGGTCTTCCCGAGCTTGAGTTCGCCGAGCCCGATCCAGGCTCGAAAGTGGTCACATCGTTATCATCACCAAACCTCCTGTACAAACGCAAAAAAGGGGTGATGGAGACGACTCAGGAGACCAACAAAAAGAGAGCCTCACTTCGTCGGTCAATATAAATAATGAATCCAAGCGGCACGCCGAGCACAATCTCGGCACGAGTGGGAGACCACACCTTGATTCCATCTAACTTCAATGAATCAATGAGAGAAGAAAGAAGAAACTAAAGATTGATTCCATTTAACTATATCAGTGACCAAGTTGGCAATAGTCTGAGATGGCAAATTTAGTGATTTATGTATTTATCCTTCTAAATTTCGGAAGTATTTATGTCGCTACAAACTTAAGAATTTTACTATAATTTATCAGAAAAAAAGGTATTTAGTTTTTGGCATTTATCACAGAATGTACTGTTTTAGGGGTTTTTGTTAACCGATAATTCTTCTTTTCTGATGTACCTAAAATGCCCCTCAAGTTTTTCCCTCTACTTTTTCATTTGAATTTTCTCGAATGGATGGTTATTAGATTGCTTATTTTTTTCTATTGTAGCTCTACCCAAGATTAAAAAATCTTACTATAGTTTTATTTGAGAAACATAAAATATTAATTTATTATTTCTAATTTTTTTAATTAATGTAAGGTTATTTTGAGAAAAGAAATTTCACAAATTTTATTGTATGTTAATAATTGATATAAAATTTTGTAAAGAACTCTGTTTTGTTATTTAAATAACCTAAAACACACGAAACGTACTTATTTTTTCGATAAATAGCCTCTATTTTATATAATGGATCCATTAGACCGATACCAATTAATGGATCCATTTTCCTTTCTCACCTTGTCGCCTTTTTCTTCTCGTCCTCACTCGTCTTCCTTCCACATGCTTATTCTTCTTCTTCCCCTCTGTTCCATCCCCATTAACGACGCCACGGAGAGCAACCGATGGCAGCAACACACAACCATCCTCGCTCGGCTGGCAGCAGGCCCCGCGCGGGCCTGCGCTGCTTGGCCAGTAGTTGCCCTCACCAGAGGCCGCGCCACCTAACAGGTAGCATCCCCCAACGCGGCGTAGCGCCTGCGAGAGCGCTTGTGAGAAGGACAGTACGTGGCTGCGGGAGCGCCTGCGGCCACTGGTTGGTTGCGAAGGACGTCGACATCCGTCCCCGTCATACACTCTGGCTGCGGGAGCTCACTCCTATGACCAACATTTCATGACTTGGAACATATTAACATTTAAAGCATATATTTATATATACTAAAATCTGCAAGTATAAATGCACTAGTATCAAATTTTGAAGGGAGAGAAATGTAAGAACCTATTTAATATATTTTTCTTCCAAGACTCGAATCCTCTCCTCGGATTCTGGACAATGGTCATGTAGCCACTGACATGCAAATGATCATTGTACAATTTATTATTATCATCGGCTGATTGAGTGTCTCATGTTACTCTGGTGTTTTGCACCAAAGAGATGGAAAATGTCATCCCTCACCAGTCTATATCTAACTTGGAACCAACACGCATATATTCCCGAAATATTCTTCTATGCCCAGTCCCATGCAACAGAGATCAAACTATTGAGATGAGATAAAACGTGCAAAGAGCCAACAAACTATTGATCTCATGCAAGCCCAATGCATCTGATAAGTATTAATCACAGTGGTCATAGTTTACTGAAGGAAGAGCAACTTTGAAGTTTCATATACCACAGTAAGGCATCTACAGCAGAAAATAGGTAAATGTTGAACCCAAGATTTCTTTCTATCAGAGCAGAGAAAGCAAAAAATTATGAGGAAAGCAGAAATAAACCTTCCACAAGAAAAGATTTGAATCGACTGACCTCTTTTATGGACTAAAGTAACGCTCCCCAGCCAAAAAGCTAACCCAACAGCAGAGATTGAAAGCGAAGCTTCACCTTAGGGCAATCATGGAATTCACTGGTAGGTGGGTAATCATTGGCTACCAACTTTCTTGGTTGGCATGCATGAGGTTGTGGGGTAGGAAGACCTCCACAATTTGTTCTTCCTGAGAATACTGTCAAATTTGATGCTTTTATGCAGGTCTGAATCCAAACTATGAACACATAAGAAAAAGAAACTTCAATGCTTTTGATTTGCCTGTAAGATACTCATCTATGTAGAACTCACTAGCTGGAAGATTCATCTAGTCAATCCCAAATACTATAAATATTTCAATTTGTTGTTGCAGTGGTCCAGATTTAAACAGGCTTTGGTGAGCATGATAGTGATGTAACTCCATTGGTGAAATAACTTAAGCAGCAGACTGAAAGAAAGATGTCATTCATTTGACCCAAGACCATAACTATATAGGTTTCAATGTTGCAATCTACTGAGTCCCATTTAGCTTCAAATATTAGACCATGTCACATGCAAACCATTTCTTTTCTTTCTTTTCATTATTTGCTAAATTTGACTGCCGAGCAACTACCAGAATTTTCTCCAGACACAATTCCATATAGCTAGTCTGAAGTCAAATGCTTTAGCACAACACACCATCATAGCCAAACAGAACCCAGAATATCATTTCGATGGTAGCTCATCTAAGAATAATCTTTGGTTACTATATTTTACAAGATGACATATGAAAGGCTAATAGGTAGCTAGATGCCATGAAGATGCTGAAAGAAAAGCAAGGCCCATGCGTCAAAAGTTACCAGTAAACAAAGGCATGCTTACTCGTAATGATGTCTTCATGACAGCATAAACTTTGAGGAAATCTCAGGAGCACCTGAGAAGTACATGATAACATGTTAAACAAGAGAATCAAGAACATGATAGTTTGCTATATTCCAAGGTCCATTAGGTTGTCAATTTGGGGGAATCCTGACACATGAAGAATAAAGTAATAGGAGATATATAAGATGTAATGAGACATCTGTCTAATTTGGAGCAGCTGAGCTGCAAACTCCTACTATAAGGAGAGATAAAAAACCAGAAGTATTGCATCAATGGGGCAGAATGTGTATTATCAGAAGCTACATATGTCACAGTCAGGATTGTCAAGAAAATACTTGAATCCATGAACTGTAAATCTTTGTACAGGTCATCGACAGGAAAGCATAGAGTTTTTGCAGATTTTCATGGAGTAGTAGTTCATCTCAGCCATCACAGCCAATAGGTTCATTGCAGCCTCTAGCTGCAGACTGTTTATAACCAAAGGATCCATTGTTCTCAACATACTCCTGAATCCTGATGGTACTTCTAAATTTTGTTTCTTGCAGAAAGACTAACTTTCATGATATTCCTGTTCATGACCTTCTGGTTATTTTCTAAATATTTCATAGGGGCTTTTCTCTGTTCTCACGTGTAGAAGTGTATTCAAGATCATAACAACTTTGTTTTCCGGCATGCAGATTCAAATGCCAGATTGTCAATGTGTTGAAAGCAAAGTTATTAATATGGGCTGCCAGAATTTGCAATGCAATCCATGATTTGTTTCACAGGCATGAACCTAAACTCCTACTCTACTACTGCTATCTATTATTCACCAGAAGCTAACTTAATAATATATGGTTACATTTATTTAACTGTATCACTGATCAAAGTAAAGCAACAAATCATCCTTAATAAACTACAGTCTTGAATTACTAAATCACTATCTTATATCATCTCAGTGATTTCAAAGATTCTCTTCAGAAAGAAACAGATGACGATGATGTTTGCTTGTAAGAAATCTTGATCTTCCTTAACAAAGAACCCTTCCTCAAAACACCTGCATGCTACATGCCAATCTCCTGAAAGGCTGGCCATGGAGAGGCCAAAAGGTTTTCCTATGCTGCTTTACTCGATAAAGTTGAGAAAATTCTTTGGTAGGAAATACAAATTTGGCCCTTGTGTCACTTGAGTGTGATGCAGGCTAAACTTCCATTGGGTTCGGTCAAGGTTTACCTCATAGTAATTTAAAATTGGTATACAAAGCTTTAACCAAAATTTTCCATTAATCTAGTGGTTTCTTCAGGAGTCGTAGAGAAACACAAACTAGAGCACAAGGGAAAAGGTCAAAATTATGTAAATCAAGAAAAATCTTTGCTGGTATTATCTACCTAACAAAAATTCAGAAAGATTACTAGTAATTAAATCAAATAATTTCTGTTGAACCACTAAAGAAATAATTGATTAGCCATTATCTTTCAAAAAAGTCATAAGAAGTTAATTATCAGACCTTGTTTCCTTTTGAATAGTCACAATGGTAATAGGACAGTACACTAAAGAATTCATAATCCGATGTTTCACCACTGAAAGCAGTTCCCCAGAGTCCTTTCAGTAGTAAAGAATGTTTACTGGCTGGATACAGGGTTCAAATTTTCCATCTTCACTCTACTACTCTTCTTTACTTCTCAGGTTCTATTGTTGATTCTCTATATCTATGTAAATGCTTAAATTTAGATATTTGCTAGTTGATTAAATATAAAAACCGACAAAGTGACATGAATCTTGTCATTGCTTGTATATAAATTGGCCTTGTTCCTATCAGCTTAATTTTTGGGAAAAGGTTACCAAAGTCATGTTCTTGCCTTGTATTGGAGCAGAGAGTTCAAATGCTAACTCTTTTATTTTTTTCCTTTAATGTTTGATACAATATTCACCGACAGATGGGTCTTTGTACAGAGCCCGTTGGCCTTAGCTTGCAGATTAGTTTTGCACTAGCATCCAGGTTTCAAGCCCATAAGTCCATCTAGCTTGCACATGAGGAAGGATGTCAGAGCTTACATATGAGTTGGACTCTTTCCTATCAGCTTAAGCTTTTGCAAGTAAGTGGTTCCTAATTCATCATTGGGTCAATTTGTTTTCAGTTAATTAACCCAAAAGCCAATTGGACTTGAGCACATATCAATGATGTAATATGTGGAAGATGAGATCAGCATTAAAGATACAGCACCAGAACGAATAGAACAAGTAAGAAACATCTCTGTATGAACTGTCGGAAAGCTTAAAAACTACTGAAATGATGCAAAAAGCTCTTTAATCTTTGAAAGCAACGTATTAAGAAAGTGAGATTAGATCTTGTGGATGCAGCACGCGAAGAATAGGAATAAGTAAACATCCTAAAATTGAAGTTCCAAGACACATTTCTTGCACTTGAAACGCATTCTAAAATTCCTAATTACTTAATCCAGAAAAAAAATGGAAATTTTGATATCAAATAGATAATAACTCGCACTTACCTTTTGTACAATGGTTATTAGACCCTAAGAAAATTGACTCAATGATCACGCACGAATAACCTGCAAAAAAACAACTGCAAAGATTCAAAAATAGGAGCACGCTAAACAAATTCGCAAAGGAATCTAAAATTTCACCTGGCGATTGAGGATAATAGGATTATAGCGCGCACGGAAAACATCAAAGAGCTCTTTGGTACTTGCAGTTGTAGGGATCGTAGTGCACCCGGACCACCTTGCAGTGGTTCTTCGCCCGCGGCTCACAAGCCCTCGTAACTCGGGTCACGTCGGCCGCCCGATGGAAAGCGAGCTCGACGCCTCCGAAGCACCCGGCGCCGAACTGCCGCGAGTGCTGCCCTGCCCCCGGCGCCGCGTCCTCTGGCTTCTCCACCCAACTCATCCGGGGCAGTGCCCGAAGAGGGAGTTCGGATCCGCTGCCACCATTGCGCCTGCTCAATCGTAAATGGACCCTTCTTGTAACGACTAATGTTGTGGCCACCTGGCACAAAATGAGACGCGAACGTGAAACGGCGTGTTGTAGTTCAATCGGAAGAGTCAACATACCTCATGTCACCAATTCAATCAAAAAAATTTAAACTATAAAATTATAATATATATAATTTGACTCTTTTCATCCGTAGATTATCTTTTTAATTTACTTTTTTTAATCTCACATACATAAATATTTTCAACGGACGATTATAATTATCAAATTGCAAGTTTCCATCTCATAGTAAATCAAGAAAAATCTTTGCTGGTATTATCTACCTAACAAAAATTCAGAAAGATTACTAGTAATTAAATCAAATAATTTCTGTTGAACCACTAAAGAAATAATTGATTAGCCATTATCTTTCAAAAAAGTCATAAGAAGTTAATTATCAGACCTTGTTTCATATAAAACCGACAAAGTGACATGAATCTTTGTCATTGCTGTATATAAATTGGCCTGGTTCCGATCACGTAATTTTTGGGAAAGGTTACCAACGTCATGTTCTTGCCTTGTATTGGAAGCAGAGAGTTTCAAATGCTACTCTTTTATTTTTTTCCTTTAATGTTTGATAACAATATTCACACGGACAGATGGGTCGTTGTACAGAGCCCGTTGGCCTAGCTGCAGATTAGTTTGCACTAGCATGCAGGTTTCAAGCCCATAAGTCCTCATCAGCTTGCAACATGAGGAAGGATGTCAGAGCTACATATGAGTTGGACTCTTTCCTATCAGCTTAAGCTTTTGCAAGTAAGTGGTTCCTAATTCATCATTGGGTCAATTTGTTTTCAGTTAATTAACCCAAAGCCAATTGGACTTGAGCACATATCAATGATGTAATATGTGGAAGATGAGATCAGCATTAAAGATACAGCACCAGAACGAATAGAACAAGTAAGAAACATCTCTGTATGAACTGTCGGAAAGCTTAAAAACTACTGAAATGATGCAAAAAGCTCTTTAATCTTTGAAAGCAACGTATTAAGAAAGTGAGATTAGATCTTGTGGATGCAGCACGCGAAGAATAGGAATAAGTAAACATCCTAAAATTGAAGTTCCAAGACACATTTCTTGCACTTGAAACGCATTCTAAAATTCCTAATTACTTAATCCAGAAAAAAAATGGAAATTTTGATATCAAATAGATAATAACTCGCACTTACCTTTTGTACAATGGTTATTAGACCCTAAGAAAATTGACTCAATGATCACGCACGAATAACCTGCAAAAAAACAACTGCAAAGATTCAAAAATAGGAGCACGCTAAACAAATTCGCAAAGGAATCTAAAATTTCACCTGGCGATTGAGGATAATAGGATTATAGCGCGCACGGAAAACATCAAAGAGCTCTTTGGTACTTGCAGTTGTAGGGATCGTAGTGCACCCGGACCACCTTGCAGTGGTTCTTCGCCCGCGGCTCACAAGCCCTCGTAACTCGGGTCACGTCGGCCGCCCGATGGAAAGCGAGCTCGACGCCTCCGAAGCACCCGGCGCCGAACTGCCGCGAGTGCTGCCCTGCCCCCGGCGCCGCGTCCTCTGGCTTCTCCACCCAACTCATCCGGGGCAGTGCCCGAAGAGGGAGTTCGGATCCGCTGCCACCATTGCGCCTGCTCAATCGTAAATGGACCCTTCTTGTAACGACTAATGTTGTGGCCACCTGGCACAAAATGAGACGCGAACGTGAAACGGCGTGTTGTAGTTCAATCGGAAGAGTCAACATACCTCATGTCACCAATTCAATCAAAAAAATTTAAACTATAAAATTATAATATATATAATTTGACTCTTTTCATCCGTAGATTATCTTTTTAATTTACTTTTTTTAATCTCACATACATAAATATTTTCAACGGACGATTATAATTATCAAATTGCAAGTTTCCATCTCATAGTAAATCAAGATTTGGAACTACATGTTGTGATAGTAAAATAAGAAAAAAGCCTGATTCAGCTGAAAGTGCACAGAGAGGATACATGAGATCTTAGATGTTCTAGTCACACCTAACCATGATTCTAAACCCCCTAGTTCCAGTTTCATGAAAAATGAAATCATAAGCAGGTCATTTCATATAGTTTTGATTTTATTATATAATTATTATTATTTATTCTAATTATAAAACAAAAAGATTGAATTTACGAAAGAGAATGACAAAAGTAATGGACACACAAAAAATGAAGAGATACTAGAGATAGTAGTAGACGATAACAATGATGTGAGTAGAGGTTGTGGTGATAAAATTGACGATGAACTCTATTTGAAAGTCAAGAGAAAAGAGTTAGATGGAGGGACTATAAAAGAAGTCAAGAGGAAGCAGAATAACAATAGGAGGAAAATCGAATGATTACATGTGTAAATTATAACGAAAATATAGGAGGCGAAGAAAGGGTGAAATCGAGGGGGGAAGGACGAGAAAGAAGAGAAAAAAAGAAGAAGTTACATATGGGAAAAACAAAAGAGGAGGATGAGAAAAATAAAAATAAAAAACCATATTAGATACAAGTCACTATATTTTGAATATGCATGCTAATCATACTATACCATGGAACTCATTTGTGTGTTAACTTATGTTTTTCTTTTCCTAAGCATCTCGGACCCGTTGGTTTCGATTCAGTTCGGGTTTCACAATTGATCAGTTTCGATTTTGATTTTTAACCGGTTCGATTTCCATTAAGTTTGATCGTGTTCTAAATTGTGGGTCCTGCAACAACAAACATTTGGTGATGTTTCCTACGGATACCAAATCATCTCATCCCAAGCCAAAATGACGGCCCGGCGTCTGTGGTGGTTTTGGTGAGAGGCTTTGAAGTAGCATTGGGTTGAAGGAAACGATCCGTCATTCTTAATTACCTCTGTTCGTTGAAGTTTGCAGTGGTCATCTTTTACGTGTCGGGAATTCTTCCAATGATGCCGGTAGTTGACGACAATGGCTTGCAGTCGGGATCCGTGACCTTTGCTTCTCTTGCAACACAAGTTCCTATGCACTCTTTACCATCCAGTTCCTGTTAGCTTCATAGTGGAACTGAAGATGGCAGATTTTTCAGCGCAGAGGTCTTCTGTGACTTCTTGGGTTGCTTAATTTGCAGAGAGGATGGACCTCTGCAACAAAATCGTTTGGACATGCGGAGGATGGAAGTAATGTGTAAGCTGAAGTCACCACCAGAAATCCTTGCAGCTATCTGTTACTGTGTTCTCTCTCTCTCTCTCTCTCAACATTTTGACTATATTATCACCAGACCACTCTGTTCTTTCATCTCATCAGCTCTTCCTTTCGCCATCATCACACTGAGAGGAGGAGAAGAAGAAAGGACAGAAATGGCTTCCCAGGTGCCTATGCTCGCCCTAGCCATCTCCCTCTGCCTCCTCGCCACTTGCATCGCCCAATCCCCGGCTTCCTCCCCCTCAAACGCGCCGCCAACTATGGTCACTCCTCCGACCGCCTTTGCCGCGCCTCCAACCACACCGTCTCCCCCTCCCGCCACCGTCCCCACGCCGACGGCCATCCCATCCCCCTCCACACCACCTCCGGTTACCACCCCGCCGCTCGCCACCCCACCTCCGGCCTTGGTCCCCATTGCGTCGTCGCCACCGCCCGCACCGCTGGCTCCAGCAGTTGTTCCAGCTCCCCTAACAACGGTCTCCCCTGCACTGGCTCCGAATGCAGCGTCGCCAATTTCGTCGACGTCTCCGACGACGCCGCCATCTCCTAGTCCCTCTGCTTCTGCGACTCCGGCCGATGGCGGTTCCGGGGCTTACGTGCATGGGGTCAGCATGAGACTGACAGCGTTCCTTGGAGGACTTGCGTTGCTTCTGTAGAAGTTACTCAATTTTGGTGCTCTGAGTTCATGGATTCTACGTATTATTTGTTGTAATAATCTTTCTACATCATGTTCTTGGTCGTTTGACCATTACCTTATGGAGAAGATTGATAAGGCTATTGCAACCACAGGATTTGTTGAAGATGAAGGATGTTGAGATTCTCGGAAGCTTTGATATAGTTTTTCCTTTTGTTAATATTCACGTGGAAAACTTTACATTGTTGATTATCATTGGTTACTTTGAGTTGAAATTATAGTTAAATAACTAAATTATTTTAGTATTTTATAATGTTCTAAAAAAATAGTAATATCATTTTAAGTTTTAATTAATAGTAAAATGGTGATTGGATGATGGAGATTTTTTCTCTTTCTTTTTTAGAATTATATATATATATATATATAGTTTTACATTTTCAAAGAAAATAAAAACTAAAAGTTAGATTTAAAGAAATAAATACCAAACTCGTAAAAACACGCAAGCGCGGGTGGAGGAGCAAGTTAGTTGCGGACGCTTCACCACCTCTCGTTGCTGCTTTAGTGGCGCCGGTGACACTCGTACGATTCCCTTCATCTTCTCCATCACTCGGCTGCCTCGGCACACCCAAACGGCGCCCGCACTTTCCATGGCCGCGGCGACCTCCCCCTCTTCTTTCTCATTCCTTCGTCTTCATCCCTTATCCTCCTTCCCCTCTTCTCTCCGCCGTTGCCGCCGGACGATATCGACATCTCGTTGTCCAGCCATGGCCCCGATTGTCGCATCAATCGACAACACCCGGAAGGAGGAGATCGTCGTCGTTGGCGCCGGAATCGCCGGCCTCGCCACCGCTCTCTCCCTCCATAGGTACTTTATCTCCTCCCCCTTCCGATTAGTGGTGGGCTCACGAGATTGTCCGATCCTAATGCAGGCTCGGGGTTGGTTCAGTCGTGCTGGAGCAAGGAGAATCGCTCCGGGCCGGAGGCACCTCGCTGACGCTCTTTAAGAACGGGTGGCGCGTCTTGGATTCCATCGGTGTCGCTGACGAACTTCGGGCGCAGTTCCTTCAGATCCAAGGGTACGATTTGAACCCTAAGGATGGCCTTCTTTGGGGGGAAATATTGCTTTGATTTCGATGTGTTGTTGCGTCTGAACTCGTTGATGGTGTCAGCTTCGTACAGGCTGGTGATGAGAGCGGATGATGGAAGAGAGCTTCGGTCGTTCGTGCTTGAAGAAGAAGTACCAGGGTAACAGCTGTGCTGTTGTTCTAGTTACAGTAATTTGTGGAATTTGGCTCTGATGGTGCTCGTATGATGGTCGACGCAGGCAGGAAGTTCGAGCAGTAGAGAGGAGAGTGCTGCTCGAGACTCTAGCTAGCCGATTGCCACCAAACACGATATCCTTCTCGTCCAGATTGAAATCCATTATAAAAGAAGGAAATCAGGGGTCATTGCTAGAACTTGAGGATGGTGGCCGCATACGTGCTAAGGTACATAGTTGAAAACCTTCGAATTGGACGGTTTCTGCATTGGATTAGTGCTTGGTTTCGTGCATAATGTTCTGATTTGGAGAAGCTTCAAAGTCACTAATGCTTAAAGTTGCGAAGTCATATATTTTAGTTGAAACAGAATGTGTGGATACGTTCAGATTCCCTCCAAATGTGCAGACCATATACTTCCTTTCTCATTAGAATGATTCTTGGGGAAAATGCATGTTCCAGGACTTCTATCCCACTGTTGGGCTTCACTAAACTTTGCATCTACCTTTATTTATACTTATGAACCTTTTTATGACTTTCTGAATAGCTCTCTCTCCTCAAGGATTGCCCATGTCATCCTGTGGAGCTGCCATTGCATGTTTATCATTTTTCAATGGAATAATATATCATGCCAACTTGGTTAAGGGCCTACAGGCCTGTTCCTGTGGCAAGGCGATGCTTGGTCGTGGCCAAAATTAGGTGGAAAGGATGCATAGAATTTGATGTAATGTTAATTGGCTACATGATGTTCCTTTTGGATTGGTTCTACTTGTGTGGAATGTTCATATTTAGTGCCAGTTGAATTTTATAAGCCCACATTTTTGGTTCTGTTATTCAGTTAATGTTATGCAATATATTCAAAGTATTATTGTGGTTCTCGACCATATAATTATATACAGTTATTTTAGTACAATTGTGTTTTACAAGTTTACATTTTGTCTACTACTTTTTTAAACTCTAAAATGAAGTGTGAAAAGGTTTTATTTGTTTGCATTCAAAACAAGTTCTTTAAAGTACCTTTTGTCCATGTAACTTGTGATTACTTCAACTAGTAATAAATTAATAAGGGTGTACAAAAAAAAAACACTAGAATGCAAGAAAGCCAACTTGATCAGTGTAGTTTGTAAATTATGTATACGTTAAATACTGCCATTATGTTTTTAGATTTGGATACCACAGTTATTCCTTTTTGCCTTTTGCTCTGATCCATCTGTCCTTGGTTCATGTGTTATGGCTATTTTGTTTGTCATTGATGTGGTTTCTTCTATTCTTTTGGTTTTTTGTTCACAGAGTACTAGACTTGTTGTAGATCATTGTCGACCTTTGTAATTGTATACTAAAACCATACAACCATCAGTTGGGTTAGCTGCAATTTTTCTTACTATTACCGAGAGTCAACATTTTTAAAGAATCAACTTTGTGAACAGTAATAAGAATTTATGTGTTAATCCAAAGTCACAGAAGCAATGGCAAAATAGTGCAGATGGTTAGATATGAGATCAATTTAGAATCCGTAGTAGGAAAGATAATTTCCAGTGAAAGTGATTGCAGTTCCATTTAGCAGCAGATTCCAAGGTCAGTTGGGTTAGCTGCAATTTTTCTTACTATTACCGAGAGTCAACATTTTTAAAGAATCAACTTTGTGAACAGTAATAAGAATTTTATGTGTTAAATCCAAAGTCACAGAAGACAATGGAAAAATAGTGGCAGATGGTTTAGATATGAGATCAATTTAGAATCCGTAGTAGGAAAGATAATTTCAGTGAAAAGTGATGCAGTTCCATTTAGCAGCAGATTCCAAGGTATTTTTTTTACAAAAATAAAGATTAGCTTGCTGGAATTCTGGCGATTATTTTTAAACAATTCAAGTGAAAATAATCAGGGAACCAATATTGTCAAGTGTTAACCTCATTTATATTAAATAACTCACAATATTGAGTTTTTATGAATACAAGGTACTCTCAGCTATACAATAACAGTTCCTATTTCTGTATCCTGCCCATAAAGTAAAAGTAAAATGTATTGGAATCTAATTTAATGTAAATGAGGTTAACACTTGACAATATTGGTTCCCTGATTATTTTCACTTGAATTGTTTAAAAATAATTGCCGGAATTTCAGCAAGCTAATCTTTAGTTTTAAACACATGTTTTTTTTACATAATTAATGTTCTGTTCCTTATTTCTTGAAGCAATTTCATGTCTGTTTATTTTGTTTCCTTGGAGAAGTCAAAGACTTATTTGACGTATGCACTTTATATTAACATTGTCAGGTGCTTGGTTGTTAACAGATAGTTATTGGTTGTGATGGAGTCCGTTCACCAGTAGCAAAATGGATGGGGTTTTCAGAACCCAAGTATGTAGGACATTGTGCCTTCCGTGGCCTCGGAATATATCCTGGTGGCCAACCATACAAAGCAAAAGTGAACTACATCTATGGAAGGGGTCTTCGTAGTCTTTTTTCCATTTCTCCACTAAAGTTTATTGGTTTATCTGCTTCAACAGTACATCACCAGGTCTGCATGTAAAACTTTGCTCGTTATTTTATTTTGTTTACTTCAACTTTCCAGTTCTAAATTTTTTATGTTTGATTGATTGTCTTGGATTTCTGAAAAGATCTGTTTCCTGCTGATTGTACATAGTATTTTCTCAATAAGGATGAGTTAGCATTACCTCGAATATTATCATGTTAATTAGGTTTAACTCTTGAGAACCTTATATGTAATCATCATCTTAGTGTCATACTGCTTTTAGTTTTTTAAAAATTTTCTTTTCACTTTCTTTTGACAAGAAAAATTAGAATATGACACCTTGAATCAAGTTATGAAGAGTAAATTAAAAGAGAAGAAATCTATGACGGACAAGAAAGTTACTTCATGTGAGACATCTGAATTGTGATAGGAGCATTCTTGACGTTAACTGAATAACATATCTCACTTTATAAGTCTGAAACAGGGTCCCAAGGATCAGTGACCCCACTTGTTCTGAAAGCAAGAAGCATCTCATATCTTGTAAGAAGCTGGCCTATGGAGCTACTATGTCTGCAGGATACCCAGGCTTCAGTTACAATAGAATATGACACCTTGAATCAAGTTATGAAGAGTAAATTAAAAGAGAAGAAAATCTATGACGGACAAGAAAGTTACTCATGTGAGACATCTGAATTGTGATAAGTGAGCATTCTTTGACTTAAATGAATAACATATTCTCACTTTATAAGTTCTGAAACAGGGCCAAGGATCAGTGACCCATCTGTTCTGAAGCAAGAAGCTCTCAATCTTGTAAGAAGCTGGCCTATGGAGCTACTGGATGTCATGCAGAATACCCCAGATGATTCAGTTATCAAGACTCCACTGGTTGACCGATGGCTTTGGCCAGGTCTTACCCCGTCAGCCTCATCAAACGGGGTGGTGGTGGTCGGTGATGCATGGCATCCCATGACTCCCAATCTCGGTCAGGGAGCTTGCTGTGCACTAGAAGATTCTGTGGTTCTGGCCAAAAAATTAGCGGCTGCTATCAGGGGTGGGCAGGACTCGGTGGATGCAGCAATGCAGGACTACAGCCAGGAGAGATGGGCACGTATTTTTCCATTGACGGCACGTTCTAGTCTTGTGGGTTCTTTGTTGCAGTGGGACAACCCTCTGGTTTGTGCCTTTAGGAACAACATCATGGTCCCAAAGCTTGTGAGTTTGGGTCCGTTCTTGGAACACACAAATTTTGAGTGCGAGATGCTGGAGCCAGTGGCATCAGGCTGATCTACTTCGGCTGTGATTACAATCACAAGGTACCATCTATTCATGTTGGTTGGCCCTATTGTTGTATATATTTTGGCATACAAATTTGCCATCACTAGTCACAAACTGCAAATGTTGTATTAAAAGAGGGAAGCTTTACCTTAATCTCAGATGAACCAAGAAGTATGTCCCATGCATGACCTACATTACATTTGTACCATATATTTAGATTTCTTCATGATAACTTTTTTTCAATTCTCGTGGTAAGCTTTGTTAAATTACCATTTTAGATACTCTAGTACTGATTAATTTTTCTAATATTGTGGCTTTGTTAAATTACCATATTACAGATGACCAAGATATCTAGTCACCTATTATTGATCATGTTTTGAGAAGACTGCCCAACTATTGTGAAATTCTAGTAGCTTTTTTGATGCATGCCAAAATTTTTAGAAGTTAATAAGATGTTTCTGTATCATGATTTCCGTAATCTTCGTTGAAAAATGGTGGTCAAATTCAGATGCTTTATGTTAGATTCCAACAAAAACTTAATGCGCGAGATCTTAGGCTTTCATGACTCCATTCCAAAAAATTGCTGTGGAATTTATTAATCGTTTATGTTGAATTTGGATATATTCTGGGGATGTGCTTTTTCTTAGCCCAAGAAGTATTTTTTTTTCTTCCTTCCACAAAGCACACCTTATGTATCTCAATGTTTATACGCTCACTAATGACCTGTGACGGATTAACCAGAGGCTTTTACTTTAAATATGGATTAGCATTGACAATTGTCGAGAGACTAATTAACTCAGATGCATTTGAATACGTTATAGTAAATAATTTTAGATAAATGGATTTTAAGACTTGCAGGTGACTCAATTTCTTATATATTCCGTAAAGTATTTAATACTTTCGTTTCTATTTCTTGATCTTCTCATCAATCAGTATACTCATAACCTTTTTTTTTTGGGCTAGATAGCACAAAGAGAGAGAGAGAGAGAGAGAGAGAGAGAGAGAGAGAGAGAGAGAGAGAGAGAGTATATATATAATATACTATACAATTATAATGTAAAAAATCTGATGTATTTCCTTCGAGAGAAGGTAGCAGGTGTCAGAACATATGCCAATACTAGATTAAATTTAATCACGAAATCTAATAAAAATATATTTTTTAAAAAAGGATTTTATAGAAATAAAATATGTAATCCAACATTTTACCCACCTTAGACATGATCGAAAATGCCAATCATTTTTGTAAGAATGATATTGACAAGAAATATTTTGACGTTAATTATTGCTCATTAATTAATTATGAAAGACAAAAGCTTATGTCATCCAGCCAACAAGATGATAATCTATCGATCATCATAGGCTGTGACCTGCAATAAGATATTCAAGTCGATCATCGGGGACAGTGGTCCCCCCCCCCCCCACCTTCTTTTGGTTGTCCCTTATCGACGATAGCTTGCAGGGAGTCGTTCGACTCTAACCTTATCAATCATTAAGATTGACAAGCTGCACCCTTTCTATCGCCTTCGATTATCGATGTGCTTCAGTGGTCATACATATCAGTGTCCACATAAACATACCATAAAAAAAGAACATACAAATTAGTCTTATATCAATTAGGCCATCCTGGCTACCAAGATATAAAAATCAATTCATTAAAGAACTCTAAACACTTAAACCTTCCTTTATTCTTATTACTTCTACTTCTCGGAGACTTAACTTGTTCATCGGAGGAGGTATGCTGGCAAATCCCCTCAACACTAATCTTCATGCAAGACCTCGAAGAACTCAGAATTTGTATCGGGTGCATGATAATTATCTCGAATCCACCTTAGTCAACTCGGTGACCTCCTCACTCGACTGCCAAGAGGACCACCTGATTGAGTTGTGTCGATCGGCGATCGACAACATCATAGTAGCAATAGATATGTATCTTACAAAAATAATTAAAGATCGTCTCTTAGTGATCCAAACAATCAAATATTAATTTATAATATAAAAATGTCACGTCATTGAGAATGAGAAAAGACAAAGGAAGGAAAAGAAGTGAAAATTAATGTATTATATAGAAAATTCCAAATTATTAGTCCGGGAACACAAAAGAAGGAAAGAAATAAAAAACAGAAAAAGAAACAATGAAAAGATAAACACGGTCATTATTTGTAACTATTACTAATCTATACAATAATTTTAAATCAATTTTGATTTATATTTGATCAAAAGAGCACCTCTATTCAAACCAATTTAAAATCTATATAATCTTTATATTTTCCAAAAAGCACCTCTATTTGCCATAATCCCTTATCCCTTTGATAAGACAATTGGAGTAATATGTGATTATATCCTAAGACTGATTGATAAGGTTCACTGTAGACTTACAGTATGTTTCACACCACCATTAAGACACTGTGAGCATATTCAAAAAGATATATTGACTCAAAATTCAATAGCAACTAACTCATATATAAAAATAAGATCTCAAAAAATTATCTTTATTGATTTAGGAATAAAAATAATCAAAATAGAGAGAGAATTCTACATCAATTATAATATCTTTGAATAGACCTATAATGTTTTGAAAAATGCTGTAATCTCAATAAAAAATATTATAATCGAAAAATTAGGTCACTTTATCCTATGAATCAGTCCACCAAAGATGACGAAAGTTACAATTGCTTCTTGACAAGTGTATTCTAAGCAATATAACAAAGGGCGACATCGATTGATAAATATGAAAAAAAATTGCAGCCGAGGGGCTTTTTGGGGAATTCATCTAATAAAAATATCCATCCTACTTTTGGTAATTAGCACGTCTTTTCTATTGTGGACCCAAAGACGGCGCCCACGACTGCAAGCCCATGGATCTATATAATTGCCGAGGGCCGTAAATGGAGCCTCCATAGCCCCTCTTTCTTCCCTCTCTGTTCGAATCCATCCTATAGACGAGGGAGACGACATCTCCTCCATCGCGGAGTCCGTGGAAGGCCCGATGGCGGCGGAGGAGGACGTCCGCCTAGAGGTGGAGGCCGTCCAGGCCGTCTATGGCGCCGATTGCATCGTGATCCGGGACTTTCCGCCCCATGTTTCCATCCACATCAGGCCTCGTACCGCCGAAGATTCGTCGCAGCAGGTGAACCCTCCTTCTTCCTCCAGAGTTATTATTCCTCAGATATTCGTTCGGGGAACCAACGCAGGATTCCTTCTTCCTAATTCCTTGAGATGGGGTCGGTAATTTTCCATGTGGTTCTTGCATATATCTTCGATAGCTATTCGTAGACTTGTTATTGGTCACGATTTCGCTCAATTTTGATCGGGACTCTCTTCCCCCTCACTGGAGGAATGGGTGGTTCGGAAAAAGTTGTTGATCCTTCCGGAGTTACGGAAATAGCTGGTTTCTCTTCTTAAGCACGAGTAAGAAGGGACAGAAAGAGGGGCATCCTGGAATTCACTAGAAGCAAATCTCCGACAATGCATGCATGAACTTAGTTAATTTTTATGGTTTTACTTCTTGATAAACTCATCAAATTCTTGTTTCAATTGCATGGATTGCTAAACTTACAGAAAGTCTTAAGCCAGAAAGTCTTAGTTAATTTTTTCCTTGCCTTGTAAATCCGTTTTGCCCTCTTGCTGAGTTGGATTGTCGATGTGTTTTGATATTTTTTTGTTATATCACATGCAAGTCATGCCTTGCTGATCTTTTCATGGGAGATTTATCTTAATGGATGAGTCACTCATTTTGAGTAGTCGATTAATCCTACTTGTTAATGTATTTATGAACACATTTTTGGTTTCAGTATCTGTAATCTGTTTTATTTCAAATCGAAACTTTTCTTGCTCATATTAAAAGTTACTATTACTAATACTTGCCTCTAATTTACTGCAGTTTGTGGAAGTCATCCTTGGTATAAAAGCATCTAAGCAGGTACAGTGAAACTAATAGGATTTCCTATATGTAGCATATTCATACAGTCGCTGGTCAGTTTAGAAAAGGTTGTCTCCTTCAGCATGGCATTGAAATATGAATTGATAAATTATAGATATCAGTTATTTCATTTTTCAAGCTTGGGCCTTTTTGCAGTGAAACAAACTGCTTGTTGAATGAGTCTGGTCCTTTTATGATTGTTGTAAAAAGTAAAACTAATCAATTCAATAGGAGCAAACATATTACTTTTATGATATGGTCCAGGATTTTTGTAACCATGTGGGAGAACTATATCCTAGAAATTTTTGCATCACATTCCATTTTTTCTCTGTTTTCCTTTTGTTAACCTAAGTTCACCACAAATTGAATTCAAATTTTTACTTCCCATTGATTCATGCTGTGATTGAATTTTACATCACATTCCATTTTCTTTGTTTTCCTTTTGTTAACCTAAGTTCACCGCAAAGTGAATTCATGCTATGATTGAAAGTTGTGTTTCCAGTTATGATAATTTTTCTTCTATTACAATATTCATGTATGATGATCCTCTTGTCACTTGTGATCTTTTAAGTTTTTTTTTTTTTTTCACTTTAGGTTTAATTATTTGTCTTCCAGTATGAAACTTGATATTCACTTGAGACTTTAAGAATTAATCTTTGCCAAAAGGAATGGATGAAACATACTTCTTGATTAATCCACATGCAAGTATTAACTATGATTGCTCAGTTAACTGCTTCTTTTAGCATATAATGCACTCAATCTCCTTTTCTTCTTAATTGTGAGTGCAGTATCCAAGCACTCCTCCTCGTGTGTACATTGTGGAAGCGAAGGGCCTTGATGAAAGTCGACAAACATATTTAATTACTACCATACAGAGTAAAGCATTGGAGTTATCTTCTTGCTTGATGCTTGTAGCCCTTTGTGAGGTAGTTTTGTAACTGTCTTTTCAATGTGTTTGAACTTGAAAAAACTGAATTTTCTGATGTGCAGATGGATCATGGATGCATACTCTTTCTTCATTTTGTACTTTGGGGTGTTAATTTTAGGTCATTGTCACAGCTCAGTTTGTGGAATGTGCCAATTGTCATTGCTTTAAGCAGGAATCTCTTACGCTACATTTTCTACTCATAGTGCAAAGTAGTCAAAACTAAAGCAGTCACTGGTCAACTAGGAAGATAAGGCTGATCATAATATTATGTTGTTATTTTTTTAAACTTATAGCATACAGTTAGGAAAATTGGATGCGAGACTGGTAGACTCAATAAGGGTCTTCAAGATGCGTTAAGGGTCTCAATTTTCATTGTTAGTTTAAAACCATCTAGTTTCTGGTATTTTTGTTCACAAACAGAATTGCAAGATGGAACTCATTTTATATTTTTGGTCAATTCAGTCATTAAATCCTTGTAAAGCAATGTAACTTTTGAGATGCCCTTTACTATATCTATTAATCAATAGGAAGGTGTTGCCTAGTGCAAGATTTCCCACACTGCATGTTGTGGGGATGATTAGATGTAAACATCCTATATGCAGGGAGATTGTTTCCCTAATTTGAACTGATGATGCTTTAGATGCAATAGAGTGGATTTTCTGCTGTACCAAGGCTGGTTATCATGTTTACGTGTCAACATGCTCCTTACAACATGTCCATGTTTGTCTGGATTTGAAAGGCCATGTTAATTTACATGTAGTTTTTTGATGTATGAATTAAAATTTTAATTTTGTTTGTGTTGGAGAATTCCTACATAGACTGTTTAATGCAGTCCCTAATACAGAAGGTTCCACCTGGTTTTGACTCAACCAAAGAGTGTCAATTTAGATAAAATCTTAATCTTATTGCTGAATGTTTCTTCTCAGTGACATTTGATTTGAATTTGTTGGATTAGATTCAAAGTGTTTTCATGTAATGATTTCTATTATATGCAGATAGTTTTATATGTGCTTTGATCTGACTGATTGCTGATTACTAGGAAGCAGTGGAGGTTCTTTCTAATATGAACCATCCTGAAGGAAACTGCCCTTTGTGTTTGTATCCTTTGGTTGCCAAAGATAAGACTGGCTCTTCTTTGCCATTTATGAAGTTGATGTCTTGCTATCACTGCTTTCATAGGTAAAATTACATTTGATACCTTTTATGCAATTATTGAATCTTTTTATTATCAACTTAGTGGTTGATGATTTTTTTTTCTTTTATGTGGTAGTGAATGCATTATCAGGTTTTGGAAATGGGTACAGGAGGAGAGAGAATCCAAAGCAACTGAGACAGCCACAGCTACCAAACTTGAAAGCACAAGAGGTACTTTCTTTTTATAAAGAAATGGCAAAGCTGTGCTCACTAATAGATATTCAAAGTTTCAGCAACTGTGCTTGCTTCCCACATATTAAACTTTTGGTGATTTGGATCATTGTAGGATGTAATAGAAGGAATTTGCATCTCAAATTTGTCATGTTAATTTAATGGTTTGATTTGCGATAACAATAAGAAAACTAGATATCTTCTTCCTGATGTAATGAATACCAAATTTTGGGGTGAGGCTAACATTTTGTGATAACAATAAGAAAATTAGATAACTTTTTCCTGATGTAATGAATACAAAATTTAAGGGTAAGGTCAACTTTTACTTGACAATTCAATATTCTTTCTGTCATCTGTTAGGTTCTATCAAATGCATTGTGTCCTGTACATTTACAACTTGTCCATCTCAAACATTCTTAATTCTGTTGGTTGAGAAAAATAAGGTTAGATTTTGAGTCAGAGATGAAGGGTATGGTAATGGATTTATGTCCAAGAAACAAAATGCTTTTGGTCTAAGAGGCTGTGACAAATCTGGCTACTATTATGTAAACTCGAGCAAATAACCATTGTCTTTTTCCCCTACTAGTTATTAATTTTTAATAACAAATAACCGCTGATGAGTTCCGGTATGTGTATTGGTGTAGATCAGCAAAAAGGAAATTGTCCTGTTTGTCGCAAGGTGTTCGCTGAGAAAGATATTGAGCATGCTCATGAGTATCTGGAACCAGATTCATCTTGCATGGTATGTATGAGTTCCCGAATGAATTGAAGAACTTATAGTCCATGTGCTATTATTTTCATTCCTTTATACCATCTCCTTTTAGTTCTTTTGGTTTGTTGCCATCAGTTATAGTATATATGTAACTTTGTTAAATTTTGCAAGGAAATATGTTAATTTAAGTTTTTTAAAGAAATATGCAGAGATATCTTCTTCTTTGTTTATTTACTGAGACATTTTGCATAGATGTTTTCAGGCTTCTCCACTATATGGTGAATCTTTTAGCTTAGTCCTGGGATTCGATAAGTGATGGTGTTTGATTAATCAATGGCTACTAGTTACAGGTTTCTTATAGGAAAGATATGTCAGAACAACACTCTCTCTTAGGGAAGTGCATCAGTTTGGTCTTAACTTGAAGTCAAATAAAGAAATGGCGTGCATCTATGAGCTCAATATGATACTTGGTTGAGTTCAGTTAAGAAACATCAGGCATGAACAAGTCAATGCATGTTCATGCTTTTCGAATTCATCCCTTCTTGCTTCACCTAATGATTTCTGTCATAATTTGTCTTGGCACAAATTATAGGGATCAAGGTCCTTTTTTGGTTATAAGAAAGTATATTTTACATGGAATCTATATTATATGTGTGCTTTGATTGTGAAGCTTGGCATAAAGCAGACAGGTTGTTGATGGTATGCTCTAGTTTGATGAGGGAGGAGTAATGGAGATTTACATCACAATGAACTTAGCTGTGTGTGTGTGTGTGTGTGTGTGAGAGAGAGAGAGAGAGAGAGAGAGAGAGAGAGAGAGTTGGCTTGGCGGTTAGGCAAGAAAGAAGCATACGTGTGCTGGTGGCAGATCTTAAGGATGGAGGTCGTAGGAGAGGGGCGGCGGTGGTGGATCTTCTTTCTCATGTTACTAGTGTAAAGTTGCCATGAAATCTGAAGAGAAAGTATCATAAGAGGACCCCCTCCCCTCTCTCTCTCTCTCTCTCTCTCTCTCCTCTTGTATGTGACTGAAAACATTTTGCAAGTAACTCTATTGCCATTGACGAGATGCAACTCAGATAACTTTTGGTTTGCAGGGTCCTTCAGGAATAGACGAGGGAGACGATGATGAGCTGCTGCTTTCAGAGTCGGAGAAAAACAGAAGGCAGCATTTTGAGGCCCTCTTGAAGTTGCAGCAGGACAACAATGGCGTAATTGAACCCAGGAAAGATCTCGCCATACTACCTGGAATGTTTCTTCCTGAGCCCATCAACCCGCCCACTGTATCCGCAGCAACCAGCCACGAGTCTGTGATTCCACCTACTACATCTACAGGAACCAGTGAAAACGATGCTGACCAAGCTGTTTCACGCCATGCTTCCGAGGAAACAAATCCAAGCAACTCCACGAACAAGACCACCATGAGCAACAACAGGAAGAACACAAACATGAGAAGAAAGGGCAGAGCCCACATTCCAAGAGTACAACAACATGGGCAGTCCACTAGAAAACAGTGGATTAGGAAGGAACCGAATACTTCACACCAATAACATACACTCGAAATGTTATTTTTCTTTTCCTTTTCCTGTGATCAACCCCCACATCAGCATTTTTCATTATTGTTGTGCGATAAAGAGGAGAGCTGCTGTTTTCTTCATTCATAACTGCCCACACAGCTGCTTTGCTACGGTGAACCCTTTTCCAAATGATGTCTTTTGTGCATTCATAGTAATTAGTCATTACTGTGGACACAACCTTGCGAAGAAGGTAGATGATGAACCTCAAAAGCAAAGTAGACATTACATTACATTGGAAACAAAAAAGAAAAAAAATTGCAGGGATAGAACAAGTTGTCATTGCTAGTCTTCTTAGAACAATAGGTTTAAATAATCTTTAAATTTTTTTATCGTTGATATAAGTTGTAGATCATTATAATTGTTAGTCTTTAATAAGAAATTATTAGAAAATACGATCCGTATCTTAAAAGATTTAGTATAAAAAGATTTGTACTCTATTGTTATGCCACCTTAAAAGATTTATTGGATGTCAGAGAGTATAAAAGTTTAAACTTGTAAGATTATGATGGACATGATATGATCTTGTATTCTTAACACATTCTTCTTTTCATTTGAATATAATTCATTCTTGCATGCTTGATTTATTTCGTGCGAATTAAATCAACTTTCTATATACATATACAAATTACATTAATCATTTCCGTTTCAACATATTAATCGATGATGAAAGAGCAAATAAGAAACAAAATGAGACCTTCCATGATCCTAATGATGGGTCGGATTCTCCTACTGATGCCGACCCGAGATGGTGTAGCCGCAATTGTAAGTCTGACCAGGTGAAAGGTCAACCCTTCCTCGTTGCTTGACTCGGCAATTGTCAAACCCTGTTGCGGACATGAAGCGGATTCGGATCAAGTAAGCTTTGACCGAATTTTAAGCTCCACATAGTTGAATGTTTCGGTCTTCTCTAGTGACCCTTGACTTGAGTGTGTCACACCGAATCTGTTGACTGGAATTGGCAAGGGGAGTTATCGCGCTCTCGTCACCTAATCCATACATATTTAAAGAGATAGGAATTGTGGCATTGACGAAATCTAAACATTTGTGGGGACTAATTAAATGCCACATAGAATGCTCAACACCCACATTGAAAACATCAAACCATATGTCCTCCAATGAAATCTTTGGATGTAAACCTCCTGTAATGGGACGGTGCGAAGTGCATTGAGATACTTTACCACGTAAAAATAAAGGTTTTTTCTTTTTCTTTTGGTAACATTAGCTCATTTTCGTTGATGGCTTCACTTTTTACAGCATGCCTTATTTAACCTTATAATTAGTGTATATGAACAACTTTTTTTAATAAAAGAAAAGTGCATTCTTAATCCATTATTATATATGAAACTAATTAGCTAATTTAGTTTGTGAAGCTTTGAAATGATTTCTGAAAATTTTATAAATGTGTTACGCTCAATCCCTCCATACGTTTTACTCGTTATCACCTTTGTAACCTCATCAAGTTTTTTGATTATATTAAAATTAAACAAAATTATTATATTAATATAACGTATATAACGTCGTTAATACATAGATTCAATTTGAGACTTATCACTTATATGATAATGTATTAATCAATCGGATGGAGACTTTCCACACACGCTCTTTTGTTTTTTTGATTTTTATCCTTTTTCTCTTATTTATTCGACGTATCTTTTCAGTTGGCCTTTCCCCGATTCGCCCTTCTTTACCGACACCGTTTCTTCATGTCTAAATCATACTTCTTGTCCTTTATTCCCTTTTCCTTCACTCACGGGTATAAATATGGAGGAGACCGACCGCCCTCTTTCCACCACCCAACTCTCTCTCGCTCTCTCTCCCTCCTGCTCTTTGCTTCCTTCTTGCGCTCATGGCGTCATTGATCGGCCGCGGCAGCGGCAACGGCAACGGCAACCTCACCCTCGACTTCATCCGCTACCACCTCCTCGCTGACCTTCCTCCGACGCCCCCCCCAGCTGTCCTTCCCCCGCCGCTAGCCATCGGCAGCCACCACCACCACCACGACGGATACCGCTTCCCCGAGCCTGCCGCCCCCATGATCAGCTTCGGCCCCGCTGGTCCCGACCGACTGTCCTCCCTCACCGTCGCCCTCCCGTCCGAGCTTGGCTTCGACAGGGTGGAGGAGGAGAGGCCGCTGGTGGCTCGGGACGAGGCACGGCGGTTCCGCGGCGTCCGGCAGAGGCCGTGGGGGAAGTTCGCGGCGGAGATCCGCGACCCCAACCGCCGGGGGTCCAGAATCTGGCTGGGGACCTTCGACACCGCCGTGGAGGCCGCGCGAGCGTACGACCGCGCCGCCTTCCAGATGCGCGGCCGTAAGGCCATCCTCAACTTCCCCAACGAGGTCGGAAGCTCCCGCCACCTGGCCCCTCCCCCTCCTGCGCCGCAGTCGGCAACCACTGGGAAAAGGAAGAGGGAGGCTGAGGAGGTGGCCGTGGGGCCGAGAGAGATCAAGAAGGAGAGGTCGCCGGAGGCTGAAGTCGTCGAGGCGGAGTCTGTTCCATCGGCGTTTCCACTGACGCCGTCAAGCTGGAGCAGCATGTGGGACTTCGTGGAGGCGGATGCGGCGGGGTTATTCGACGTGTCGGCGCTAACGCCGTTATCTCCGCATCCATCGTTAGGCATTGGGCCGCTCCTCGTGAAGTGAGAGGCGAAGCTGTTCTTTAGGAAACGAGATTGCAGGCAAAAAAATAAATATAACGAACGAGAAAAGAGAATAAATTTTATTCCTTATCTTAGATTTTTTACATTATCTACCGCTGTCGGCTGAAGAATCATGAGAATATTGAGTTTCCAACATCATATAATTCCACTGTCATGGGCAACAAATCAAGTGTTGGATTACACACAAGCTTTGCTTGTGGGAACAGTTATACCACCGTGCATAAGATGTCAGTGACATGTTCCATCTATTGGGTCTATTAGAATCCAACAATCGGGTGATAAATTTTGCAAAATCTTCTCATACCTTTTTTTTTTTTTTTTTTTAAGGATGCTTTCCCTTGTGAGTTTTGTATGCAGTCCTCTTCATCAGACTCAAAGGTGCAGCACCTTCGAGAAACGTTGGTGTTGACGTGCATGAGGTGAGGTGGCTTCAAGATAGGTCTTCAAGGTAATTTTATATTCAATCCCTTCAACGTTTAAATTAGTTCGAAACATCGTTTATAGTGTAAGAGATTTTTGAAATAAGATCCAACCCTTCGACCAACATCGAAAGTTAACTTATATACTTGATCGGTTAAGAAGATTCTTTGCAACGATTCCAACATCCCCTTAATGTTAAGAGGTAAAAATCTTGAATAATTTTTTATGAATTATTATATAAAAAACTGACAAAGAGGAATTAGGCTCCAACAACCTCTCGTGGATTGTGATTCATAAAGATTAAAAAAATTATAATGAATTATTATTCATTGAAGCTGATGGACCATAACCTCCCTCACATCATTGCCTAATAGGAGAGATGATTCGATCCATCGTTGCCTGAGAGAGATGATTCAGTCATTTTCTTTTAGGTTATCACTTCTATGATATCCAATTAATGAACAGTGATTAATTTTCAAAATATTTTTCAGAATAGTTTATGCTTTGATGTGCACAAAGTCTCTTCTCCCGTGACCATGAGAAAATGGATTCCAGAGTGAATGGTCTTAAACGACATTATTACTTTCCATAAAAAAAAAACTTCGTCGGTGATTGGATTCTCTTCAAATTCTTCCGATGGAATCTGTCCTTTATCCACCAAGTCTACACGTTTAATTTTTTGTTTTTTGTTTTTTTGGAGGGTATTCGAGAAGACAAACCTGGCCTGCAAAACAGTTGATCAAATGGGATTTGACTTGTTCCTGCAGATCCCACTTACCATGTTCTCTTCTCCCTTGTCGATTTCCTCTCCCGACTCTCTCTTGGAAGCTGCACGACGCTAAAGACAGCTAACTGTGAGGTCAGAGTATTTAATGAGGAAGACAACGACAACAGAAAGAAAACGAGATGTTTGACTAATTTACTCCATGATTACGAGGTGGGGAGGCCGACGACGTTTTCGTACCCGCAAAAGCTGAGGAATTCAACATTGTAAACGAGCACCCAACACTATATTATTGTTTTGAATCCCGGGGAGGTAACACAAGCACAAAAAGTAATGTAAAACATGGATGAGCTTTGACACTGTCACATATACTCCAAAAATTCATGAATCAAACAGTGTCACCATAACGATCCATCGGCCACAGTAGATGATTGTATTGGTCAGGCTTTGACTTTGACCTCTTTTTTCTTTCCCAAGCAGTCCTACGAAATAAGATGTTGACTATGTGTGTCATGCTATTATGCGTAGAGCTACGACCAAAATACAATATCAACCGTACTATATGCTGCCAAAGCTTGAGAACATGTCATGTAGTAAGAGGCACGTTTTAGCTATCATTTTGTACGTGATAAGATGCTTTGCATGACAAAATATTAAAATTCAAGAAGCGTAGAAACAAAGAGAAGCCTCTCAATTGCATACCTCGACTTCAAAGGTCAACCACGTAAACTGAATATTAGAGATGGAAGCTGCATCAAGTAGACCCTTTGTTTGCTCAGACTATTTAGGGCCAACCATATTCAGTTGATGGGGGATGGGAAAGAAAGTGACTAAACATAACATAAAGTAAATAATTATCTTGCACTAAAAACTTGACTGTTGGTGGGTCTCTGTTTATGTATCTATCGTCCGGAAAGAGGATTTTATGAATATTCGTTCGTCAAAACAAGAAATGTAAATTCTTATAGATGACCATTTCTCAAGAAATCCAGCAAACGGCTCTAATACTACCATTTGGATCTGGAACCTACATGCTGATGCTCATGATTCCAATAATCACACCAGTGATTTGGAGGAGATCTCCCCAAAAAGTCTAGTGCTCATTGGCAGAATTCAACTTGTTCTTTCTACCAAAGCACCATGAGGATGTTCATTGTATTGAGAGGTGAAATATATTGAAAGCCTGTAGAAGAATGAACCAAATTCCATATTGAGATATAGGAGATTGAGGTGATACATGGAAGAGTGCCATACATCAGAATAGCAGATTTGGATCCCTGATCAATGCTCTGTCGAATGAAAACTCCTGCATATATCTTAGAAACATAGGAAATACTAGAAATTCAAGACTGGACCAGCCTGTTGTCATTTCTAAGAATCAGCAATGAACTAGTCTTATAGTTGCAGACATTTATAATTGATATGGAAATATGCAAATGGGAAGAAAGGCTAAAGCTTTAAATCATATAAGATATCTATCGCAAATTGATTGCTCCGTGCAGCCAACACTCAAAAAGGTTTTACTATGTGCACCAGACTGATACTTCTCAATACAAGTGGAATCGACACAGCATCATAACAATATTAATCAACTTGAAAAACATGTGAATATGGATGAACACAATGTTCATATAAGTTGTTAATCAGAATGTCAGAAGTGTGGGTGTCAAGAATTTATCGTGTTGGATACTGCTTAGAGAGTCAAAGCCGTATCTACAAGGTAAGTACAACTTTTAGGGTACATGATATATTGCATTCCTGCTTATTGAATATATTGATATTCAATAAGCAGGCAATGGGGCCACCTATGACCTCACCCTAGCAAGTCGTTCCCTTATCTCATCTAGGTCTTCATCCTCTGCACCCTCGGCAACCGCTTCTCGCTGAAAATTTATGCAAAGTGAAATTTCAGCCCTTATGAATGACATTTGAAAACTACTCGGTTAATGCATACCTCTTCAACATCCACACTAGCTGAAGGTTGTTGAATCTTCTCCTTCCTCACAGCATCTGGTAGCTGTGACACAGTTTCACCTGCTATTGCAGCAAGCACTTTGTCCACTTCCTCTTCTATTTCCTCTTCAATGTCCTCCGAGTCCAAGGCTGTATCAACAGCATCATTCACCATTTCTTCAATCACCCCAGCCTAAATACCAAAAAATATGTAGAATGAGTGCAATGCAAGTGGATAACATCAGTAGTCACCCAACTACTATGAAAAACAGAATGATCAGCCAGACATCGACAAGTAGAAGTGAAGCACGATCTAATCTATTGATGGATTCAAGTGCATATATTGGTTGCAATGTCAACATGTTGAACCTAACAGAACACACATATACTGCAGTACACTGAATTATTTTCACACTTCTACTAAGGTAAATAATATGGCTCTAAGATATGAAACAAAATTGCATGACATCAGAGATCTCTATCATTATCTCCCAAGTCCACATATCTGTCAACCAAGCACCCCATATTAAGGAATGCCCATATTCCTAATGTGGTTATTTCAGTAACGATACAGTTCTGCATTTCATTGAACGATAGGCAATATCAGCATTAGTCTAGTTGATACTTCTTGGAGAAGAAGCAAACTTCTGTTGCATGCTCAATCATAATTTCAGGTAAACATTGTAAAGGCAGAAATCATATATCCAAAGAAAGCTTAATTACATGGGGAACTAGAAAGTTAAAGAAGTAAAAGAAGTAAAAGAATGTAACCCAAACTCGGTTACATTCTCATTGTGATCACTGCTATGATTTATCCCAAAAGTAAAAGAAGTAAGATCCCTCATAATGGCAAGTAAATCATGATAGCTTACCTTCAATTTAATAATATATATTATTCATATCAAAGATGGGCATGCAAATATAAAGTAAAAAAAAAAAAAAGTCCACACAGTCCAGTACATCAAAGATTATAAAAAATATATTGGGTGAGGCAGTAAGAAAGCATCACAACAGATCACCTTCAAGACAGTACTAACAATATCCTTAAACAAATGTAGAAAATAAACTAATCAGAAATGATATAACAAGGTAGGAAAGAAGGCTCTCTAGTGACGAGCAGTCATGTACTGATCAATGTACAAGGGATAATGAATGTTCAGTGTTGCTTCAAACTTAAATATTAAACAGTTTGTGATGATAAATAATGACTCAGCAAGCATATGCCAAGTTCAAATATCCAAATATTTAAAGTAAACCTACATGTCATTCATTTGGGTTAGTATATTTCTTAAAATTAGTTAGGGCCAACAAAAGATATATCATCAAAATGAATACCTTTGTCATTTCTTTGCTAAATTCTTGCATTGTAACAGCAACTTCAGGAGCTTTCATCAGACTATTGACAAGCTTCATAACCTCAGCACTCTTGGATAGATGACCAACAGTCCTGGCCGTTGCTGAAAAAAAAACCAACAGCAGACATCTATTATTTTTCTAGGAAGTCAAAAGGGCATTATTGCTGGTCAGATGTGAAAATACAGAGAGTGATAAAAGAAATGCAGAAAATAAATTTCCCATAAGCTGCCTTCCAATGATCTCATAAGTTATAACAAATATCTTGAAAAAAAAATTACTCACTGTGGAACAAATTCTTACATGGTTCAATCCTAGATAAACTAATAGAATAATTTAACATTATTTATTGGAACTTGGAAGTTCTTGCTATCTTCTTTATATTCTTAATATACCATGCTACTAAAAGAAATATCTTTCATGACAAAGATGCTAATTAATTAATTAATTGTTTATTTATCATGAATCATGAAGTATCCTACTTGGTATATATCAATGCCAAACTTTGTCATATGTAATATTGTTGTCATATTTCTATTGCCATGTCCAAGGCCATAACATATTTTCTCATATCTTGATATATCAGCATATAGGTATTGTGTCATATCACTCTCTCATGTCTGTATCCATGTTTTATGGGAGGAATGTCATTGAATATAAGAACTGCTCCATTCTGTTGCTCGAATTGAAACTTTAAAGTAGGCCACATTTTTTATTGGCATATTTCTTAAGCATTAAAATGAAAGTACTCAAACGTAAATGTACAAAGAGGTTACTGTTGTCCATTGTCCATACCAACTAGTTCACCAAGGTGCATCGAGACTGAATTCAATTGTGCCCTATTTTCATAAAGACGGTTCACAGCTTGTTTTGATCTCACAATTTCCTTAGCAAGAGACTGCATAAGACGACAATGGTGCTTATCAGTGGCAGAACAACTTGGCTGCTAAAAAATAAAAACAACAAAGTGAAACATTAACCATGCTTATAAAAGTATCTTACAGCATTGGCATTTGTCAATGTTCATATGGAAGCTCTCAAGCATATGTCCTAGTACACACAAATTAGATTGCAGAAAGTGGTCTGTCTTATTAAAAGAAATTTAAAACTTTAGTCTGAATCAGCTTGGAAATTTATGAGACAATCACAAGTTCTAATTCTTCTGTGATAACTAGAAGGAAACCAGATTAGTTGGTCTTTGGGATGAACAATCATAATTTGTTGCCTTTTTATCTCCTTAAACAAATATCCAACAGCTAAACCTTAATAAGCAAGTTCTAATTCTTCTGTGACAACTACAAGGAAACCAGATTAGTTGGTCTTTGGGATGAAAAGTCATCATGTCATGTGTTCAATAGACATATCACCTTAAATACTTAGGTACAAAATCACAGACCATGTGGAAGAAAAGACAAAGGTGATCCTAGACATCAATTTATTCCCACATAAATCAAATGGTGCTATTAAATAGCCAGATTTATAAAATAATTAGGATATGGATATTCTAGGGTCCCATCTAATAACCTTGTCAAAGTGGAAGGAGGATGTCTGAGAAAAGCAAGAAACCAGGTGAAAAGAGAAAAAAACAAACACCAATTTACATGTACCATATGCTGCTGGCCATCCATAAGTATGTTTCATTAAATCCCCATGGTTCTAGATATCAACAGTAAAATTCTGAATACCAATATCTACCGTTCGAGATAAAGAAAATTTGGAGCATATCTTCTTTTCAAATAAATCCACTCTAAAGCTTAAAAAATCAATTAATTTTACCAGAGCATACTATTTCTAATAATCATGAAAAAACAGCCTACTACAACTGTAACCAAAAAAAGCAAAGGAACGGAGTAAGTCACTAATGAACCCTATAAGTTGAACACAACAGGTACCAACTATTTCCATTGCATGTTCACGATGTCAGAAACAAATGAGCCATAATCAAGTGCCCAATCAATAAGTTTCATAAGAAATTCTCAAATAGTTCAAATCTTGCTGATTCTTCCCACAAGTAGTGAGAAATCTCTCGACAGAATTATGCCATGTTTCTTGATAAAATATAAGAAACAGGATCAGCATCATTAGATCCGACAATTGACTCAGCTATCATAAGTACCAAAATTCTCACTATCATTAACGAACCCATTCGTCAATAGAATCCTAGGACCTACATCAAGAGAAAGGGAGGGATTATGGGAGTTGATGCGACCTTCGCCGAAGCCATGTCGTTCCTTTTTGCGGCATCCTTAATCGCCTTCTGCACGTTCTTCTCCTCCCTCTGCACGTCTACAAGATCAATCGACCAAATAACAAGAATAAATTATTTTTGGAGATTATAGTTATCAAGATGAGAAAGAAAGGGGGCAGAGATGGAGGATACGATGCCTCGGATCTGGCGTTCGATGTTGCGGCATTCTTGGCGGAGGCGGCGCTGCCATTCGCGGAGCTGCTGCTGGGGATTGGGTTTCGGCCTCAGAAGATTCTTCACCGTCTCCATCGCCTTCCTCTGCCGCTCCTCCTCTTCGTTATCTTTCCTCAACCCCAGCTACGGAAACAGGCAATCGATTTGGGCGTCCCCATGAGACCGAGCCGCATCTGGCCAGTTTGGTTTCCACCGCGCGAGAAAAAGAGAACAAAAAAGAAAAAGATGGCACAAATCCAAATAATTAGACGGCCCTTACCAATCTAATACCCGCCTTGTGTTTGGGGGAAGCCGACGGAGCCCACCAAGGCAGCCTCCGATCATGAAGGCACGTAGAATTTGATCGGCAACACTAAACAGGAGGGAAAAACATTGCTCTTTAGCCCAGGAAGTGATTCTCGGGTGGGCCGATCCACGACGTCTTCCGTGGATGGATCGCCCAAGACAGTTATGGGACCCAATGGTTATTTAAAAAAACTAATTTAAATTATACTATTATTGCCTATGAAAATTTCACTTATTAGTTGGTTTTTAATAATTTTTGAAAACATCTTCTAGCAAAAACACATTCTCTTGGTTTTTCTATCATTTTCCCAAGCATTTTATCCTCGCCAAGTCATAGATACTAAAATAGTAATTAGGACTGACATACGGAATCTAAAACGATGCGTCAAAGCCAAAATAATTGGACATTAAAACAAAGGTTCTTGGAATTTCGAGGTGACAATCTGAATTGTTGCAATAAAATCTATGGATTACCGGGTTAGCATAGTTCCAATATAAACATTAGACTCGATTAATGGAGCCCCTGCCAACTAATTCGCCAAACAGGCCTGTGAACATAAAGTAAGATGCTGTAATAGGCATTTGGGGAACAAATATCACAGTACTTGGAGCCCCTCTGATATACAACATTGTGTTCTACATAATCATCCGTCGGTTTCAAAAAATGTACCTTCTTACGTTACAGACTACCATGTTCGTTGGATATCTATCTATTCTAACCGTCACGATTTTTCTAAGCCTAAATTTGAAGAGCAAAAAAAAGATATGAGGTCAATTCACAGACTAGAAACAACTAAAAACTTGTAATCTATCCTCGCTAATGCAACCGAGGAAGCCAGGGCCTGTGGATCTTCGATCATACCTTAAATCAAGAATAGGATGCTGATGTGGCTTGAGCTTCGCGTACGTTCTGAAAGAGGGTAAGCCCCAAATATGCACCCCATGAGATGATTCATCTCCATAAGCAAACAATGAGTTATCCCCTTCCGTGCATAAGATGGCAGATTTGGGCATTCGAAGTTCACTGACAATGCTCTTACCAACCTCTTGACTCTGAAAGGATAATCCGTCCGCCGCCCTGATGAGAACATGAGAACCTATTTTTCCTGTAGTAGAAAGAATGGGTGATGGTGACGGTGACATTGGAATTTGAGAAGTCATGCTATCATTGAACAGCTCAACTTTCTGCCGAAATGAAGCCACTATGCTATCAAGAGAACCACAACAGGCAAGTGATATGCATACTCCTCGATTTTCCATTTCTGGTATAAAAAATGGCCTGCAATGAAGATTAAATGTTTGATCAGCAAAACAAGGGACAGCAAACTTCAAAACTAAAACACTGGGTGTCAGCCTTCAAGAAGAATCTCGGGACTGAAGTGAATCATTAGATGTACAAAATAAGTGCTTTTGCAACCAACCTTCCACAGCTAGAGCCAACTTCCCAAATACAAGGGCCTGAAGAAGAAGCAGTAAGAACTCTACTCCCTCCATCACTTAGCACAACAGAATGAACAGTATGAACTGGGTGCCCAGTCAAGCCCTCCAGTACTTGCATGGGTACTGCTGTTTGACGAATATCAAAGACTAAAAGCATGCCATTCTGTCACTATGAGGAAAAAACACCTTATGAGACTTCATCTTAATGCATACCAATGATAAAATAAGAGCTTCCCAGCAACCTCACTGAATCTTAATGAAAAAAATAAAGGAAAAAGATATCGGTTAACTAAACCTGCAATCCAGTATAAACATAATGTGTGTTGCTGTTGTCTCCCGAGCACGACCAGGCAGGAGCCTACAAATATCGATATTGTTTTGTAAGTATAAAAAGAAAACGAGATGTTTTTTATTGAAAAAGTATCATTTAATTTTCCTGGTAAAAGTGGTAATAAAACCAATCAGGAAACTTGAAGGCATTGCCGAAGTTCAATCTAAGAGGCTACAGTAGGACGAGAAAGACTCTTGGATGTTCTGAAGCTGTTTTATACCCTATTAACTATGATTGATCATGTTATAGAAACCACAACTAGGCACATTCCAACCCTTGGATGTATGTTGTCCACATTTACAAATATAATATTTACTAATCACCCATAACCTTTGGAAATCAAGTGACGCTCCTGAGTTATTTCACAACGTAGTTTTCTAACTTCTATTGACCCTAGACCTCAAAGACTATTTACAATTAAACATTTGAACCATAACAGCGGGGAATAAGTATCAAAAGCCTTACACATATTGAACAAACTAATGCACTCTATCTATATATGCTAACAAAAGTTAACAATTAGCACAGAGGAAGAAACAGAACAAGTGGATGATTTAGCTAACATACAAGGAACAGCTGTAGCAGCTGTAAAGAAAGAGTACACATAAACTCTAAAAAAATGTTACCCCTCTAACATACAAAGAGAAAGCACTTGCAAATTAGACATGAGATTCCTGATAACAGCACAACCAAAGGATGTGCAAACACTACTCTAGCATAAAGTTGATACATGCTAAGACAGTAAGAATTCTAGATTCTTACTGTCACTCACTCTTTCAAGCAGAGCACTGTAAGAATTCTAGATTTGATTATCTGTATTCACAAAAATGAAATATATCCAGCAGGCATTTCACGTCAAGATAATTAAATATTGCAAATAATTACAAAAACTTATGAGTCCGGAGGTCAAAGAATTACCGGTAAGTCATACTTGAGGACAAGATTATTGCTCCTCATGCTGAATACAAAACACAACCAATAATGTAAATTGACTTTGTTAAAGAGATGTTGGTTAAGCATTTTGGTAACAGACTGTCAAACAGAAAGCACATGAACCTGAAAAGTAATAATTTCTTGCCCAGTGATGCGAGAAGTGCAAGTCCATCAGGAAGGATTGTAAGATCCCTTATAGCTTTAGTATTAGGAGGAAGCTGTATTGTCTCGACTTCATTCTGACTTAGCAAGCTAATCTGCACAAAGAAATAAAGCATTCCTATAACAAGTATTAAACCTTCACTGAGCCACAAAAAAAACAAAAAAAACAAAAAAAAGAACTAGTGGTTCTATTTCCGATGTATGTCTAGGATGTCAAGAAGTACCTTGCTAAGAACATGCTCTCGCTCAATTCCAGGGGCCTTTCCTGAAACCATTATAATTTGACTAGATCCATCTATTCCCATAACCCGAGCTCCATCTAGCTCTAACTCGTTCTGCAAATAGGAGAAAGCAGGTTCCATTATAAATATCACTTAAGTTTGAAGCTAGAAAAATCAGCTCCAAGTTAAACAGGAGAAAAAAATGCTGACATAGGTAAAGTTTGCAATAGTACATGCAAAAAAGGGCAAATATGTATAATTTAATCAACTATTTGTTCACCATAATCAAAACCTTGTGTAGAAGTACACTGGATCTGAAAGTGATCATCTTATTGTCTCACAACAAGCCAAAATGAGCAGTTTCTTCAATATTAGACAAATGATCTGCAGTCTTACCAAACAGACACAGATTGATCCATCTGGAATGGGTCTAGATGCAAGATTCCACTATTCTGCAATATTCCATGTCTGAGAGTAAAGAATAAGCCCGGCCTATAAGAACCAGACAGGTACAAAGTTTGTCAAATCCAAAGTTACCTTATCCCTGCATTTGACATATTTAATTCATACCTTTTTTTTTCACTTCATGTTACTTAGCTTCATTGTGCAAATTTTCTAACAACCAAATAAAAAATTGCTAAGTCTAATCGATTTCAATTCATCTGCTATACCAGCATCAACAATATTTTCTCCAACAGATTTTAAAGTCTCATACACATAAATTTTCATAAGTGACTCAATCTTTCTTCTTTCCTCTTCTTTTTAATAAGATGTATGACCCTTAAGAATTCGAATTAGTTTATCCAGATGGCATCCTTCCCAAGTTGCATCATATCTATACTATTGACATGAGTATTCAACAACAACCATTAACCAACAACCATTTTCTACTCTGGCATTCTATTTGGCAACAACTATAGGCAAAAATAATTGCAAGACACAGGACAAAAAGTAATATAATGGAATTTGCTATACACATTACAACCCATTTGCATGAAAACTCTCAAAGTAGTCCCATAATTCTAATTCAATTTTCTTTTTTAGATTCCTAGTCTCATTTCTGACATAAAACTTGAAGTTCCTTAATACCAATTAAATTATTAAATTAAATTCTTCTGTAAATCCATTTTTATTCAGTTGTTGCATATATCCACAAAATCTAATCTATCTAGTGTTAATCAAATTTTAAGCAAAAAACCAATTTTAATCCTAGGATAAAATTTTATCAGACTGGGATTCATCTGTGAACCTCACTCAATTTTTCTTCCATCGCACCTTATTCTGTCATTTATCCAAAATCTCAAATTTTCATCTCAATGGGATTCTTGTTTGATCATAACTTAATTTTGTATAGAAATTGCAGTTTTCCAATTTAACTGTTTGATTATCTCAAATATATTTGTCCATCCTCTTTTGATTCCTACCCTCAATTACCTTTCCTTTTTTCCTTATTTCTTACTCTGTCAATCAAATCTCACTAGGATACCATCATGTTTTAGATTCCCATCCATGTAACTTGGTACAAATTGACCATTCACTTATTTATCTTCTCTTTTTGTGGTTTTCTCTGGATTTGAAAGGAGCGAGGGAACCACTTAGTAGAACTGGACATACAAATTACAAATTTTTCTAAGAGAATGATATATTACTTTGTTAAGTTTTCTGAAATGCCACAAGTTTTCAAGTCTGGAATTCATGTCATCATGGCCAAATTTTAGCATTTCAAATATACTTGTATTTCTATTGATATAAGTTCTTTTTTCTTCACAACTTCAATGCAACATTTAACATTTAAAATCATAAGAAATTCACCCCATGAATATATCATTGACCAACAGTCACCAAACAGAGTTTTCGCCATATGAAAAGATAATGTACAAAGAGTATGTGCATTTTGGGTAAAGTTGCTTAGGGCAGCTTCAGAAGAATAATATATTTACCACTTCAAAGTTAACATGATGCACCAAAAAATAGAGAGAGCTTCAGAAGAATAATATTTACCACTTCAAAGTTAACATGATGCACCAAAAATAGAGAGAGAACCTGCAACACAAAGCGGCAATGATGAAACCCATCATCTCTTACAGATTCGAAGTTGTTTTCTGAAAGTACACAACCAACATTAATTATAATGTAGTTCAATATCAAATGAAGTGTGATTGAATATATAATATATACTGCCAACCATCCAAATAAAACAATCTAATTCAAAATATTTGAACAACACCTGGGACAAAAGAGTATGTTGCATTAATGAAGCTAAGGTATCCAGGTTTTACCCAAGGGGTGAGCTGTAGAGATCCACCTTCCATCAGAACACTTAAAATGCCTCCTCATTTTTGACCCTGATAAAGTGTGTTCCAAGCAAGCCATTTTCTACATCACCAGAATTTAAGAAAATTTTAGACTTCTGCACACACACCAAGAATTCAAAATATTATGGGCCATTTCTATCATGTCCTGGTGTTCCCACCACATTGGTTAATACTGACGTATCAAACAATTTTTAGTATACTTTTGTTGCTGTATCAAGGCAACATTGTATCATACTAGTTGGTAAGTGCCAGTCTGAAAAGATTCAGACAGGAGTACCAATATCAATGTTTAGAAACTTGGTGCACAAAATGAATTCCAAGAGCTAGTCAGAAATTAATCATCATCATTGATTAAAGTAAGAAAGATCTAATTGATTTCACACCTGTCTTAGGGAACTCTCTGCATCTCTTGCATGCTTCTGCAAACCAGAAAAAAAAAAACAAACAGCTTATCAGTTAAAAAAAAGCAAGCATCATAACCTACTACATGTCCAGGAAAATTCCCATTCACAATCACCAAAAGGATAGACAATGGGACATGACAGCTTGCTGAACATTTTATTATCAGATTCTAAAACATACTTCATCAAATAAGCATTAAATACATATAAGTGTCATGCTAAGATTATCAGGAAAGAGAATATGATACATGATATGGAGTTATGAATTGTGTGGTGGAATTACCTTGTGCTTGTTAATCTCCATGATCAGTTCAGCTTTCTGCACAAACAGTTATAAAGCATTAAAATTACTATAAAGCACTGAAGTGAGTTCCTTCAAAATAGTTAATAAATATGCCTCCTCATTCTCAAAATCATTAATACTCATTGTGAATATAATTTATTGCTCCAATAGTGCAGGGAAGAGAGAATGTAATGAGAATTATAGTATTCCATCATTTAATTTTAGCCTGATTTAATTGCAAAAACAACTATTCATTACAACTTGAAAAATTACTAGTTAGCATTTAAAATCATTTCCAAGATAATCCATGGTGAGAACATTAACAGTGAATCTACATTAGAAAAAGGAAAAAGGTATTCTGATCTGCTGTAAAGGTATGCAAAGGAAATAAAAGGATTTGCTGTTACATAAGCTAGGGCTGGGTCAAGGCAACATAATAGATGAGGCATTGTACTGATGCATGCTAAAATAACCCAGAAACCACTTGGATGAACCATATTAATAAAACAACTAAAGAATTGTTAAACCCCTAGTTTCAAAGGGTTGGTGGGAAACGAAGGAGAAATAGACTCTCATACAGAGTGGCAGGCAGTGAGAAAGAGAGTCATCAAGCACTAACAGTATTTGGAAGAGGTACAACATGAAGAACTCACAATAGACCATTCACTGCACTGCTTCCCTTGGTCAAGCATGAGTAAGACACTCACCAAATATCAACCTTCTGTGGTTAAATTAGAACCTAGGCTGCTTGACCTGGCCCTACTGCTTATCCTTCATGAATTTAGCATGATTTGCCACCTCCTTTATCCTCAAATAAGGAGACTAGCTCAGCCTCTATTATTATCATTGTTACACCCAAAATATTGCTTGTGCACAAGGTAGTCTACTTTGCTCATGCTTGTTGCATTTAATGCTTTTCTTCTTGGGGATCATATAGGTCATATATTAGTCTATAAAGTTAAATAGGGCATAGCCAACTATGATCTTCTTGACATAATAGGGCTCACCAGCAATGATTTATAGGAAAATTTACATGTTATGTATTCAAAATAAGTACCAGCATTTTAAAGATTTGATCACTGATTCGTAAGATGGCCAATGTTATCAAGTCATGCAGCTAATAATTTCACAAAACTCAATTTATTCAAGAGGAGAAGGATGTGTGGTATTCAAAGGCACACTACATAAATGCTGTTCTACCTGTAAGTACACCCAACATTTATAATTATTAAATTACAGTAAATCAGTTTTGCAGGTGGAAGAAAACAGGTTATAATGTAAATAGAGCCAAAAAAAATCAGAAAATGCATTTCAATAGTGCATGTCATCTTAGGTGACTTCCACTGAGACACATGCATAGTAACTTACCTCCAATTTAAGAGATTCATTCTGTTCCCGTAGAGAATGCACTTCCTGAACGAAACAAATTGTCCAACAGTTTAAATGTCATGAATATATAGAAACTGCACTACATTGGAAAAAAAACAAGAACCTTTTCTAGATCATCATTTGGTACAACAATCAGAGGTGCATACAGATTAATCATGTCTTTCCGCCTAAATTTCCTATTACATTGAGGACACTGCAAAATTATGCAAACAAGAATTAAACAAGCAAAACTTCAGACAAATCATACCTTACATATGTTGCTTAAAACATCAATGTCCAGTTCAAACAAGCAACAAGAATTAAAATACCTTTCCAATATTCTTTCCAAATTGCTTAAACCATCTCTCTAGGCATGATCTACCATAAACATGTCCACAGGGTATACAGCTGTAATTACAATGACAAATATATCAGCCTGCAGATCGCTTGATGCTTAAGCCACAAACTACCAGAAGAGGACAAAATATTTGTTTCAACAAAAACATAAAGTTCTTTATGGAGAAGTATAATTCCGAGTCATGACAGCGCAAGCTAAAAATTAGCCTAATTATACATCAACATCTCAAGCATGAGTCAACATAACATGTAACCATAGCTTATTGGTATGATATATTTTAATCATTCTAGACAAATGTGGAGTGACATGGCAATCGTTGCTAATATGAGAAAGGTAAGGTCCTCCATAAAAGCAATCATTATATAAATCTAGAATAAGAAATTAACAGAAATTCATTAAATCATCACAACACACTTTTCATAGCATGTTTAGGTTATCCTTCTGTCGTATCTTGCCATATTGGTTACCACCATGTACCGTATTCAAGTTTGGAATTGGTAAATATAAGTTAATTGCTTTGAAACCCAGGAAATTCAAAATTCTTGTCACATCCAAAGAGGATGTGTTGGACATGATACTTTGGTTCTGCACGTTAATCATTGTTACCTACTAATTAACAATCTTAGCCACCCATTTTCAAACCAGGTTGAGTCCACTTAGCTGAAATTGGATGCTCAACTGACATGAATATTTTCCATGGAAATACTGATCAATAGCAAATTATTAGATGAGTTTCCCAACATCTTTGTGAGATCATCAATTTTCCATCCAGTGGTAGCAATCTCAATATCAATCATGAGTTGCCTGATATTTCTTTTGGTTTTAAAGAAATCCTGGAGTGGAATTCAAGATACCCTATGCCAAGCTCTTACGCTTACTAACTGCGAATTAGAATCAACTACAGCACAATAATAGGATAATAAAATTTGAGTTTGTGTTTGAGCCTGTCTTGAGTAAAGTAAATGTTGGCAATGATTCTTTTGTCATTTTTTCCAGAATTTTTGTCCTTAGTTTCAATAGTTCTTTCGGAAAAGTGATAAATAAGATTTACAATTTTAATATTATCTAAATTTTTTGTAAGATGATAAAGTGCAGATTCTAATATCTGATCACTCTGTCAAGACAAACACTAGATTTGATTAGGACAAATATAGGAAAAATTGGACATCAAATCAGCAATATAAAAAATTATGGGTGGGAGCTTACATTAACCCCTATTTTCTTTCTCTTTTAAAGAATTATTTTCCCTGCATCTACTCTGTCTGAAATATTTTTTATTCTATCCCTTTAGAACTCCTTTTACAATGTCATATAATGATAAATACAATAATGAAGACTCGATCATCCCAATCTTGCATCATAGGCCTTTGGATTCCATCAATAATAATTTAAGAAGAAAAAAAATGTCAGTGAGAAATATGCGATAACACATCAACCGTCTGAAGCATCAGGTCATTTCTAATCCTACACATTTATAGCAAAGAGATTACAATTTCATCATCAAACATGTAGGATGCCAAAGGCCAATGGGTTTTGGATGTGCCCCAGAAGGGGCATTGTAAAGAAGAACTCTAATCCCATGGTGCCCAGATGAGAAGATTTTGCAAATATGAAGAGCACTAGGTTCAAGCACCAAGCAACATCCAGTTATATCTTATCAAAGATGGAGAACATGCTTGGACATAATTTAGAGATAAGCATCTTATGCACAGTACTGAATCTACAATACACGAAGTATATCTCACAACATCAATATAATCTCAATCTCGCCGTATTCCCAACTCTACCAGAGCCAAAGTGCCGTGTGATACTAAGTTTAGAGAAACTGAAAAAAGAAAGAAGAAAACAAAATAAATCAACAAAAACAAGAAAACCCTAATCTTTTGCTTACCAGACACGATGAGGTCCATCGGCGCTCCACGCCTCGAAGCAAACGGGGCAACTGGGGAAAAGGGAACGGTCCAACTCCACCCCATCCGTCTTGTCCAAACCCTCGCTCTCCCCTCTTCCACCTTTCCCCTTCTCCTCCATCGTCTCCACTACCTCCTCTTCCTCGTCCCGCCCGTCGTTGGCGTCTTCCCCTTCGGTTTCCTCGTCCGAATCCACCACGACCTCCACGGCGCCGGGCAACGACTCATCCGATCGCCGCACCGCCTCCAGCGCCTCCTCGAAAGCCTCCGAGATCGAGAGTTCCGCCGCAGCTGTTTCGGCTATGGTTTCCGAGAGGTCGACGTAGACCGCTTCGTCGGGACGAAAGGAAACCACCACGGAATCGTCCACGGTGGGCTCGTTGTCCTCATCGTCTTCGTCCTCGCTCTCTTCGCGCTCGTCCCCTTCTACTTCGGGACCTCGAGGAGGAATGTTCGACGCCATGAACTATGGAGGAAGGGGCAAGGAGAAGGCGAACGTTCTCTTTGGGAAGCAGAGACTCCGTTAAGTAACGGCGTGATGCGGGCTTTCTTAGGACGACGACGCCTGTGCAGTCTAGTCTGCAGGGCAAGTGCTGCGGGCTGGGATATCAGAGATGTGCGGGGATGCGATCCAAATTGTTAGAAGAAAAAGACCTTTCTACTCTTTGATTACCCGCTTGCGCGGGGATGTGGCGACAAACAGATATTGTAACATTTTGTGGGGGCATGCATGCTATATTAAAATAATATACAGGGCAAATATGTCATTTCAGAACTTTGCACTAAAGTCCTTAGCGATCCTAAAGTCGAGTCCCCGCGATTGTCAAGCATTCCTACGGGCAGCTTAGACAACTCACGGGGGCCGGACGGACATGGCGAGCAGCGCATCGGCGGAGCGCAGAAAAGGATGGTGGTGGCGGAGGGCGACGGAATGCGCCGCGCGAGGAAGTGGAACACCTTGTGCCCCTGGCCCTCCCACCCGCCGCTGTGGGCTCTGCGGCGCTGTCGCTTACTGCTCCACCGCCCACCAGGTCAGTTAAAACCCTTCCTCGTCGCTTTTATCTATTTTTCCTTCATCTCTTCTTGTGCGTTATAATCTCTTTTTTTCCGACCATCGCGTTGATTGTCTTAATTCCTATGATTCGTATGCCTTGTCTTCGTGGATATCCTTTCCGATTCCTTCAATTGTTCGTAACCTGATAATATTCTTGGCTTTAGAAGATTTCCCCTTTTTTGATCCTTTATTGAGGTTATTGATGGAAAAAATGAATAAATTGGATGATGTCAGGAGCAAGAATTTGCAAAGAGATGGTTAAATGAATGACTAGAAAAACCAGGAAGTTTTGGCCACTGAGAACTGGTTGCGAGCAATCCTTGTCGAACTTGTTTTTCCCTTCAATGAGGCAATGTACAATACGCGGTTACTTTATTTAAAAGACATTTTCCATGAACTCCTTACAAATGCAAATTTTATATCTATTTTAGAGTCACCATCTTCTTCAGCTACGTCTAGTCTTAGGTTATGGTCACTTGGTGTAAACGAGTGTTCAGAACTTCTTTAAGGGAGTGCAAGCATCAAACTAGCAAGGGCATCAAGACAGTAATTGGACACCAATTGACCAAAAAACCTAAGTTGATAGGTTACGGGCTGACTAGTATATATATTTGATGGAAGCAATAAAGTAGGACTTTGATCATGTGAAAACCTAAATAGCAGATATAACATCTATTCAAGACTTGAAAAGGAGATTTTTTTCATATTAAAAACAAGTCATGAGCCTCCAGGTAGCTTGTACTCCTTGCTCTGATACCACATGATACAGGACAGAAGCTGTAAAAACAGAACCATTCAAAGGATGAAAGAATATTTTATTGAAAATTGGCCATGACTCGTCCTTATAATTGTGGGCTTACTTTAATTTCTTTGCAAATAAGAAAGATTCCTACGATATCATCAACTTACAAACTTACCTTCCAAAAATTTTATTTTGACTAATTAAATCAGAAAAAACAAAAATTAGCAAAAGATCCAGAAATTTCTAAAACAAAAATCCAATGACATGTTTAATTGCCTCATCATGTCTTTGTCCATGCTTCCTGAGGATTGGCTGTTGTGAGGATATACTTAAAAGTGTATGCTATTGTGCTTCACACATCTTTATTTTCTTATGATACATGTGATGGCTAACATAGAACTCATGTCAATCTTCTACATTTCATTTTCCAGATTTCACATTGGACATATCATAAAAACGAATGTACAAGGCTTGAAGAACAGATGAGGCATGTGGATATATTAAGTGATTTCCCCTTTACATTCTTTATTGAAGACATAAACCAGGTTACCCATATTTTTCCTTTTACTTCCAACTTATTGTTCTCAACTAAGATTTTATGACATGTATATGCTAGTATGAATCTTAAGGATCTCATGCTCTTTTTCTATATTTACATTGTCATCTTGCTTTTGTAATACAATTCTGTACCAAATGGATTTATAAGGTTGTGTGTGAAGGTGCATGATTTTTAAATGTTTACGAAGTTCTTAAAGTTATTATAGTATATGGGCTTGTTCGTAATTACATAGTGGCAGCTCATGCTTTAAAGATTATATTATTATTGATTTTAAATCATGAAGAATTTGTATGAGAAAAGTAAATGAGTGGAGTGCTCCTCTTTCAATAGATTTGTCACCTTTATGCATATCATGACCAAGCCTTGCTTGCATGTGTTTGAGGACTCCTTTTCTGAAGAGATTTCTTGTAAGTGCTATTTAAACATATCATTATTTTAAACAATGTCATGAATTTCCTTTCATGTTTATGCTTTAAAAATGATCTTTCTTACTTATTGTCTATTTTTTTTATGTTGTTATTTCACTCTTCGAATTATTTACTTGGTGCTTGTAAAAGCAGGAGAGTAGATGTTCTTTTTTCACTTCAAAGGGTCTCCACCAGATAGGACTATGGAAATCTGAGTGCAGCTGTGGATCATTAGCTGTTTCGATGAATGAGTTGTGGTTTGTGTGGTTTACTTTCTTCAGAATACTGCTTTCTCTGTTCCTTGACAACTTATTTCCAACTGCTGCTTTTTTGTTCTCTGACAACCATTTTTCTGAATACAATTTAATATTATTATCCGTTAGATAACTTCCTGTTGAATTCAGAAAGAGTGAACCATTCCTCTCTCTAGTGTAATCTCTTACTAATGTAAAATTAGTGTAGCTATCCGCTAAGAGGAAACTTTGAGACTCGGTACTTGTGCTCAATTTGTGCCTGTAAGGAAAAAGATTCTGGGGATCACAATTATGTGGAAGGCATGTTCTCTAGTTTAGGAGGAATGCGAGTGTTTGATATTTACTAAAAGGGGTTTCCAAAGTCATTAGGGGACATTGCACAGTGAATGTAGGTATAGGATTGTGTGGAACCACTAGTTTTTTTTTCGTCTATCTCATTTTCTTGGAATTTGGTTACATAGACAAAAATGGGAAGGGGAGTATAGTTGGTCAGGAGTCCATGCCTTTCACCAACCATATACCCCTTTTCTACTATATAAAGATTTAGTCATCCATATACGTGGACACAAACTATATGTGTAGATAATATTTGTTTGCATTTAGGAAGTACAGCACTGGTCGTATCCCTTTGGCATACATAGATGCATACACCGATTATGTTATATATACATATGTGAACATGTAAAAATCTGTATCAATGCATCTATATGTAAAAATGTCCAGGTGAATATGTTTATTTATATATGTATTTAATAAAATATCTTCATTTAATATAACTGTATCTAACTGAAAACATGTTGCATGGCAGGTTAAATGATGACTGGAGTCTGCCAAGTTCCCTATGCCCATGTGCTGGTATATTTTCTCTTTCTCTCATAGTGCAATCAGGCTTCTTTGCTGTTTTTAAATTAGCTAGTGCCACACAACTCTCAACAGAACCAAAAAGTCAACTGTCAACTTGTTTGAGCTGCTGGGAAGATTATTACCAATGGAGATGTCTGCCACTCGATTCGCCAGTCGCATTATTACTTCACTGGGTACTCCAAGTTTTCCTTTTAAAGCAACTATGTATAACTTGGTCTTTAATCTGGATGCCTGTGACTTTGTCACTTATATCAACTCTGCTAGACTACAAGCTCATTTTCCATCCTTGCTTTGATATTCTTTCTGTCTTGTGCTTTAGATATGCATGAGCCAAATGGCTAATTAAAGTGTAAAATCCTCTCACTTGTCCTTCTTGTTTCACCAATATCTGTCTTCTTTCCTGACTTGTGCTGTTCCCTAACATTTGAAGCCCTTCACTGATCAGCACATCCATTACAATATTGTAACACCCTTGATGCTTGTGGTTATGATAACCATGTCCAGAACATCTAGCACTATATAGAAGATATCCTGCAAAGCATAATGAAACAGAATTAGATAGTGGCTATCAGGTATGACACCTGGGCAATGGTGATATGTGGATTTCAAAAATAATAATTGGTGGCTTATCTTGAATCATAAGTTGCATATGCAAGCTAAATTTTGGCATGGTCTCGCATGATACTTTATTATGTAAACTCTTCCTTGCTAAGGACATGTGATTCTAATGAAAGAAATGACTTGAAATTGTATCTTCATGTTATAACCAAATATGTCTAACCAGTAGAAGTGCTTATTTAAATGAAAAAGGTTATTCTTTGCTGTATAACTTAGCCTGTCATAACATAAAGCATAAAGTTATCGCACAACAATATCCTTTTTCTATTATCTTTTGGTATTCTTCCCATTTATCTTATATCATAGTAAATTCCATCTCTATGTGAGTGTTGTCGAAGCCCTGCTGTTTGTGCATATGTAAATTCTTCTACCAGAAGGTTAGTTACTTGTGCATCCTTACCCTGTCATTTTGTGCCTACTTTGAATATCTTTCTACATTAAAATAGGAAAGTATTCTTACCCTTTGAAATGAAGTAAATCAGTCTAGTTGAAAATTTTGTAATTTATTTATTTTTTCTTCAATTACAGCCACTAACTGTGTATCACTGCTTTCAACTTTTGGCTGCCCAAAGCTCAATTTCAGAAGTTAAGGGCGAATTAAATATACACTATTTAGGTAAAAAGAATCTCTTTTGTATCTTGGTGATTTATCAATATACCTGATTTTCAATATTGCAGAATTCTGTTTTTTGGACATTCTGTAGAAACACTTTGAATTTCTATGTGCTTTAATTGTATAACAGCACCTGTATGTCAATTGTATATCATCTTTCTTGAATTTTTTATCGATTGTCCATTTATAGATGATATAGTTGCTTTTTTACTTTTGATTGAAGATGAACTATTTTTTTATTAAATTGCAATAATAATGATATGGTTTAGCATCAAAATATATAAAATAGGCGTAGCATTAGGCTACAAGCATCTTTCTTGTGATTTTGAGTTCACATATTTGTTATGACTTGTTTTGTATATTGCATGTTTTCATGTGAGTTCCATATTGAAGTTAGATTACACTATTTGTTCCAAGTGATTGTGGACCACGTGTTTGTATACTGTAGCACAAGTTCACACAATTCATGATGTAACTTATTATTTGAAGGACCTGAGAAAGAGCTTTTGCAACTTGGGGTCTTTGGAGAGTTGCTGGCACTTTTTTCTGGAGTTCAAATACATATGGACATTGTTGGTCCAGCAGTTCCACAATTTAGGTTGGTTTTCTAATCTACTTTTTTGTATAAGTTTAAGATTGTGTTCTTTCTTGTTGATTATGGTCACCAATTTAATATGAATTTGAGGTTGTTGGCAGCATCAATTTTCTTGAATTGGTATTCAATATTGACTTCATTATAATAGGCTTTTTCATCTATCCTTTGTCTCAAAACAAATTCACCTCATTGTGTATGAACAAGAACCGTCTGTTTGATTTTTGCTGTTATTTCAGTTTGTTGCTAAGTACCTGCAACTTTATTGGTAAGTTTATTAATGTCCAAAATTGAGTAGATTTATGAAGCCACATAGATGACTAAAGCTGGTCCTTCTGTTGTTTATGAAATTGATTTCTATTTTGTAATGGAGATTGTCTTGCCATGATTACACATCTGGATTAACAGTTCATACGTCATTCTGCCTACTAAATGACTTGAAGAATTATACAAAGAATTTATGCATTTCATTAATTGTTTGCTGCATTACAAATGTTGAGTCCTCCACAAGTTGTAATAGTGGTTCCTCAATTTTCCAATAGATTTTGTAGTTGTTTTTTAAGCTAATTAGAATATGAAATTCATCATTTTATTCAACTATAAGAACCTCTATAACATGATAGATATTGGTATGCACGTAGTGTTGAAGCCTTCAAACCATGGCAAGGTTGTGCTGTTGTGATCTTGGATTCAGAGTTTTTCTGAATCACAGGAAGCACACCATTGAAAAAGGGGAAAAGGTTAGAGTTGTTCTTTGACCACATGGTTTCAAATACCAGTTGTATTGGTGTGTTTTGATCTATATTTACTAGTATGGTTTAGGCCTGGTACCAGATTATATATTTTCGTACTGTCAGTATTCTTTTTTTAATGTTTTTCAGCATTATGAGGGGGGTGTGTGTGTGTGTGGTAGAGAGAGAGGAGGAGTGATAGAGAAGCTGCCTTCTGGTTGTGCTAGTGCTTTCTCTTTTTTTTTAGGTTTTTGTTTTTGTACTGCTTCCCACAGAATTTTTGTATATCTCCTCAGTATCAAGGTCACAAAAATACTCGTTATAGTAACTCAACTGTAATTAGCCAGTAAACAAGATCTCCTATTTCTTTCCTGTTGCGAGATTGGAGAGGGGAAACATTTGTGGGAGTGTATGCCAAGGCATGCTTGATAAATCATGGTGAGATAAATCTTATAAGATTATCAAATGGTTGTATTGACATTTTTGTTGTTTCACATTTTTTTCGTTCACATTCTTTTCTTTCTGTGTACATATGTTTTATGTGACTGACAGTGGTCCAAATATTTATATAACATTCTGTTGTACAGAATTGACTTACGCCTCTTGCTATTGACTTTATGTTCTTGTGTATTTATTATAGGGATGGGAAAACAGTAAGCCTCTGCAAGTACCTTCCTTGCGCTGAGCAGGACTGTATATGTAAGTCTTCATGTGCAGATTCTGGTGCAAGAAGATTAAATGGAAAATGTGTTACAGTACACATAAAGCTTCACAAAGGTTTCTACCATGACATACGTAGGAACATATTAAAGGTCAATTTCCGTTTACTATCCATGTTTTAGAAGTTTCTTGAACTCAAAATTTTAAGTAGATATAACTTGCATTTAAATAGTGAACATGATATGGGATCATAACTTCGCAAGTTATGTTTGCTTGTCTAGACAGCTGTTTTGTTGTACTTGTGGAAGGCCAGCATATATAAGAATTTTAGGTGTAACGTGTTTAAGAAAAATATTTCTTTCATGTTTTGGTTTCATCATTTCTATTTTGACTCCATAGAGTGTAGAATGCTATCCAGCAAATGCTGATGTGGACAGTGTTACTAGTGACATGAAAAGGACACTAAAAGAAAATCCAAAAATCTGTATTTTGTTAAGCTGATTAGAATCTCTGCATACAAATAACCCCCACGCATTCAGTGACAAAATGTTGAAGCTTAATTGTCGAAAGGCAAAAAGTGACAGAATGAAGGGAACAGAGATGTTCAATTTCCAAGTGGTATATACCTCCAATGTTTTCCATCAAGAAAGGAAAACCAAAAGAATAAATGATAAACATACCTTGTCTGGATACTTCTAGAATCCTCAAACCTAGGAAGGTGCAAAAATTTCATGAGTATACATGTACAAGTACAAATTCTGCATGAACTAGCTTTCACTCAAGAGTGACTTTAAGAAACAGTTTAGTTCTATATTGATATGGATGCTAGATAATCTTGATAATAAACAAGGTAAAAAATTTCGATTCTCTCTAGACTAAGAAAATGTATTGATAGTAAAAATTGAATTAAATATTGTGATGCTCTTAACATGTTCTTGTTTTCATTGTCGCATATCAGTTTTGAATGGATTGATATGATGGATTGGCAGGTTAATATCAAGCTAAATTTGATATACGTTCTAAATTATAGCATGCATTGTGCATATACTTGGTTTGTTGCTTTCTCTATACTCATGAGGAAATATCCCAGATCTCTATGATAAGCTCAGATTTCTATACTTATTATTTATGAATTGTTTTCAGGATTCATATCCTCACCTTATTATTGCTCCAAATGCTGGTGTCGCTGCTTATTCTAGTTGGTCACCCACTATTGTAAGTCATCCATACCATAGCATTCTTTTCCTCCTCGTGGTTATGATCAATTTCAATCAATTTTATTGCAGGGAAACTTAACTGGGCCCTCTATGCTCAGTCTCCTAGATGGAATAATAGTGTCAACTTACAAAATGGTTATAAGTATGATAACATAAGCTTCTTGGTATTACATTAACATTGATTTTTTACATTGGGATGTAGATGAGATAGGGTTTCTCCTTAGTTTCTCAAAAATATTATGATGGTTAGATCAATCCTCTATAGGAAAAATTTGATGAAGCTGATACTATAAACAAACTTCCAATGTGGACAGGCAGATCTTGGCAAGTGTGTTTCATCATACCATTACCGGTGTCAAGAAAATATGAGATTTATCATTGATTACCCGGATTGAGTCTCATGTCGGTGTCAAAGTAGATCATTGTATACTTAGAAACACACTGACTTACTGGTAGTTTGAACTATGGAATGCTTGCCTTTTCTCGTTCGGACAGCTTCTGCATTCTAGTTTAGGGATGCAGCCAACTGATTGATCCTCGGTGTCAGGAGCTAATTAAGGAAATGGGCATCCCAGCCATATTTACCGACTTCTGTGAGGAAGCTGCAAATCTAGCTGCCGATTGCATAAGCACTGTTACTAGCCTACCTCTCAGGCTGCCGGTATATCTTGTAACCTGTTCTTATGTCCTTCAATTTGGAAGCCTGGCCAAAAAAATCTGGAAACTAACTGGCTTCTTGTTTTGCAGATTCAAATCAATCCATTTAGGCAGCCACTGGTGGTGGAAGATAGCGCCTTATACCTGCCATGCTACTCAAATTGCTTTCTCTTTGGGATGTAATTGTATACAATGCGTATTATTTGGTTTCTCATGAAGACACTTGGGGTAGAGGTTTGAACTGTGATGAAGAAACAGAGCTTTTGTATCCTGTTAAAGATTGTTCGTTCTATACAACGTGCATCTATCAGTTTGTGGGATGCCTTTTGTTCTTTAATGTCATCTTATTGATCTTTAATTGTGTTGATGAAAAGAACTAGTAAGTTATGGTTATCAAGAGACCATCAAATCGAACATTATGTATAGGAACAATCACAAACACAATTCAATCCCTATCTAAATAGACAACCCACAGAGCTTTGCAACTCAGTCTCATGTTCACACACACCATCCTCGTATCATCCTACCCACACTGGCACTCAGATATCGACGTCACAATAGACCCTGTCGAACGTGGGCGTCGCGGAGAAGCTCACGAGCACAGGCGCGCAGTAAACCCTCAGCGTGTAGTGCTTCGTCTTTACCACCCCCACCTTCAACCTTATCCTCGCCCTTACCCTCACCTCCAACCCCACCTTCCCGGCCGACCGGTCGTGCTTCAGGCTCTTCTCCACCGATGCCAGCAGCGGCGTCGACGTTGCTGCCGCGATCACGTCGAGCGTCGTCACGTTCCGCCGCCGCTGGTAGAATGGTGCAACCTCCGTGAAGGCCACCATCTGGTCGTCGTACCAAACCGTGACCTCCATGAAGTCGTAGTACATTGAGACCCGGTGGTTGCGGTTGTAGGACCGGAGCGTGATGTCGAAGGTGGCGTTGAGCGCGTGGCTGGCCGTGAGGTTGAAGCCGTAGACGCGGGCGTCGTCGACGGTGTACTCGAGCGCCTTCGGGCGGACGACGAGCCAGAAGATGAGGACGACGAGGCTGACGAGCACGATGAAGCCAAGGCCGGTGAAAACGATGCACGGGAGGATGCCGGGGCGCGAACGCCGGCTGGACGGCGGGCGCTCGCGGACCATGGCGGTGAGTGTGGTTGCTGCCGAGGACGAGTGGAGCAGGGATTGGAACGGATATATACAACCGAGTTGAGAGTGCGTAGGGAATGTTTCGGGGAGTGCAAAAGTGGCGATCACAGGCTGTCTGAAAGCAGAAAGCTGCCATTGTCCTTTGTTCTTTTTCGGCTTTGAATGTTGTTTTTAGTCACCGGAAACCTCCATGAACAACTCAGTAAGCAGTGCCAGAGAGCTGCATACTGCGTATATTTCACATCTCTCTCATCGAAATCGTTGATGTTTGCAGTGTCAAAATCCTGTGGTACACGTTCCAAAGCACACAGCATTAGATTAGAACCAAAGTGGGTGAGGCCGTAAACCTGTTAATCCTTATCGCTTTGATGGATTAAGATGCCTCGTCTCGAGATTATTCCCAAGTATATTTCCCCTCTTTCTTAATCTTTTTGTCTTGCCTTCCAGCCCAAGTTATTCTCTTGTATAGGGAACAGGGTTGTTGTCACAGCGCCCATGCGGAAGTGCCAGGAATCGACTACAGAGATGGGCCTCAAACGGATTATAAGGCCCGAAAACGCAGCCCAGCCGTTACTTGCCCCGACACCGATATAAAATGACAAATTTAGAGCCACGTATTTTACTTACCGTAAATGAAAAAGCTCTTTGAGTTAAGATTATATTGTTGATATGAAATTTTATTTACTGACCTCGTTACTAACTGATGATGAGGTTATCGGTGACGACTTGATGTTGAATCATATGAGTAAGAGTTAAGAAATAACCGTGAAGATAGCTCGGGTGTCCACTTGTGAACTAAGAAGATTAGAATTGGATGAGATGTTCGATCTAATCCCTCCTATAACGTTAGAACAAAGGTCGAGAGTAAAATTATGGGTGAACATTGACTAATCTGGATAACAGTAGATCAGGTTTAGAAGAGTGTTTTACGATATTTCCTCTTAGAGTTGCTGTTGTTGGCTTGGGTGAGTGTCATGTCATGCGAGTCCCGATATCCACGTCGAGCTGACAGCCCGTGTCGAGCTGCAATTAGAGGGTGAATTATCCTATTATCATTAACTAAAGCATCGCATAGAAGAGATGACACGTTTCCAATGTAGTTCTGTGTGATCGATGCTGATCTATAGCAAACCTTCAGTGAAATTTCCTCACGAGGAGAATGCAACACCAGATGGAGAAAGATCTTTTTCCGGCAGATGGACGCGATGACGAAGGGGATGAAGAAGAACACAGCGGGCCCACTTCGGCGGTGATCTCAAATGGCGGAGCCAAAACGAAAACAGTATGATTAGGGTGTGGATTAATTAGGTCCGACCCTGCATCCTTTTTATGATGTAGTGTGAGATGAGAGTGCACATAGCTAGCTAGCTTCTCCATGTCCCATGTTTCCGAGCCAAGAGCAGGCGGCAGTGGACACTCGGCAGAGCACTACGTTGCAACGCTCCCTCCATTATCAAGTACTTTTGAGCTCGCTACGGCCGCCCCAACCCCGGCATCAGATACATAGGAGCCACTGACTGCTTGTCGTATACCACCCAAAACAATGGACCTCTTTATCCGAAGTCTCATCGGGAAGAAGCCAAGACTTCAACGAAAAGTAAAAGCATGCTGGCTGAAGTCGTAGTGCCGACTGAGATAAATGAGCTAGTGGGAGTGCCACAAAGCAGTGCTTATTTATATTGCCTCTCTTCTCGGCCTTCTCTTATTGGCCTCTCCCCTCACTGCGGCCAGTGGTGGCTTTCCAACAATATATGCAAGCTGGTGGTGGTAGTGATGGTGGTGGTGGTGCGAAAGGAAAACTCTGGTGAGCAACTTTTCATGCTTCTTTATTGCCACCCCGTTTAAGAACTAGGAGTGGCTTCTGCGTAGGAACTCCTCACGTATCCTCAAAGAAAACACGAAGTATAAGTACTGGATCAGTATGATGACAATTATTGAGTGCGACCTTATCACTTGTTCAACTCATGCTGTCATATGTAAACGTAAACGTGGAGCGGACAGAGGAACTGAACATGCAAGAATTAAGCAACTGTGAATGCATGCATTTGCTCCCAAGTGTTCGTCTTAGACTGCTGCTATCACTCATATACATATATAACGTAGGAGTTGGAGAAGTAACACGTTGTTCTACGTCACCATTCCATCTCCATGCCCTTCAATAAAGACTCATTTTGTTGCCACCCATGTATAAAAGAATGCAGGATCATCGAAGGATACTGCTTGCTGGGAACTTATGAGTAGCATGCAGATTACTGGATGCATGCTTAGTGAAGTATATTAGAGTTAATCATAGTCTTCTGTCTTGTATATTAGAGTTAATCCTTTTGGATTATTATTATTATCAGTGAGACAAGCATGCAGTAATCATTCATAAACCACCAATCATGTATATTTAAGATTAAGAATGTAGAAAGACCGTACGGGATTCTACTTTTATCAACCAACGCAGTGTTCTATTACCTTTAGTTCTCTAGATATCCTACGAGACCATATCTTTGACACGGCCACTATAGGCTATGATGATGGCTAGAACAATGAAAGAGTTAAAAGCAGTAGAAGTCATCTCCGTATATATGAATTGAACTTAATCTAACTACTACACAAAGCAAGAAATGGCATTAGATTCCATCAACCTTAGAATTGCTTTAAGTGTCGAGTCCCAAAGTCCTTCGCCTAACATGTCCATGTTTGTTGGCCGAGAAGTTTAAGGCATGCACTAGATGTTTACCGAAGCAGATGGTATAGGTTCCACGCATGGCTCAAAGGAAGAAACACTGCACATCCCCAGGGACATTGGGTGATGCTGCGTCAAGACTGTCATTGGATCTCTATTTATCGTTATGCTTTGTGTGGATTAAGTCTTTCTCCCTGTAACTAAAATACTATAGGCAAAGATAATGACAGAAAAAAGGAACTGCAATCATCAACTTGTTATTAGCTCATACGAACCATTCCTTTTCTTCTTGCACTTCGCTAGTGGAATCTTTGACGCTACCTAAAATCGGCATGCATTTTTTTGCTCTTCTGAGCCGTACCAACCACTAGGCTGAAGCTCCTTGGTCAATGACATGCAATGTGGTATAACATAGGTCAAAAAAGGTCAAAGAAAAGGTTAAGACAAGTTAGCCTTAACAAAGAAGTTCTTTCATGGAGGTATCCATAAGCTACATTACGTAATAATGGACATCCATGAAATCCTCCTTAAGTTACTTGATGATTTATGATAAAGACTAAGACAAGTTAACCTTAAGAAAATATTTCATCGATGCAGTAGCTATGCCTTCTCCCTTAAGCAACATAACGTGATAAAGGACGTCCATGAAATCCTCCTTAAGGTATTGAATGATTTCTCATAATAATATTTCAGACGATTCAAATTGCTCATGACAGTATGTTGAAAGGAATTCAACGCAAGCAATTCTAATACCAAAAAAGCAACCATGCATTCACTTTACATAAAGCATGAAAGACTTTATGAAAGATTGATATTGTAGACAAAAGTTCACAGTGAAAAGTAACCAGGCATAAAACATCAACTTTCCAATTAAGAGATCTAATCTTAGTGAATTGAGCTTTGCTTATTGTGTAAGACCAATGAGAGACAGGCTTGGCTGTTCTTGATATTTTGGTCAATAGAACAATCATTCCATATCTGCAATAACTTGAGCTGTCTCATCTCATTCCCTCTCGGTCTCCATTAGCATTGCCTCACGCATTTATATGCCCATTGATCATCCAGTTCACTTGTCATAGAGTGGGGTGCATGGTAGAAAAGTTCTTGAATAAATCTCATCATTCTCTTTTTGATTAGGTCCACCCAATAAATCGTAGTCCAATCGCAGTCCAGATCTATGGTTTCGGCCAGTTAAATCAAAAGGCTATCTACCTAATCTTTTTCTTTATTTTGCCTTTTGATTCATTGTAATACTTCAACCTAATCTTCGCATCAGAGTAGTAGTAGCACTAAAGTCCATCCACTACCGTAGTTAATGTAATCTACAACACTGGCCACGCTATAAATTGGTGATGACTCCAGCACTAGTTCATATCAGCTTTTCCCGGGCATTGTTCTTTACAGGTACAAGTGTTTGTTCCACGGAGAGTATTGTTTCTCTGCTTAGTTCCATGAGAGCCATAGTTTTGGTTTTTCTTGATGAATGTTGAGAATGATGCCGAGCTTTTAAGCTGCAGACATCATCTTCATGATTATTTTTCTTGTTTGTTTTATGTATGCAGTTTCCTCTTTGAGCTTCTTTAGGAAGCTATACCCTTTTTGCTGCTCACCTAATGCTCATCATAGATAGACTGTCATAGACTATGTATACTATAAGAAACAGTCAGAGATTCTGAAGGTGAAAGATAAAAGGTTCTAAAGCACAGATTTATTACTCGAGAAAGCAGGTTGCTATTGATCTCCTTCTCTAGTATTTGCCCCATGTATTTAAAGCCTCACGTAGCTGAGAAATCTAAGGATGATCATGATTGGACAGTGTGTGCATGGAATCAATGCACTACTATCGATTTGGTTGCTATTCCTTTCTCCTACTGGATTGGTTCCTAACATGCATTTTCTTTCTTTGTTCTTTCAGATACTTTGTTGCTGTTTGCATAGGAGTCCGAGTTGGAAACATTGAGGCTGAACTAGATTACATTGTAGTAGTAGATCTTTTGCACTTGCCAAATCTAGGAAAATGGCACTTGCTTCGATTCCTGCAGTCGTCCTGGGCTCGATTGCCTTCACCGTATTCTGGATGCTGGCTGTGTTCCCTGCAGTCCCCTTCCTACCCGTAGGAAGAACTGCTGGATCTCTTCTAGGTGCCATGCTCATGGTGATCTTTCAGGTCGTCAGCCCCGAGCAGGCCTACGCATCCATCGACCTCCCCATCCTGGGCCTCCTCTTCGGTACCATGGTCGTTAGCATCTACCTGGAACGAGCCCAGATGTTCAAGTACTTGGGCAGGCTGCTTTCATGGAAGAGCAAAGGTGGCCGGGACTTGCTCTGCCGAGTCTGCCTTGTTTCGGCCTTGGCAAGTGCACTGTTCACCAACGACACCACCTGCATTGTGCTCACCGAGTTCGTCCTCAAGCTCGCAAAGCAGCACAAGCTTCCTGCCAAGCCCTTTCTCCTAGCATTAGCATCCAGTGCAAACATCGGCTCAAGTGCAACTCCCATCGGCAACCCACAGAACCTGGTTATAGCTGTCGAGAGTAAAATCTCCTTCATCAAGTTCTTTCTCGGAATCTTCCCCGCGATGCTTGTTGGTGTTGTCATCAACGTAGTGATCCTTCTCGGCATGTTTTGGAAGCAGTTATCGAGCAAGGAGGGCGAAGAACAGAAAATGGAAGTCGAAGTCACCGAGATGGAAGTGAATTCCCATACTTTCGTGCCCGCGAGAATGTCGCACCCTCCTCCTTTGGACTCCCAAGAGATGAATGATGTCGAGAAGAATGATCCGCGCAAAGACGGTTCTCGGCAAGGCTGCGCACAAGTTTCTGATATGAAGAGGCTTCTGACAAAAAAGGAAGTGTTCTTGAAGGGCTCTGTGTATTTTGTAAGCATCGGCATGCTGATTGCTCTGCTAATGGGACTAAACATGTCATGGACTGCACTCACTGCTGCTCTGATACTGGTGGTGATCGACTTCAAGGATGCTGGTCCATGTCTTGACAAGGTAATTAATTATTCCATGATCTTTCATGCTTAAAGAAAGCAGAAGAGAGGGAGATAAAATGCCTTTTGATTCTTTTTTGGAGTTCACTTATCTATGTTGAAAAGACTCCGCAATTTACCATTTTACTATGTTCTGAACTTTGTTTCTCAGTGTTTAGCACTACGAAATATCTTATTGTGAAAACTGACGAGTCTTAGAACATGTGGAATGGCTCAGGTTTCATATTCCCTGTTGGTGTTCTTCTGTGGGATGTTCATCACTGTTAATGGATTCAACAGGACAGGAATACCGAGTGGTTTTTGGAATTTTATGGAGCCTTATTCTCGGATTAATCATGTGAGTGGAGTCACAGTGCTATCCATTGTCATACTGCTGCTATCGAACTTGGCATCCAATGTACCCACTGGTAGGTTAAGCTTCTCCTTGTTGCTTTCATCTGCCACACGTACAGTACATTGGACTGCATGATTGAATCAAACATGGTTACTAACTCAAAACTTAATCTCGAAATCAAATGAGTCTCTGATGAAACGTATCAAATGATCCACCACGGTAACCTCTTGATGATACATTGGTGACAGTGCTCTTGCTGGGGGCTCAGGTGGCCAAGTCAGCCGCTGCAGTGTCGCCCAAGTACGAGGCGAGATCATGGCTGTTGCTCGCGTTCGTGAGCACCGTCGCCGGCAACCTCTCGCTGTTGGGCTCGGCCGCCAACCTGATAGTATGCGAGCAGGCGCGGCGGTCGGAGCTCCACAAGTACACTCTCTCCTTCTGGGAACACATTGTCTTTGGACTGCCGTCGACGCTCGTCGTCACCGCCGCCGGCCTCCCCTTGATCAGGGCTTAGCTCATCGTCGTAGAATGCTGTAGCTAGAAATAATCCTGATCGTTACCATGTACTCCCTGGTGATTGCCGAACGAGGTATACTTCTTTTAGGAGCTTGTATTCAGTGAAATGAGAATTCAAGAAGCGTGTGAACTTGTATGTATGTATGTAGGATCAGTAGATGCATGCTGGCCAGCTAAACAAACAAATATTCCAATCATGTATTCCTTTTTTCCTTCATCATTTGAGTTCGGATGCTCAATTGATCGAAACTAGAAACAAGGATAAAAAGAAAATTAATGTTTATTAATAGCTAATAATCATCTAATTAGACCTAATCCTTGAGCTTAGTGGTGGTGTTATCGTTGTAATATCCTTTGAAGGTCCTTGGGAGGTACACGGCGTGTAGAAGCCCAAAAAGACCGAAGGCCCAAAAGCCCAAATTCGAGACGGCGAGTGCAGCCGCAGGGCCGCCCCGTGCTCGCCCACAGCCTTTTCGACCTCGCACACCACCCCCCAGTCGAGGATGGTGAAGAGGCGCTTGGTGTTGTGGAAGACGGGCACGAAGGCGCTCATCGGTGGCGAGAAGCGGGCCGAGTAGGTGACGCCCTCGTTGAGGACGTAGGCGGCGAGGAGGAATATAGTCCACTCTGCGAATCAGATAACATGAGCTTGAAGCTGGCTGAGGTATATATATGTGCATCGGTTTCGGCTTCGGCTTCTGATTGGTAATTGCAGAACAGTTCGTGATGGACTAGTCTTGAGTGATTGATTACATAGAACCTTTACAGCATTGCCTATTCACCGACTTTTGGAACTACAAACAGAGATCCAAGTTTGAGAAGCACTGATGAGACGAAAGGCTCTGCCACTGTTAACAGGGCACAGATCCATGTAGTACTACTCTTCATATGATTTCTCATGGGGCAGGTCGCCTGTGCACAGACTCTGAAGCGTCCGAGTTCTCTGGGCCTGCCCACATGCGCGTCTTGTGACTGTGGCCACTCGACGGATCCAATGCCATGGATGTCGTTGGACAAGATGCCTGCTCTTTATACACATCCGCGTTCCGTGATTCCGTCGTCAACAGCGCGCCAGACACTGAGTGGTCAAGATCGCAGATGGTCAACTCAACCCGTTCATGGGAAAAGGAACAAGGGGGAGAGATCGGTTTGCCCTTAACACCCCGTCAATATTTGATGTTTCTTCCGTAATAAGTAGATTTAGCGTCTTGATAGGAGTGTTCGCTTGGATGATGAAAACGCAAGATCGTATTTTTGCTGCTATGGAGTCACCAGCAATAGCATGTCTTCATGATCTCTTCCGGGGGACAATGCCAGACAATTACTGTGGCGAGTCTACAAGGCGTACGCTGCACTCTGTGCAACCTGATGCATGGACACCGAGGCATGTTCTTCTCATGAATTCTGACCTTCTGCAGTCTCACTTTACCCCATGCTCAAAAGCAGAGGAAATTTGTTCCATGTTCATGCAAGAGGAGCCATAGCAGAGAGTTGTTCAAGATCATTCATGGCGTGGCCTCAACTGTTCCTGCAAGTGGATTGTCTGCCTCTTCTGCAGTCCATATCGACTTTCTGAGCTGAATGCCCATTGAGGGGGGAAAAGATCATCTAATGTGGTTCTGAGAGGATGCCTTCTCACAGGGTTGATCATATGACCCACCTAAATATTTATAGATCTTTAATTACTTTAAAGGATCACGTCACGTTCTGTAGGGCCGAATAGTGTTCGAAAAATGTCTCAGTATCGTGACAATCTATGTTTCATGTCCAGTTTAGTATTTGGGAACAGTACATCAACGTGGGGACACAGTCAAAGGACCACGAGCACAAGCTGACACAATTGTCTCTCCATGCAATCTTTACATCGTTTGACAGGGGCCCGTAATAGTGTGTTTACTGTGATCATTAGGGAGAAAGAACACTATATATTGCTATCAAACAGTTGGGAGGAGGCGGAGACATGGGATTGGTATTATAAGGGAAGGGATTGCAACACCTAAACACCTATTCACTACACCTTTTGGCCATGGCCAGATGATGTTTGAGCAAATGATGCTGCTTGCTGTGGCGGGGACAGAGTACGCAATCAGCACAGACCAAGTTCCGTTGGATTACTTTAAGAGAAAGCAAAGGAGGTATCAGTAATTTCAGAAGCTACAACATGAATGAATGTGGACAATGCAAGCTTTGGGACAAGTAATCAACCATAAGCTTCTTTATTAGAGCGACCGGACAACAAGAGAGCTTGAGTTAAGCTTGGAGAAGTAAGACAAAACTGTACATCTCTCTCTCTCTCTCTCTCTCTCTCTCTCTCTCTCTATGTATATATATATATATATATATATATATATATATATATATATCTCCTATATTTTACAGGTGCAGGTCATTTGTCGCCAAATGTCTATTTTTCTTTTATGAAAAGAGCTGAAGCTTGTGAAGCCAAAGAGTATCTGATCGCCGCCATTGCTCTTCCTTCTCCTCGGCCAACACCAGTGGCAGAGGAATACATATCTCTCAATCTATCAACTGCTCTTGAATACAGGTAGACTCCATCCTGATGTAGCTTTTCTTCCCATTTTTAACGAGTTGTAAAATCTTTTAAAGTGGATGGGGTTTAAGGACGGATTTTCTAAGAAATGGCGCTTGAAAGTTATTCTTTTGTTGGTTGAGCATTCTTTGGGCGAAAAATGTGATCTTTAGGAAGAAAAATGTCACCTTTGTGCGACTCAGGTGTCGTGTAGTATTTTGGAAATGCATGGTAAATTTCCGCGGTGAAATGCCTGAGATCTGGTGAAATTAGGGTACCGGCTTGGCCAGCACTTATCCTGCTAGTGATTTCGAATTAGACTTGAGATGATAATTCAAACTGCTGGAGATTTGCCATTAGTCTGCACTTTTACTCGTATTAAGGATGAGATATTATGGGATCTTCTATTCTGCACTGGATTTTATTGTTCTGTTTCACTGTTGTTTTTCTTCGTTTCTGCATGTTACTTTATTGTCATATCCATTCGCCGTTTGGTACTTTTATTTAGAACGTTGAAATCTCTCTTCTTTGCTGTAAACCTCGAGTCGTTGTCCTTCTGCTGCTGGTACCATCTGGTTATTTCCTTCATCCAAATGGGTACCCATTATCTTTCATTGCGAAAGATAATGATTAATATGATGGTAGATTAGCGAAATGGGTCCACTAGATTTTCTACTGCATCATAAATTTCAGTAGAAAGAAGTCATTTTATGCAATTGTAATGGAATAATTTGATAGAACTAACTACTTTATTCATGCAATGCTAGAAGGAAAGAGCTCTTTCCCTATAAACAACAGAAATTGGTAACTTCAGCACTATGTTTGACTAGTGGGTTGGACATGCCCTTCAGGTACAAAATGTCATTGATCTGATGGGTTCAAGAACATATATAGATTCAGGAAAGGGAGTTTTAGGAAGGATGGGAATTTGGTACAAGTGAGTACCAGAATCTTCAACATGCCATAGAGTAGGGAGGGCTTTGTCCTATATACAGTAGACCTAGATTTTAATACCCTACTTAGTTGTATAACTAATCACCGCGAAAATGTTAGTGTTATTCACTACATTACTGTTATTTACTACTCTTGTTATGCTTTTCAAATACATGAAAGAATTGCTGCACAGAGATTTCTGATAATTGTTAGAACAGCATAACAAAGCAAATCTATGATGTCATTTTTTGTCTTGTTCTTTATCATCATGTATTGTTTATGCACCAAAACTCGCTGTTTGTCTTTCTTAATTCTTTTTCCTTCTTGGAGATACCATATATTGATGTTTTGTTAGTTATGTTGCTTCAACTTCAGTACAGTAATCATCACCATCATTTTTCATTTCCATCCAATGGTAACAAAAAAATTGTGCATATCCATTGTATTACTTATCTCAACGATTAAGTCTTGGGATGATATTATTCATTGAATCAGATATTGAACTTAATTCTTAAGTGAAAATGTTTGTTACAGAGAAGTCTCTAAGCTGCAATAGATATGATTCTTTTGCAAATGTTGACTCCTAAATAAACCGTGATTTTCTTATGAGATGTCTTCATAGGTCAGAGTATTGCCTCCTTTGAATTGGTTATGCATTCTCTGCTGTCTACCATGTTACAATATCAGTAAATCAGAAGTCAACATTTGTAATACTTTTATTTGCAAGCAATGTATTTCATTAATCATTATAATGTCAGTTTAGTAAACTCGAGTTAGTGACATGCATCTAATGTATTCATTTTTCAGCCAATAATTATTGTTATTTGTTCTCTGTATGTGGATCTTTTTACTACTTTGATACCTTCTAATTTGTGCTCCTTAACTCTTATGATATCACCATTCTATTTACTTATTTTGCATATTTAAACCTAATTGAGAACTAGACTTCTCAAAACTTGACCAACTGGTGTATTTGCTCTTTTATCCAAATTTCAACAATTGGGGAAGACCATCAAACTAGGGATGTGGATCAGGTCTAATATGTAACCAGACAATGTTTCGCATTTTCCAGCTGTTGCATGAACTTAAAAGGTATAAGATAAAAAGGAACAGAAAAAACTATGCTGCACCTTTCGCAGCAATTATAGTGGTTGACTGGCCCAATGAGGGAACACTTGAGGAGATGGAGGAAAAGGAAAGGGAAATTGAGTAGTTGAGCATTTCCCCACTTTTCCCTCTTCTTGCCTTTCCACTCCAGCTATTTAGGAAGTAGGCCATCTGCTTCACTAGTCAACATCAGAGGACACCATAATTTTGGCAGTGGCTATCCGAAGAAAGGGGTATTGGCTAAATCTTGATCCAAGATTTTATTGGCTTGAAAGAGAAGTGCAAATTTGATTACGCTTGGTCTACCAAGACCTCATATTAACCAGTTCTAGTCTAGGTTAGTCAAAAACTAAGCCCAATTTGTTATAACCGGTTTTAGTCAAAACCAACTAAAAGTAGATTTAGGAGAAAAGGAAAATCCTTTTTACACAGAATGGTAATTGTTTATTGATTTTATTTATGTTGTTTTGATGGACGTTTCTTGAGATATTTTGGTTCTCTTTGCCCAACTTACATGTATTTGCTCATGTCTGTGCATCAACATCTGGTACAGTTCTCTGCAGCAAAACTTGTTACTAGGTTTTGGTAGTGTTATGAGACTGAAGCATTCCTAGCGAACTCCAAGCAATCCATCATTTTGTGATTTTCTTTTGTTTTGATACTTAAATTTTCTTATTAATTTAAGATGATGGATCCTATGCTAGACTAAAGTTAGCCAAGACAAGTGTTTTTAAATAATTCGTACAATAGTCTGATTGATGACTTGGTCAGATAGTGAACTAGTTCCATTTGCTAGTTTAGATTCAAAGCTTGCTTAGTTTTAGCTTTAAGTAATCAAGAGATTTTTTGCCTACTCTTGCGAAAGCTAACCTATCTTTATGCTTCAGCAGTTCATTGTAACCATGGGTCAAAATGTTGTTTTGGAATGTGGAAATCATTTACAAGCAAGAATGAAGCCTAAAATTGTCCACATTTCTAGTCTTAGCACTAAGGTACAAGAGAGAGTGAGAAAAAGAGAGACAACTGACAGGTACCACTACTTCAAGATATTGGATGATGATCTGAGAGAACTTAACCGCAGTTATTCATCAAGTCTTCATTATGAAAGCATGCACTCCAAATCTTTTCGAGCCAATGGTGATAATGAAGTGTTAAAAAGAGGTTCTATGTATCAGAGCTCTAAAGAGGTCAGGAGAATGAGAAAACTGCGAGAGGAAAAGAGGAAAGTAGAATTGGAATGCAGAGGTGACGATTTTCTTTCATTTGAGATTGTTGATCATCTGCCACAGCATGGCATGGACAAAGTCAATCAGTCACTACATCAGAAGCTTTTGCCTCTTGTTTCATCAAATGCTAACTCAAAACATACTGCTGCCACAGTTAATCCTATCACAACAAGCTCCATGGAGTTTCTGGAACTTTCATTCCGTGATCTTCTTGACAAGCCTCCGAATACCAATAACTCATGCTCAGACATTGTGCCAGCAAAAAGTAGTCTTGTAGATGATCTCTTGGATATCTCTGATCACACTGTTGATGCAAGAACTCATTGTACAAAAGCAGCTCCTAGGCTGCGAACATCAGGATCTCTCACGTTACAGAAGTCCAACTTCCATGAAATGATATGTCCTGAAAGTTACAGGAAAATCACTTATGAGAGAAATTCACTAAAAGCTCTTCCAAAGTGCTTTTCAGAAAATGCAAATATGTCCCATACAGTTTCTCAGTTGGAATGTGGTTTAGCTGAAGAAAGTGGTCCGAAAACTATCTTTAGGTCACTCAAGAGAATGTTTGATCCTATAATGAAATCCAAATCTGTCCGAAATCTACCGCTCTCGGGAAGACAAAGCACTGGGAGCAGAGTTACTGAAACTGCAAACGTCAGGAGGAATGGAGTGTTCCAGAAATCTTTACTGAATGAATTCTCAATAACGGAACAGAAGATAGAGCATGCTGCATGTTTGATGGGTGGAGAGCACTTGAACGCTGCTCTCTTGCCTGCTCATCTACATGGAATTCTTAAACTGGAAATAGAGAATGGGAACCCTTCATTTCAGTTTACTCTAGAAGATCCAGAAGATGTCCTATCCACAAAGACATGGAGAACAGATACTGCATATAACTGGGTTTACACCTTCCACAGGTCTAAAAAGAAAATGAACACTGGTCGAGGGACCAAAGATAAACATGGGCAGTCACCTCCATTAGTCGGGCAGATGCAGGTTTCTTGTCATCTATGCTCAGAAGTGAGAGAAAATGGATCTTTGGCTAACTCAACAGTCACAGAGTTTGTGTTATATGACATTGCACGAGCAAGATGCAGCTTTGCTGTCGAAGAAAGATCCAAGTGCTCTTTAGATTCCATTCATTCTGTTGCAAGTAATGCTACAGAAGGCCTGATCACAGGAGGACCTCTAGAGAGAAACATTCCAGTGGGGCACCCTAATCCTGCTAGTTATGGATTTAGTTGTTGTGACACAAATGCTTCAACTTCTTACCCTTGGTTACCAGAAGATTTGCATCCACAACTTGAGATTGCAGCTATTGTAGTTCAAATTCCTTTCAGCAAAACAGAAAATCTGAAAGATATCAAAGTGTTAGACCTAAAAGAAAATCAAAATTTATCAAGACTGCCCACAGATGATCCGGGAAGGGAGACCAAGAACAGCCTGAATCCTGCATTTGTGAAGGTTGTGATTCCGAATGGGCCTCATGGGTTGCCAAATACTGATGAAGGTGGCCCATCTGCACTTCTAGATAGATGGAGGTCTGGTGGAGGCTGTGATTGTGGTGGCTGGGATATGGCCTGCCCAATTCTTGTATATAACAATCCCCAGGCTGATGGTTTGATAGATCATTCAACTGGGAAATTTCAAAATCCCATTTTGCTTTTTGTTCAGGTATGCCTATCTCATTTTTTATGATAAATTTGTTAAAGTGTGATTCCTCAGTCTCTCTGCACATCCACTAGTGTAGTGCAGTTTCAAACTTTCTGCTATTTGATGGAAAACTGGAAGTTTTTGCATCAACATTCATTTTAACTTTGTACTTTGGCATGGATTCATAGATTTACTTCATAGTTCTTTGATTTAGGAGAGTTAGCCAGTGTGTATACTCATGCTGGGTGATTGCATGATTGTCTCCAATAAAACTTTGTGTAGTTTGGCAGATCAAATTATCTGGGGCATATAGACCTACTTAGGTTTCCACTTTCAACTCCTGAACCACAGATTATACACTTTTAGCTCTGCCTTCAATAAAAAGTTAACACAACTAATCTTTTGAGAACCATTCTAAATTTTTCTTTGTATATTCTTTCGGAGGATGAATGTCTATCTGATCTCAATCTTTTACGTACATTACTTTTAGTGAAATTATTTGGTATTGCCTCTGACTCATATTTTTAAACAGGGAAGCAAGGAAAAGGAACTGGCTCTATCGATAACTGCAGACGGGGAAGGACAGTATTCAGTCGATTTCCATGCACGATTCTCATCTCTACAGGCATTTTCAATCTGCATGGCCTTGTTGCACAGTGCCAACATTTCTACAGCCGTTCTTCAGGAGAAAAGCAGACACAGATCTTGTTCTAACTCACTGAAATCACTCCTTGAGGAAGAAGTAAAGCATTTGATCGAAGCAGTTGCAGATGAAGAGAAAAGAAAATCTAAAAAGGGAGTAGAACAAATGCCTCCCTTTTGCATAGACCCACCCTTTTCTCCCATTGGGAGGGTGTGAACTTTGAGCACCGCATGCTTACTGAAGAAGTTGAGGATGATTACTTCAATGGAGCAAAGTCCTCAAGAGAACATGGGAAACATGCCAAAATATTCAAGTCACTGCGACTCCATGTTCATGAGAATGACGGGTGCGAAATCATGTCCATGTTCATAATTACAAGTGAGACGAGGAAGTTCTTTTCTGTATATAAAGAAGAGGTGTACGCCTTTTTGTCGGATTGCTTGCTGGATGTCATGATTGATCTTGAGTTGGTAGGCATTCTCAGAAACAAATAATACTTGATTTTGGAGACATTTGAAGCCTTGCAGACGATTGATTATGTGCACGAGTTATGTGCAGACATTTGAAGCCTTGAGACAAGGAAAACTGAAGTCCAGCCTCTGATCATTAAAACGTGTTATTGTTTCGCATGATTCTAATAGTTAAAAGTCTCCTTAATCTCACATCACATCCCATAGAAAATACTAATCTTATATTAATTTTTTAGTACATTTTTTTATTATTGATCTTTCGAATTTTTTGTTTCGCACTTGGATTCCTTTCCCTTAATGTTCATTAACACTGTGAACTCTCTCAAATATGAATATAAAATCTTTGAACATAATATGAGACAATGGTCTTTATTTAAGCAAATAGTGGTGTCCAACAACTGACACAAGTCACACTATAACCACGGTTTTAAGGGGATAAGCAAACCGGACTGCAATATTACATATTACGGAATCCACATACTGCAACGACAAGACCTGCCTAAACGTTGCACCGATCGGAGCTGAAGTCGTAGAATAACTCCTTGTAGTAGTCCATGTACTCCGCCTCCATTGAGACGGCCACCATAACGCCCCAGTCCTTGCCCGGTGGCTTGGGCATGATGTAGCACAGGCCACCGTAGAACATGGAAGCCGGTCCCATGAACTCCGGCCGCCCCCACCCGAAGTCTGCCTCGTAGATCGGCAGCGACGTCCAACATGTGATCGAAAGATCCGCCGACGTGAAGTTGCCCGCCCACCGCCCGAGGCTCCTCACGTCCTCCTCCATCTCCAAGAAGTCCAGCGCGGAGCGCAGGTACTCGTCGTCCACGATCGCGGTGGCGTTGTGGATCCTGCTCGCGACATCCCCGGGCGGCTCCGACACCACGTCGCCGACCGCCGCGATTGCCACGGTCGGGAATATCACGTTACCGATGTAGCACTCCGGCAACGGTGGCCTCAGGCGACGACGGGCGTCGGTCGTGATGTAGACCCTGGTCTCGCTGTGGGCGTCCAGACGGCGGGCCATGCATGCTTGGCGCCAGACGTGCGCGGCCACCGCCTCGTAGGTGGTGACGCGCCGGGGCGAGCGCATCGTCGCTGCGCACGAGCGCTTAAGCGCTGCGATCTGGTCTGCTGTGAGCTCGAGAATGGAGGTGGAGATGGCAGGCATGTCGGCGTAGGTGTGGATGCCGGCAGCATAGCGCTTGAACTCGACGTGGGGGAAGCGGACGGCAGGCGGGGATCGAGGCAGGAGGAGGGATCGGTCGAGGAAGGGCGGCACCGCGGGTTCGATGCCCCTGGTGATGTCGGACCATGCATTGATGAAGAGAAGGGAGGCGACGCCGTCGGAGACCAAGTGATGCACGCCGACACCCAAGCACACCGCTCCACACTTCAAATATGTCACCTATAAATGTTTTTCTCAAGTGTGAATATAAATATCACAAGTTGACCATAAAAGCTTGTTAGTTGAACCTGGTCAAACTAGTCAAAATTAACATGCGTCCGGATCATAAACATCCAACTTGAAAACTTAAATCTTTTGATTATGAGTTAAATTCAATAATATATCAATATAAAATTATTTTTTAGAAGATTACTATTTGTCATCCTCTTTTGTTATTTACAATCGCATGATAAAACCGTTGAATATTTTACCTTTTATAAATAAACACATATGTCTAAAAATTATAATTTAATTTTAATAAAAAAAATTCACTTTTTACTTTTTTTATTTTTCTTTTAAGCACTGAAAGTGATATAAAATAATGAAAAAATAGACAATGAAATGAGATAAATTGAAGATCCAAGAGGAAGAGGTAAGGAATATTTTTTTTATATTTATTATAATATTTTAATATTTTAAAATTATATAAATTCTATAATAGTCCAAAAGATATCATCTTGTAAGATCATATAAATTCTATAATAGCCAAAGAATATTACATCTAAATTTTCATGTGTTTGAGATCTTTATAATTC